>VXBQ01014272.1:156136-188104 GCA_013400175.1 Phainopepla nitens | reverse complement strand
TTTTTTTCCCCCCATCACAAAAGGGAGGTAAAATAATTTTTTTTTTTTTTTTTTTTTTTTGCAAAACTAAGTTTGGAACTGAAAAATAGGTTTCAAACTTAAGCAGCAACAGTACTTATAGTAGGCTACCTGAAAATGGGGTTTTTTCCTATGCAGTTGATGACTGTCTTGTCTTGTGGACCAAATGTCTTTTTGTTGAGATAACAAGTAATTTTGGATGGCTGTTAAATTGTTGACATTTGATTCCATGAAGATCAGTCATTTAATTTTTGTCAAGTTTCTGCACTATCAGAACTGCTGACATCAACCCTGCTGCGGTTTTGTTAGAAATTAACAAAAATACACTGCTGGAGGATTAAAGTTTGTAGGGTAGACAGTTTTGAAATTCTGATTTATTTTTACCTGATGGTTGTAATCAGCAGATTTTGAAGCAGCCAGATGATGTTTGTGTGTATTGTTGTGATGTGGTGTGGGATTTGTGAAGCTGTGGCAACAGGACATAGGTGAGAGCATTGGTGATGCCCCAGGGAAAGCTTTGTCATGTTTCTCCTGTTTGCTTTGCTGGTTTTTGTCTTTATTTTATGCAGAGAAAGACCATCATGGTGCAGTAATTTACCAAGTTAGAGAATTTTGTGATAAGATGGAAAGAAGGGGCCTGTTAGAGTTGGAGTTTTTGCTTCTTAACTTTTTTAAAAACTAAGTCCTCTGCATAACCTCAGATATCTCAGCAGAATCTTTAACGTGGCCTGGTAACTCCAGGAGTCTGTTCCTACCACCCACTGTTGAAATTTGTGTCAGTTTTAGGGACACTTTTTCATGTGACTGATGGAAATATGATGGGCAAATGTTAGCTTAGGTGTTCTAAGAATGAAACCTGATTTATGTACAGAAAATTGTTAGCTGCTGAGTGCAGTTGTGGATGGCTGTTTTGTAAATGAAATGGAGATTTTAAGAAAGCTGCTGTTAGGAGGATCTCCTCTGGAAATAGTCACAGGCAATGCTTCAGTTCATTTACTTAAAATAACTGGGGGAAAAAATCAATCTTTGACTATTTTGAGGTTTTAGTTTGCTACTGCATCATCTGGGGACTTGTAGATGGCATGACTTTGTGATCTTAGATGTTTTCTATGGAGTGTTTTGAGTAGCAAGATGATTTTTTTACATCATCTGAACTTAAAATATTTATATTCTCTTCTGTTCCTGTTTCTAATATGCCAAAATTCATGCTGAGCTTAAAAGATTCTTGAAGATACCTTTGGTTAGTTTACAGTTGGATAATATTAAACAAGTTTTCAATTTTTTTTTATTTAAAAGTCTTTAAAAGCAACTATAAACAGCTCAGGCTATATTTTATTGTGCCATAAAACCTCTGACCTTTAACATGCATTGAGAGCCTCATAAAGAGGAAACCAGTTATTTTTTTCCCAAACTATTGATTTCCAATTGACACAAAAAAAGCATATTGTTATTCTTATTCCATTTTAAGGCCTTAACATTAGAAATGAAGCTTCAGAGAATGATGTAATAACAGATGATTCTCCTTTAGTTTTTAAGGATTGTTTTTAATAAGACAGCTGTTGCTATTGGATAGTTAAAACAAAGTAGATGCTTTGGGTTTGGGCCAGTGATCTGCCTGACTTCATGACTTAAAGGTCTTAAATAGATACATACAGATAAATATTAAACAGATAAATATTAAACAGATTATATGGTGATGCAGATTTGTGCCATGACAGTGTGCATTTCCTGGAATTGCTGGAACCTTTCTAAAGGTATAGTTATAGTGAGTAAAAAATGTCTGCCAAAAAAAGTGCCAGATGTCAGAAGGAGCTGCTAAAGGATGGTGGGTGGCCATGCACTGTCAACAAGGTGAGGAGATAGCAAGGGCAGGTTTGGGGATTGCTCGAAGGACAAAATGGCTGGAAGTTGTGGGAGGGTGCTGGTGTGGGCTCATGGACACAGAATTTTCTGACTGTCAGCCCTAGAGATGGCTCAAGAGCCAGGAGGAGTTTTTCTGCTGTCAGTTGGGTTTCTCTGAATGATGAAAGCTAAGCCAACAAAGTCTTTGTCAGCATAGTTGTTTCTACAGAGCTTTTGCTGGTACAGCAATGTCATGTGAGAAGGGCATTCATTTTTCCCCTCCCAAGCCAACAGAACTGTGCTAGCAAAAACTAAAGATATGCCATGCTGTATTTCATAAGCATTTCTAAATAGCTTTTTCCTCATGCCTTTGGACAGGCGTGTTCTTTGGGGGAGGAGAGGCTTAGCCATTCAACAGATGGATTTTCCACTAACCTAATGCTCTGCTCTCTCTGAGGTATGGCATTTTGGAAAGGTTAATGCTCTAATAGTGTTCAAGCTGAAATGGCTTTTGTCTGCCAACGTATGATACCCTGTGCAGATGCTTGCCAGGAGACAATTATATGAAAAACAGTGTTCAGTGAAACTGTTTTAAGTCTGTCTGGGAAATTACAATTACTTTTTTTTCCTTCTCTCTCTAAAGCTAAAAAAACAAAAAAAAAAAAGTGAGAATAGATCCTAATAGAGCTACAACTTTAAATAGTATATAAAGCATTTAAGATTATTTTTGTTACCTTAATGAGGGTGGCCTAGCCACGGAGCTGTGTTTTGTAATAACAGTATGGGAATGTTAGCCAGGCTGGTTTTCATCCACCACAGATTGTTCAGTGCTAGAGCTGTCATTTCATCAGAAACCCTGCAGCTTGGACTCTCATTGTTCTTCGTGTTGGGTAGCTCTTCTAGTCAAAATGAGAACTGTAGTGGGATTTTTTTTTCCTTAGGTAGTATCCATAGTATGTCCAACTTCTTCCTTTTCTAAATGGTGAAAAGAAGAGTGCCTGTAGTCTGCCAGATTTAATAGTGAGCTGCAAGCACCTCACAAGAACTCCTTTGTCATGCTCCACTGTAGCAGGAGCTCCATCCAGAGAGCTGTTTCATTTTCCAGGAGGAAACCAGAGGTGTTTACTTCCTTTGATGTACTGGCTCTGAGTGTTTGTATCAAAAGTGAAGTGCAAGAAGGGAGCTGAGAGGAGAGTGACAGTGCTTTGTGCAGAATGGAGCAGCTGAGCCTCCTGGGGACCAGAGCACTCTGAAGCAGCATTGGGTACTGGCAGAGTTTTTCAGGGTGCATTTCAAGTTATATTTTTTGAGTTTATGGATAGTAAATGACAACAAACTCCTGATTTCCACATGTTTGAATACTGCAGTTTCCTATCAACATGTAGAATAAAAGACTGCTCTAGCCTTGCTTGTCATTAAATATCTTATTCTCATTTATGCAGCTAAATTCCTGAAGGAATTATCTTGTTATTCTTTGACAGTGTCAGCTCAGTGTTTCTATTGCATTCAGGAGTGAACTCGCAGGAGAAGGTGAGGCAGGATTAAAGAGCCTTAGAGTATTGCTCAGAATTTAAAATATAAGAGGAGGGGGAGGGATAGTTGCTAATAATACACCTTGGCTTCTCACATGCCTATTCCTGTGAAAGGTGTCCTCTTTAAAAGCCTGTCAACTGTCTTGTGAGCAGTGGTAGTGTCCTGTCTTAGGCCCTGAGTGTGAAAAAGCGAGGCTTTATATTGCTCTTTAAGAGTGTTTGAGAGGTTGTAGCATGCAAAATGTCCCAGTAAAGAAAAGAAGGTCTTTAAGAAGACTGGAGGCAAGTTTCAGGTTTTGTTTCTGATGTTCAGCATTACTGTTGTCCAGATAATACCCTGTGCACTAAGGTGTGTGTAGGTCTGGAAGGGGTGTTTGACAGGTGTGGTGGTGTGCTCTAGGGCTGTCTCTGCCTTTCCTTCTCTCTCTGGCTGTGCCAGTGAGGGCAGGAGGGGTGGTGCTGCCCTGGTCCCAGGGGTGCCCTGGTGCCAGCCCAGGGCCCAGCTGGAGGGGGACAGGGAGGGTAGCCCTGTGCTCTGCTGCTGCTGGGGCAGCACTCTGACACAGGAGCAGGACAGTGAATAGGAGAGCAGATCACTTGTGTAAAACTGCCACAACATGAACCGGAGCAAGAGTGGGACAGCCTTTTATTGGGTGCACCCCTGGGGGGGTTCCTTTCAAATTGGAGGAAACTTTGTTTAGAAAGTCTGCAAATGGCTTCTGGTGCATTTGGTTCTCTTTCTGTCCAGTTAGTTTTTTAGTGATGTCTGCACTTGGTAGTAGGACACACCACGCACAGACAGTGAGATGCATTCAGTCCCTGATTAATTCTGGAAGAAGTAGAATAACTGCACATTATACTTTTGTATTCTGATTTATCATACTCTTTCTTGGAAAATCTGATTACTAAGTACCTTGGTAAATTGAATCAAGTAAGAAATATCTTCTAATGCTAATGGAGTAAATAGCATTTAGTTGTTAACTGATTAATGTAGAACTTCAAAACTGGTGTAAATAGCATCATCAAGAAAAGCATAAATCTTTGATTTAAGTGTATTTAAGTCATTGCAGCATGGATTCACTTGTATAGCGTTTCCAGTAAACTAGACTAAGGAAGCTTTTAGATTCATGCTTCAAAAGTGGACCAGTTTCTCGTTTGTTTGTTTCTAATAATTGTTTTCATTGAGATCAGAGCTGCACAATATCAGAGTTCAGTAGGCAGGCCAGGACTCTTTGCTCTCTGGTTGGTCATTTAATGGCTCTCAATCTTTAGCCATATGACAGGCAGTAAACAGGAATGTGTTGACTTTTTTGGAAAAAGGGAACAGCCACCTCTGCATAATTCCAGGGTATATTTCTGATAATTGTACAAAGCTGCTTTGAATTTTCTGGTAAATGAATGGCAGTCTTAATATCAGCTGTGACATTTTTACAGGTTCTGTGTGGTATCTTTTAACAGCCTGGGCCACTGAGGCGTAGTTACTAGGGAGAGCAGAATTGCAGCCCCTGGCTCACAGCTCTTGGATCATCATCAACAGCCTGGTCTATTTGTGGGCAGAAGAGTTGTTGTTCCCTCTGGAATCCTCCCTTGCTCTCCAAATCAGGATTTTCAAGGTTGTGTGGAGATGCTTTTGTTTGTTTTTTCTCCTTCCCTCTCCTCTATCACCTTGGGCACTTTCATCCAGTCCTTTTCCCACCTCTGCCTTAAGGAAAGTTTCTCAGGAGGGACTAATTTGTTCCAAATACAGATGTTTGTCAGGTTGTTCACTTTTTGTCTCAGGACTCATGTACAGGCTCTCAGTTACTAGATAATAACATTAATCTGCACCTTCTTGTCACTTTGTTTGAGGGTGCTGTTGAAATGCCCTTACTGGAGCTGCTGGGGCAGAGCTGAAAGTCACGCCTGCAGCAAGAGCTGAAACAGCTGCTGCTGTTCCTCCTGGGGCTTTGTTCCTGCTGCCCAGGGCTCCCATAAATGTCCTGTGCACCCTCATAGCTCCTTAGCCCAACAGAACCTGCCCTAGCCAAAGAGCTCCATGGTTCTGGGTCACTTTGCAAGCAACCACACCATGGAAAAGTTCAGCAAGCACCAGAGCTGCTGCTAAGGTGCTGGTGGGACCATGCCTGGAGACCCTGGGGCAGAGGCTGGGGGGGGAGCAGAAGGAAGAAGCAGGAGCTGCCTTTCATGGGTTATCCCTTGATTTGGGTGTCTGAGACATCGGCCTGACTTGCCAGAATTAATTGTTACCAAGAGCTGTGTGTGGGTAGTGGTCTGCAGGGATTAAGCAGTAGCTGGATGCAGTAATTCTTGTACTCATAGTTTTTATTAAGATAATTTTGATTGATACCTTTCTGCTTAAGGTATAAAAATTTCCTCTTTCATCCTTACAAAGAAACATTATAACTTTGAGTGATTTCAGTTGGTAGAGAGTTCTAGTCACAGGAACCCTGAGATTATGATGTTAATATAGATTTGTTTATATAATTGAGGTGAAATACAGCTGGAAAAAGCTCTTGTTGTGCAGGTCTCTTATATGAATCTTCAAAGATCTATTTTCCTGGGAAAGGTCCTGACTTTTCTGAAAAAAAGAAATAAATTAGGCACTTCCAGATCCAAGAAAGGTTTGTACCACTATTATGTCAGGGGTAAGGCAAAACTTTTCCCACAGACTTTGTAGTTTGTAGGATTCATCCATCTGTTCTTCCACTTGAGCTGTGGAGGGAGTCACTGTACAGAGCTGCTGTGGAGTTGTGGGAAGAGGCCAGTGGTTGCAGGAATTCTGTGGATTTAGCACTCAACAGAAGCTTGTTTAAGAAATAATTTTTCACATTACCTTTCCAGGGACAGTGTGTCCACTTTGCATGTTGAACGTAGATTTTTTTTCATCCCCTTCCTTCTAATCCAGTTTTCTTCCCTGAGTTAGATTGCTATAAGTTGCTTTGACAGCCATTACTGGGGTCTTTTGACAACAATGATACCAATAATTAAAAAAAAAAAATCACCTTCTGTCTTATACCTTCATTTTAAAAGGAGAAGAATGGATTTCTTATGTCCTGGGCAGTGCGAAGCTTCCTATCTCCATCTACACTGCCAACAAGAAGCTGGAATTCTTAATGCCTCTTAGAGAAATTGGATTAAGTTGAGTAGATCCTATTCCCAGGACTATCTCTGCTCATTACTAGTCAGTTTAGTGGGTTTACCTATGGTAATTTCCAGGTCAGAACCTGAAATGAGGGACCCAGTGGTTTTTCATGCGTCGAGATTCAGTTGATCAATATCAACGCTGCCATCATTAAACTCAGGGATGACTTTGATCTTTTGGGGGTTTTATGACTTATCCTCTAGGCTGTGCAAAAGACAGTGGTAAGAGCACAGCACTGATTCTCTGATCTGCTGGCTGCAAAGCTCGTGTCTGTGCAGCACTGGCCATCCATCTCACAGCTGATCATAACTTTTCCCTCTGGAAAGGTGAAGAAGTTGCACAGACAAAGTGGTGACCACTTGTTGGAAAGAGGATTACCAGACTTCAGGATGATTATTGGGGTATAATGTTGCTAATATGATGAAGAAGAATGTACCTTTCAGGATGGGGACAGGACTCCTGAGGGTGAAGAACATAGGTATGACATTTTGTCCTCCACTCCTACATGCAAGTCCCTTTCCTTCTGTCTACTAAAGTAGGTGTCTATTTTTGTCACCTGTAAAAGATACTAAAATTGGAGGTTTTCTTTCATGTGGCATGTTGTGAGCTGTTTCAGCTTTTAATTGCAAACCCATGTAATGCTCTGCTCCTAATATTCAGACCTTTCAACCGTTTAGATAATTTTAGGGCAGAACCTCCTTTGTGTCCCTCCTATTAAAATCTGCAAATACTCTGTTGGTCTGTATTGCAATCCAGTCTAAAGCCAGTGCTGGGATTTTGTTTCAAATAATCAGTGTGCTTACCAGACCTTGTTTTCTTCCCTAAGAACAGCAGCTCCTAAAGACTGTCTTCTTGTCTTTTTTTTTTTTTTTTCCTCCTTTTGCCTGTCCTACAGGGGACACCAGGAATTAACATCCAGCTATAGGGGGAGGTGAAGGAGGTGGGATTCCTAACCAAGGGCTGTGATTTGCTCCCCCACTGAGTCTGCAGCACATAAATTCCTTAAATCTTTTTTTAATCCAGTCTTTGGAAGTTTAGAAACTAGAACCAGATAATCTCAGCTATGAAAATTTACTGAATTAGAGGAAACTTCAGGGATGGAATGTTATCCAAGTACTTGAACTCACAGTTGTGGATTGCAGACACAAGGCTGTGTTACCAATCTCAGTCAATCTGTGGCTGATATGATTAAAAATAATCAGGTGAGCAAAGATTCATCTTTCTATTCTGTGTGTATTGCTTCTAGAGTGAAGCACAGGGTTTGGCATTTACTCATAGATGCACATATGGTGATTCCAGTTGACTCAAAATAGCTCCATTCAACGAACTCAGAATTGAGATTTTTTTTTTTCATGTCAATTGGAACTCCAGAGCTTTTCCTCAGTTCTGTCTCTTTGACTGTAGGATACATTGCACCAAATCTGCAGGCTTTAAATCTATCTGCAGGGAAAAATCTGTTCAGAGCAAGTTATAAACTAATTTGCACTTAGTTTGTCTTAGGAAATATGAGGACTTTTCTTGTGCATCAGTTTCCTGGATTGACCTAGGCAAGCAAGGATATTTGCAGAATGTGTTTTGGTAACTGAGTATGCTGATACATGTTTTTAAAATGGTGTTGCAAAGGGAAAGGAGCTCTTGGTGTATTTGGTAGAATTAAAGAAAAACTTGAAGATGTTGATTAGCATTACTATGCTTGTGATTTGTGTAGGGAGTAGTAATTAAATTACACTTACTTTGCAGGATCATATTTGCAACTGGGCATAAATGTTTTGGGTTTCCTTTGTTGCTGTCTTCAGCCTGTAGGGTTTTTTAACATATATCTAAATATTGTACAAATCACATATCAATCAACAAAGTGAAACAGCATCTCTATTCAAGTTTTGTTTACTGTAAAGGTTCTGAGCTTCCTAATAAATTTATATCAGCATCTAGATTCTCTGGAAAAACCACCTCAACAACCAAACAATCCTGGATATCCTTTGTTGCATTTTTCCAGTTTGTTCTTTCATCTGTAATCCCTTTCCCTCCATTAGATTCAATAAATAGGCTTGAATCACATCCCATCTTGTATCTTGCTTTTCCGTGCTTTGCAGCAAATTTCAGTACTCCAGATGTCTGTAGGACCTCATCTCTTAGCACACTGTGTTTTTCAGCTCTGGAGCAGTGGCTGTAGCCAGGCTTTAGTCTCCCCTGGGAGGGAGCAGGAGGCCCCTGGGCACCACGAGGTGCTCTCAGGGCTCCACAGGCTTTGCTCGTAGAGCTCTGGCCTGGACTTCAGGTGCTTCCTTGGGGCTGGTGCTGTCACTTATTTCTCACATCTGAATAAGAGGAAAGATGGAAAATCATCTGTTTTGCAAAATTGTGTAAATCCTCATTCCAGGGCAATTATTTTCTTGAATAAAGTAAAGCTGTCTTCTGTCATTCCAGTTGCCCAAAGTACGGTGTCAGGATTGTGCTCACGGATGATTAACTCCAACCAAGGAGAAACCACTGTTCTGCTGACAGTGATCTCATGGCCTGTGACTCCTCCACACCTGCTGGCCTGCATATTTCAGACTCTTTGGGAAGATACCTGCTTGTTTATAGAAACAGAGTCACAGGAATGCCAACAAAATGTTTATTATGACTGCTTGTTAACTCAGTAATGCAGAAATGTCTTGGACGTCCAGTGAAACTGTTACTGCTGCTAGATAGAGCAAGCAGGATTGATATGACAAATGCTTCTTCCTTTTTTCTTTTTTTTTTTCTCTTTCTTAAAATGACTGTTTAAGCTTTTAGGTGTCATCATGTTCCATCTCTCCTCCCACAGCAAATAAAATATATTGCATTTCCCCTGTTGATTTTCAGGCATTCAAGGGGGATGTTCTTGCTGATTCAAGACCAAGTAGTTCTGTCCAGGACTCTACACTGGGGATAAGGACATGGGACTCCACCTGCCACATTCCAGATGGTTCATCACAACTGACAACTTGGCTGACAACTGTGACAAGGATCTTCGGATTATTCTATTTTATTTTTGTGGGAGACCACAATCCCCAAACTCTAGGACATATCAGGTACTAAATCAAACACTAAGCTTTTCCATAACATTGCTGGATTGTTTTTTGTTTCTTATGAAGGAGTTTAGGCATTCAGATCTTACTTTTTATTTCTTGTAGGAAATGGAAAATCCTTGGTTTTATGTGTTGCAGTAGCTGAGTAATGACAAGGAGTTGTGTTTCTTATTTCCTACAGAGAATTTGGGGTTTAATCATTAGTTGTCTTTATGTAGTATTTATTATTATTACTATTAATTGTAATTGCTGATCATGGTTATTATCCTAATTACCAAATTGTTTTTTTCTTTCTTCTTTGTTGCTTTTGAGAGAATGCTTAATTTTATTAAGACTAGTTTTGCTAGTTTGTAGGTATCATAATTCCTGCATTCAGAACTTGTCCAGTTATTACCTGTCAACAAGGAGACTTAAAAAGTTCATGAAATTTATGGATGTTTGCACACTTGGGATGTTATGATTCATGTATTTACTTTCAAGCCTTTTAAAATAAATCCATGTGTAATTTTCTTTTCCTTTGAGAAAAATCTTGCCATGTGTCTGTTGGAGCCTAGTTTGTCTGAATGTTCAGGTGTTTATTTTTAAAATGTGGAGGAGAAAATCTGTGAGTGTTATCCAAGAGTGTAGCTCTTAATTCTTGTTTGTGTAGATGTCTGCTGTTACAGGCCACTGATAAAAGTGGTTAAAAAGAAATCACACCTTCTAATACAAGACAGGAAAAAGTGTCATAGCAGAGGGGGGGATCCTTTTTGCAGCAAAATCATACTTATTTTGGGTAGCTGTTTAGGTATGGGTGGCTTCTTAATTAATTTTAAATTACTCAATAATTCACTTTTTCTTTGTCCTAAAGGTTCCGTATTTCTTGTAGAATTTTAAAATAACCTTTTCTAATGAGGATGTCTGATATTCTTACTGTAAAAGATGAAACTGATGCAATGAAGGGTTCAGAAGCTGAATTTAAAGATACAGACCCAGTTGAAAACCTAAAAAAATCAGGAAGTCAGGAGCATATTCAAGTGGAAAAGGATGAAAATTGTCCTGATAATAAAAACAATATGCCGGTAAGAAGCTTTTCTTTTTTAATTTTTCACTAGCATATCATGTTGAATAAGTCTGTGTCTCAGTGTTCTCCGTTTTCTTGATCCTCTTATGTGTTTCTTTGGTACAGTGAGGAAAACTTGGCTGGTTTTAGGGAAGCAAATATGATGATTATTGATTCTTCTCTCCTCCTTTGCCCCACTTCTGTGTATACTCAAGTAAATATGACTCAATCATTTTTAATTCTTTGGAGTAGATGGGTGGTTTTGCTGAGAAGCAGACTGTTTGCTCATGTTTGTGTTTCCCTGAGTGCATGTGGCAGTCTTTCATTGCAGCAGAACAACGAATAAACTCGGGGCTTTGCTGCTGCTGAATCCTGCAGTTTGGAGCTGGGCTGTGTGTGCTGAGTGTTGCTGCTTTGAACAAGGTGCTGCAGCAAAGCAGGGCCTGTCTGCCCTGAGCCCAGGGCTCCTGAGTGTTGCACTTTACAGGTGGCTCAGGTGCAGATTTTGCAGCAGAGCTGTTCAGCACAGGGCTGAAGTCATCAGCTGTAGGTGATCAAAATCCCCAGGAGCCAGAGGGATCCAGAGCTCCTGAGGCCAGCAGGTCTGGGTGCTGCCCCAGCCCCCTGCAGAATGAGCTGGGGAGCATCATCCTGCCTTGGTGGGCAGCAGATACTCCCTGCACCTTCCCTTCTCTGATCTTCACTGCTTGACAGCTTTGCTAGGTGACTTTTAGGTAGGAAAGCTGAGGCAGTCCCTCGTGCACACACTGAAAAGCTGAGGCATATAAATGGGTGGCTTTTGCCCTGGGAGAAGTAAAGTAGCTGTAAGGAAGTCATGGCATCACATTTCAGGTGAGAAGGAGGCAAAGCAAATAGTGTGAAAATATCTTGTGTCAATGGAGAACACACTGATAAGGGAGGGTTAGGAATTTGTGGCAGCAGATTTAATACCTCTGAGATTTAGGTGTGGGACAAGAGAGCTCACTCCTGGCTGAGACTGCCCACCTGGGCACTGAGGACTGCAGGCAGCTCACGTGAGGGGAGCACTTCAGGAAAGCAACTGAGCATTTCTGACACAAGCTACAAAACAGGCCAGATTTGTAAAAGGAAACACAGAAGTTTGTGTTTAGAAAAAGCTGTAGCTGTCTATAGGAATTTTGTGTCTGTGGGTTAAACAATTTTTTTGTAGAAATCCTGATTGGGATCTGAGGGATCTCTTGTGGGTTGCAAAAACAGGACAGTAGCTTATTAGATTCTTCTTATTGAGATTTGGGTAAAAGGTTCTTTGGGGAGTAGTTTTGTTCAAGACTAACAATTCAATATTCCACTGAGTGAAGTAAGCTTTATCTGCTGTGTTAAATTGCTTCCAGATAAATCTTGTAGACCCTGCAATAACAATAGTTTTACACTTTAATATCTGCTGGCTTTATTAAGGCTGGCATCACTGTAAATAGATAATTTTATGGAAAAAATAAATCCTTGAAATGAAATACTTCTGTAACATGAAAAATAACTGCTACTGAAAAGCTGGGAGATATTATAGCTGAGCTGGTATTTTCTTTAATTAATGGAATATTCTAGGAGTGAGCCTTAAATTGATACACGGTTTAGTTATTTTCATACAGTTCAGTAATTTGGTAAAATCTCATTCACATTTTCTCATTTAATGAATTTTAGTGTGGAAATTTCTATGAGAAATATGAAATAAGCCTTCCTGCAAACCACTGCTGCTGTCTTGTCAGAGTGCAGAGGAATGAACCTGCCAGTGCTGCCAGAAGCTGTGGGTGGGCAGGGGGTGCATTCCTTGGTTGGGTGCTTGTTCAGGAGCAAGAGCTGGTGGCTGAAATGATTCTCACATCCACAGAATGAGCTGGACACTCCAGGTGAAGGCTGTTGGATAGAAACAGCTCTGCTGTCAGTGGATTGAGTGTGGTGTCCAGGAGTCTCCATCAGAACCAGAGCATTGCTGTTACATGAGCAGTTTCATTAAAAACTGAGGCTGAGGATGCAGATTTCCAGAGTGGCAGGAAGACAGGCAGTTACCAAATGGAACCTGGCCGCTGTGAGCAAGCTCCTTACAACAACTGAAATCAGCAGAAGTTCATGTCACTTGTACTCTGGAGGCTGCCAGTGCAAATATATGTCTCATATTTGAGGATTTCTCATTTAAAGCATGTATTATGCTAAAATACAAAACAAAAATTTGGGGGTGTCCATAGTTAAAAACCCTTGTGGAACAGTAGCAGTCAGCAAGTTTTTAACCCATGGATGGTTCAACAGTTTGATGAAATTTCAGTGGACATAGTCCTTGTCATTAGGTGCAGCTTAAATGTTACTGTGGTGGTGGGAAAAAGAGCAAAGGATTTGCTGAGAAATGTTAGAAAATATTATCAGAAACTTACTGGAATTTGTTGTGTACCTCTGTTTACTAACTGAGTGCATCAGAGGATGTGTTGGATTTGGCTCTCCTCCCTGGTGGCAGAATAGGTTTGGTACCTACTGACAAACTACAGTCACATTCCTCAGTACAGTTAGCACTTCATTGTTGACTTCTTTACAGCCAAGGAAGAAACAGGCTGCGATTTTTCCTCTGTCTAAACTTGACATGGGTTGAATTCAGGCATGTTTCATGAACTGCACAGTTCAGAAATTAATGGTTAGATTTTGAAATGTAACTGTGGCTGTAAATTCCAGATTATTTGGAGGTTGTGCATTAATAACTGGCTGCTGTCTGCTGTTGGAGGTACAGTGTGAATGAGGAAAATACCCAGAGTACATGGCCAGCACTCCCAATTTCTTTAAGCACTGCAAAAGTAGTGTTATTGATACAGAGAACATTTCTAAATTGGCATATTTGCAGGGAGGTTCAAGTGTCATTTAAGTGGCACTGGAGACAAGAGGCGCTGTTATGAAAAGTGCTTTCACAGAAGTCATGTGCACATCAGCACTGTGGTGGGTTTTGGTTCACCAGTCCCTGTCATCTCCCACCTGTTCATCTTAGCCAGGCCAGGTGACAAGAAAGGAATTCAGAATTAGCTGGAATACAGGGTGTGTGTTGCCTCTGTCTGTGGGTGGTGAGACAGGCAGTATCATCAACTGTAAGGACAAAGCTGCAGGAAATACTGACAACAAATTCAAGATCTTGAATTGATCCTGCAGGATAGTTCCTAGGAATACTTCTTTTTTGAAACTCAAAAAAACCTCATGGCATCAGTGTACACACCTACTGTATGTTAAAGGCAAGGCAAATGTTAAGTGAGTATAATTCTGATTTTGCTTTATGCTAATTAAGCAGATATCCTTGTCCTTTGGGGCAATTAGATAATTTTTTTTACTGAGCAACTTGACATCTCTCTTCCTACAAGTATCTTCCTTCCATACTAGCACAAACCTTGAGCTATCTGTTTCACAGCTGAAGTTCTCTGAAGCCTTTCTTTGCCTCCTCCCCAGCTGTTCTGGTCTTGTCAGGATTTACCTGTCTTTGTCTCCAAAATATGTGATCTAATACTTTTGAATAGATAAATGATTGGGCAGATTGTCTTATTCTTGAGCTGCCTCTATGTCCAAGGGTGAAACTATTTTTCCATCAGTCATCCTCTACTGTGTCATGGAAAATTGCTGTCACTGCTCACTAATGCAGGACAGCAAGTAATCATGGACCACACTGTTCTTTCCCTCAGCATTACAAAGCTATCCATGGTTCTTGGGACGGCAGCATTTGACTGGATTTAAAACTGAGGCCTAATTTTGCAGAAAGGTAAAAAACTGAATGTCCTTAGAACGCTCCTTGTTCAGGTTTGTCATGTTGTGCCTATCCTCAGAAGTGCCCAAATGGTACTTCAGAAATAGTCCCTTCTCACAAAACCTTTCACACGTCTGAGTTTGCCATCTTGTGCCTGCCCTGTTTTTATCCAGCTTGTTTAGACAGCACAGCAATGATAGAGGAAGGCACATAACAGCTCCAGATCTTTACTTTGCATTTAATATGTGATCTGCTGAGGTGCTTAGGAAAAAATAAAGTAGGCAAATACTCCTACTGAAAACCTGGTTATTTATATGTTTTTGATAAATGCTATCTTACTTCCCTTTTTATTTTGCAGTTGGAAATGTAGCATAGTAGTTGGTCTTAAAAGTTGTGTTGGTGGGGTTTTATCAAAGGCAAGAACCTAATCATTATTTTCATTATGCAATTATTTGGAATGCTTGCTTTTAAATGCTGCCTTGAGATCCTGCCCATAATGACTATAAATAGAGCTTTCATTAACACAGTGTTTTCTTAAGGCAGTAAAAGTCTTTGAGAGCTGCAAATATAAAGAAATTGCCTAATTTGCACTCACCAAGGATTGCATATTCTAAATTAGCTAGAAATTCTTTTTCACAAATGGGGAACATAAAGATGTTTTGTAGGAGCACAACTTAGTAAATGCAGAGAAATTAGGACAGAGATAAAATTCATGGGCCTAAAAAGAGAGAAAATGTGCATTAACAGCTACAATGTGCATTGGCTACCTACTGTCCTGGAATTCCAGTGAAAGTGGTGTCATCCTCTGTCACATCCCACTTTCAAGCTCTGAGAGTGCAGTGCTGGTGCTGTCAGAGGACTTTGGGGTTTGTACTTCCAGGCCAGACTTGCACCATCGGGCTGTGCTCCCCTGAGCTGTCCCTGCAGTCCAGCCCCAGCAGCTTTATCGCAGTGCTTCTCACCTGACTTGTGTGTGGTGCTTACTGCTCACAGTCACAGCTGGGCCTGGGGGCTGGGACTTTGTGTTTTGACATCCTTCAAGTCACACAGGAAAGCCAGGAGTCCACACCTATCACAGGAGTGTTGGACAGGGCAGTTGTTTCTCCATGGGAATTTTGAATATGATGGGTGAAATTATATTTCTCTCATCTGTGAGGGAAAATTTCCCTCCTACAGTGTCTCCCCAGCTCTCCCCAATATTGTTGGTGTTTAGTCCCAGCAACCATTTCTTCTCTTTTTTTTTTTTTTTTTCAAATCACTATTTAAAATAACTGAAATATGTGTGACTTATATAATTAGTGAGCTCAATGTCTTGTATAACTGGGTTGAATTCCCTCTTGTGCCCTATCAAATCTGAATCTGGGTGTTTGCTTCCACATACTCTTTTGACTTATGTCCTGGCTTCAAAGCTTGCAAAATTTTGCAAGAGATGAACAACTGCCTGAGAGATTCTTTTTCCTCTTGACAGTGAAATGAGGAGTCTACTGACAGTCCTGATGTGACTTTAAATTTGCACTACTTCACTGGAACACACTTAAGCTGATTGAGGCTGGAGTAATTGATAGGAGCTTGGGAAATCATCCAGTTTTTGAAATTTAGTAGCTTGGTGTAACAAACTTTGTCAGAGATATGCAGTGCCAGCTTTCAGAATGCAAGAAATGCTTTCAGAGGAGATGGTGGAAAGGAAAACATCTTTTGCACATAACAGAAAAACTCAAAGTCTGTGTGGTTCTAGATCTGGATACAGCAAAACTCAGAGTCTGAATGGTTCCAGGTATGGAAGCATTTGGACTGTCTTTGCTGCTCAAAATCTTAGCAAGCTTCCTTTAAAAAGCTGGTGGTGAGTTTAGTTAGTTTTCAGTGCAGCTATTTAAAATTCTGTTACATAGTGAAATGAGCTTAAATGAGCTCCCCTTCTGCTGCTCCTCAGCTAAGCTGGTGCAACATTCAAAACAGACATGTGGGACTTGAGGAAAAGGAGAGAAAAAGCAGTTCTGCCTTTGCATGGTAGAGCTCTTTGCTGTAGGTGAGGTTCCTTTTCAGCGATGTTGTATGTCCTGCTAAGAAGTTCAGGCACTTGATAGACATCTCCTGTGAGCTAAGGAGAGGAGAGCTGCATTCATGGAGTTTTCCAGTGGAGTTTCAGTTCAGTTTCCTTTTTAAAGGAGGAAATATTGTCCATTAAACAACATTTTAAATTGCATTACTGATGTTAATTTCTCCTTGCAAATATTAGGCCTATGCTCACTAAAACCAGTTCTGTTAAAAGCTTGTCTATTCATCAGTTTTAGTTCTCCAGGGAAACCAGTACTTAAATTATGTGATGCCACTCTAAATGTTTCTATTTTTGTGCTGCTGGCACTGGGGGTTGAGTTAGCTTTAACTATGCAGCTAACAAATCAGTAAATGTTTTTGTTGATTCAAATGTACCTTTTGGCTGTGCATACTGTAATAAAAGCCTGGTAATTTTTTTTTTAAGGAACAATTGTAACAGAAGAAGGGCTTTGGGAGGAAAAAGCAAATTACTGCATAGTAAGTTACTAAAATGGCTCTGGGAGGAAAAAAGCATATTAATTCAGAGTTAATTACTAAAGGAAAGAAAAAAAAGATCAGTAGCCCATTTTCAAATATACTTGTATAGGTCCCAAGATGAAAGGAAAAAAGCCCATGTGTTTTAAGCTGCTTATGACTGGTCATCATCTGTTATCTGTTCCCTTGGTAGAGGCAATGCTTTCCTTTTTAAATACCATTTTTCCAGGTAGGTTTCAAGAATAGGAAGAAAATTTTTAAACAAACCATGTCACGTTGCCAAGGAAATTAGGAAACAAGAATTGAAAGTGTAGGAGCTGGCTGAGAGAGTAAACTGCTTGGATGCCACTGACTGAGGATAATACCTGGTTCCTGTAAAAGTGCTCTGATATCTCCTGTTGATAAATGAAGAAGGGGAATCAAGGACAAGGCTGATGGAAGTGGGAGAGCGCCAAATCAGTCAGCCCAAAGCACCTGCTGTTCCTTTCACAGGTCTGCCCGTGTCAGCGCTAACTGTCAAAGCTTTCTCTTGTAGAGACTTTTGCATTAACAAACTTGTGCCCTGAGTTAATGTACCCTTCTCTGTTGTGCCAGCGGCCAGCGCAGTCCTTTGGACAGACGGCCCAAAGGTCCAAGGTACGGTAGCCCGGTGTGCTGGCATGCGGAGGGAGCCCTTCCTGCTTGGTGCAGCTTCCTTACTTTGTGGAAAGTGCCTTTAGTTTTGTTTTTTGGCATTGTAGCTTTGTTTTTATTCTGTTGGATTTTTGTCTTGCCTAGTTGTCTGCTTTTGTGATTTGCCTTTATATTTTTTGGTGGCTTTTTATTGTTACGGAGAGAAGCACTTTCCCAACGTTTTATTTACTTTTCTTTAGGTGTGCTCTGTTGTGCTGGTAGTGCCTTCAAAAGCTGCGATTGCTTGGGTATTTTCATCCTAAAGGGAATTATTTATTCTACTGAAAACATTAAAAATGCAGTTTTCAGCCAT
Source organism: Phainopepla nitens (assembly GCA_013400175.1). Classification (NCBI taxonomy): domain Eukaryota; kingdom Metazoa; phylum Chordata; class Aves; order Passeriformes; family Bombycillidae; genus Phainopepla; species Phainopepla nitens. The sequence continues at coordinate 170,219 of VXBQ01014272.1, read as the reverse complement.
TTTGTTTTTCATATAATGAATGAAAAAAGTGACGGCTTATGGTATATTTATATTATCTTTTATAAGCCATAGATTTTAATTATACATACTTTCCTTTAGTCAAACACAAAGTTAAAGTTAGTTCGGAGCCTTGCTGTATGTGAAGAATATCCACCACCTCCCACAGCTGAAATATCACAGGACTTCCAGGTAAAAATCACCTTACTGAAGTTTCTGGAACAATTTCAAGTAACTTGTTGTTCAAAAGAAAATCTGTTGAGTATTCTTTACATATGTGGACACCATGTGGTTTTAATATTTTTTTAAATAGTGATCTAATAGAGGTGATATCAGGTGCAGAATTTGCTGCTTTGTTTTTCTGAACTATACTAGTTGATACCTGTGGACAAAAAGAGGAGGTCTGTCAGTTCTTTTAACTTTTTAGTTCAACAGTGCACTTGAGGGACTCTTAAACTGCTGAAGTGCTGTCTGCAATTAGTAAGACAGAAACATTGTGATTAGTATGGAGCCTGATTTATTGGCTTTGTATATTTTGAAAATGGAAACAGTTGTGATTCCTGCTGTTGTAACTGAATTCCTGCATATTAGTCCCAATTGCTGGTAGCTCTGTCATACCTGCCTGGGGTATGTCTGAATTCATCTGTTAAAATTATAGAACACATTTACAGAAGTTCCTACATGCTGAACAAAATATGGAAAAGTACTTTAGAGAATTTAAACAAAATCCAGGTTTCCTGACTTTACCTCCATACCAGTCTGTATTTTCAGAGCAAAACCCTACTGGTGCCTTTAGTTCTGTGCATGAGTGAGGGCCATCAAAATGCTGGTTTTGTTCATGCCTATCAAAACAGGCCTTTGCTGTTACTGAAAAGCTTCTAAACTGTGCTTTTGTGAAAAGTCTCACTTTGGTTAAGAAGGAAGCAGTAGAAAGCAGGGTGTGAGGGGGTTTTGCTGGAGCAGTGGTAATTCAGTTCTGAGGAAAGATGGACATTGAGAGCTCATGTAGAGCTTCTTTTGTCAAATCAGTCAGATTTTTTTGAGATTGAACCAGTACCTAGGTTTGAGGGGTTTTTGTTCCTTTGGAAAAATAAGAAAATAGTATTTTTGTAGGTTTTCAGTAATATACCATAATTTGAAGTGTTGACTAGAGGAATTGAGAAACTGGGCCTGCTACCATGATGAAAACCTAAGTCATGGTTTGAAAAAGGTTGCAAAGTAAAAGATTAAAAGCCAACAGAAGAGCTTTTGATGTTTACAATGATTTGCAGTCCTCTTGTAACATTTCCCATAAGATAACAAAATAGAGTGAGAGTTCTGGTCAGGCTGAGTTGTTCATTCTGAAGCAGTGGGGTTTAACTTTCTCAGTCACTGTAGCAAACTACAAGAAGACAGAAGCCTGATTTGGTGGACTGATCATCCATGGTGTATTTCCAGCATAAGAAGCACTAGGATTTTCCAGCCTCCAGCACTACACAAGACCAAGTGTTGAATGGTTTAAAGTCAAACGTTTATAAGGTGGCATTTGTGGCCAAGTCCTCTGGGAATGTGTCCCTAGCTCTGTGCTGCCAGGTGGCTCTTGACAGGAATCCTTGCAGCAGCAGGGGGGATATCAAGGCTGGTTCTGCAGAATGATTTGAATTGTATGGTAATGTAAGTTTGTACAAAAGGAATACCAGAAAGCAGATTGTCTTAAGAACGAAATTAGAGCTAGCTGTGAATTTTCTTTGGAAGCAGTAATGTGGAAAAAATGGCTTATGAATCCCGGTAGCTGTGCAGAGACATGACTGCGAGAACAAATTTAGTTCTTCCCTGGAGGGTGGAGAAACGTGTCAGAGAGTTAGAAGTGGGAATCTGTTACAAGTTCTGATTCTGGAGTGCACATCTTGTGGAGCACAGGTAGACCATGACCCTCTGTAACAACTCACACAGGCAATTTCTTCACCCATTTTGCCTGGTTTCCCAAATTATCTTTAGGAAAGCACAGAAGAGCTCTTCATAACTGCCAGTCAGCTGCTGCAGTTGGGACTAAGATGCTTCCAGCCCCATACTCTGAAGCTTTAATTGTGCTTGGGATGTGTGGGAGGTCCAGTGGCTCTGAGAAGGAAGAGCATGCCTTGCACAGGTGTCTCTGGCAGCAGGAGAATCACCTCTGATGCTTGCCCTTCCTGGAAAAGTCACTGCTCCATTGATTGTAACTAAAAAGTGGCTTCCAGTTTAGTGTTAATCCTTAATACGGATTTTAAGACACAGGATGAATTAAGTTCAGGATAATGTTGCTGCCATGGTCTTGTCTGACTATTCACCAGTCACCTCTTCACACTAGCAGCTCCAGCAGGGTGAAATTCCTGACACAGGTTGGTGCAGGAGGCACTTAGGAAGGCACCACTGGCTGCTTCTTCTCAGAAGGCTGTGATGGAAGAGAGTGACAGACCAAAGAAATTGTCTCAAGCAGATCAGTTTATTTTCTGACCTATGTTTCTATTTTCAATTGCAACATGAAGCAAGATACTCCTTGCTGAGAAACCTAGATAAGAGCCTTGCATATTTTTAATCCTTGTTAAAAAGCACTGGCAGCCCTTTACTAAAAGGTGCTGTGAATGTACGAGCTTACAAATTTATTGTGAGAGGAAGCCCATAACTTTGATGTGTTTGATCTTTTATCTTTGTAACACTAACTCTGTATTCTCCTGCCATCATTTGTGTAAACATCAGGTTGTTCTGCCTCTATGTTCCAATACAAAGTACAAGCATAGCAAAGGGTGATCCAGTTCAGCCCTTTTTAAGGAAGAACTGTTTTCAGTGAATGACAGTTGTTATTATGTAACAAGTAAATAAACCTGCAAAAGGTTGAGCTTTCTAAGCAAAGTAAAATAACCCAATGGAGATGGAGTGGGAGGAGAAGGCAAGGAGCTTTAATGTTGGTTTCTATTGACTTCTGTTGGTTTTTCTGGTAAAAAACTCAGCCTCAGCATGTAGGCCTTCAAGAAAATTCTTACCTTTTCCCCAAATGTGTTAAGATGGCAGGATTTATCAGGTTTTGATGGTTTGAGGAGTTTTCTTGTTTGACTTTTGATTGTTTAATCAAAATTTGGTGACAATTTCCTCTTCTACAGTGAGGGCTTGGGATGGGTGATCAGAGTTAGGGCGAGTTAGGTTCAGTCCACATGCCAGCAGAGACCTGCTGCAAACAGGGTGGGATTAAGAGAGTTTCATAGGGGAAGAGAAATGAAAAGATTTTTCTGCAGCTTTCCAGTCAAGTAGGTCATATTTAATTAGATGCTACAGTTTTTATAGCATGAAATCACAAGAAAGTGCCCTTTGGTACCCAGTTCTGGTGTATCACACTTTGAAGTAGAGGTGGTGGTAGTAGCAGAACTGGCTGTTCAGATGGTGATTCCTTTTTTTAGCTCTTGTTGGGGAAGGAAGTATGAAAATGATTACTTGCTGAGATCCTTTGACTAAACTATTGCTGTATGCATTACTTGGAATGGGTTTAGAAGTTGCAGTCACTTTTCTAGTGAAGAAACATCAGACTATGAAAATTTCCTTAGTTTACTGATAGTTTTGTAGAGTGTTATTTTAACATGGAGGATAACCCATTGGTGAATCCAAGTCGGGAATAATTTCTTAATAGGACAGAAACATTTCTTTTTGAAATAAAGGTTACACAGCTACTTGGTGAATGGTGAGTGTAGTGCATTTTGTAGTGACAAATAAATTGCTCATCTGAATTACACACAGGTTTATGAGGCAAGGAATGCAAAGACTTGTTCTGGACTCCTTAAGGTTTGTAGCCAAGTGAATGCTCAAGACCAGGAAAGATTCAGATGAGAGAGTTCCTTGCTGGTGACTGGGGATGGCATTTATCAGAGGTGGTTACAGGTCCTGTCCAAAGCTGAGAAGTCTTTGTTCACACTGAGATGCTGTTTAGTGGATGTTCATGAATTAGGAAGTTTAATTGGAACATTTAGTGTGGGGAAAAGCCATAATGAAAGGGAGGGCTGGTAAAACTCTCAGTGACCCTTTTTCCCTCATTTGAAAAAGCTGTTGCCCCAAAGCTGCAGATGGGAGCTCCTGTTGGAGCGAAGCCTGGGGGGTGCAGGGCTCCCTCTGTGCCAGCACAGGCAGGAGTGGCTGCGGGCTGGGCACGTGAACAGGCTCCAGCCTGGTGGATCCTGGCTAAATTTAACTCTGGCTGCATTCCACGGGTGAGATCAAGGCTGTGCAATGACACAGGAGCAGAGCTTAGAGCAAGGGCCAGGATGTGGGTAAGAACAGGTCTGAGGCAAGGATTAAGGTGCAGGGCAGAAGGCAAGAGTGCATGAGGCACAGTTCTCTGGATGGGGAAGGATTAGATGGTCTCAGGAATGTGGAGGTGACAGCATGGACTCAGTTGGCATCTGTGGGAGCAGAAGTGACATCTGAGGGAGTTAGAAGATGCCAGGGGAGTCTGGCTCTGACAGGACCTGGCCACTGCTCCCGTGGGAGTCCCTCAGGCACGGTGACTCCATTGCTCCCGAACTCCTCGGCTCTGGCTGTCTGAAATGTGTGAGAACTTCTGAAACAGTAAAGGGGCACGAGAAACAAACTGCAGTCTTGCATTGTTCAGGGTGTTTAGGGGACCGTATGCCACTCATTTTAGACGGAAGCATTTTGTTGTATTTGAGAAACAGGTTTTATAATAGTTCACCCACTGGTATAAAAGCACGGATTTTGAGGTGATTGCACACAAAGCTACTCTATCAAAATACACAGGAAGTTATGAAACTAAGCTTTGATGACAGGTCTGCAAACTTTGCCTTGATATATTGTACTGTAAATATTCCCCTTTTTTTGGTGGATCTGGAAATTCTGGTCTGTCTTAGATAGAAAGTTTTGGTTTGTTTTTTCTTGGTATGAACCAAATCAAAACATGAAACAAGATTTTTACAGTAAAGAACTGAAGAATGGGGAGGGAAAAAGCATTGTGGATGAGACATGACTTAAAATACAAAGACAGTATAAAATATATACATCTGAAAAACTGAAATATTTTCTAACACGTATGGAGTAAGATACTTTGAATTCATTTTGCAATAGCATTCAAGGCCTGGAAGTGTGTGTAAATTCTAAAATGTCTGTGGTCCTTTCTATGCCTTCTCTGTTATTTCTGATTTACTGATAAATAATTTCGCTGTGTGGTCACATTGAGTACATGTGGAATCAGAAAAAATATGTAAACAATTTTTTTTTCTTGTTGCTTCATTATTTTGCAGGTAATATAGTACAGAACAGTTCTCCTGCAGGTATTGTTTGAAATAATGTGTATGGCGACTGATTTTTACTTTTTGACAGGAGAAAATTCAGATCCAGTTGTCACAGTCTTTTGAAAAAGAAGAAAAACCTGCAAAAGATGAATCAGAAAAGGAAAAATCCAGTGATAAAGTGTCCAGAAAAATGTTATCAAGAGGTTTGCTGTCTCTCCTTGTGCTTTTCATATATTATATATAGATAAAGAACATATGAAGATACAGTTCTGCTTCCAGGTCTTCATTGCATAAACATTGCCTTATTTTTTAAATTTTTTTTTTGCAAATGAAGCAAATCAGACACCTTTGAGCTGGAGAAGGAATTGGTCCTCGAGGAAACAGCTTTTGAGACTTCATCAGTCACTCCAGAAAATGCTTTTCCTCCCTCTCCTGTCTGACTGTGCAGAGCAGCATAAAAAACCAGCTGTGTTGTCTCAGTTGTGTCCAAGTGTTCTTTAAGCTGACTTTACAAGTCAGTGGAAGCTCCTGTCTTGTTCCTGGGCTTTGTTGTTACAGGACCTGTGAAACTGAAGTGAGAGTGGCACAGCTCCCTTTGTACTTTTTCTGATCCTCATTCAACAGGTGTCAGTGTTCTCCTTTGTTTATTTTACTTTTGATGGTATCTAGGATTTTTCAGTAAAGTTTTGGAGTAAGGGTAGAACTACATAAATAAAAAGGACAAGTATTATGTTTTCACTTAAATATTCCTGCATTCTGGATTAAAGTTACAGTCTATCTGCTGAAAACTTTGGGTTTTAATCTGAAAGAGAGCTGTGCAATCAATTACATAAACCAGTTTCTGTCTGTGCTGCCTAATGCCTCCTACAGGGAGAAGACTTCATGCATTTAAGTTGGCACATCAGTTTACAGCTCTTGCTTTAAATATCCAGAAGTTTTACCTAAATATCTTAGATCAGACAGAGTATAGGAAATACCTTTAGAGCTGGAATTCTTTTTGAGACAAGTGCCACTTGTCCATCTCATGTCCCTCAATTCCATAAGGCATTCCTCATGTGGAATTTCAGTGCAGCTTGTCCCAGCTGGCAGCCAGTATTTGTGAAAGAAAACACACTGGGATGAAGAACTTAACCTGCATTTATAAATCTCAGTCTTTGAAATGATGCCTTAAACATCACCTCCACCACCCCCAAATACCCAACAGGTAACGATGGGGGCTTGAGAGCTAAGTGACAAAATGCCTGTGGTAGAGATGGGTGTTCTGAATTCAGCCACTTTCTCCTCTGAAGGTTAATTACTTCCCAATATAGGATATGCTAAAATAGAAAATTATGGAATTTTAGCATCAGTTCTAGTAATTATAACTAAATCATTGCTCACTTGCAAATTAGAAAAATTGAAGTAAATAATCATTGAATCTTGATGTTTTTACCAGGGATAGTCTTTTTTTGCTTCCTCCTCTTTCAAATCAAAAGTAATTCCAAACTGTAAATGCTCAGACTTGCTTGGTTTCACTTCAACTCCCTGGGCAGCTGGAAGAGCTGGGACCTGGGCATAAGTTTGAGTTGTGCCTAACTGAGCTGAGATTAGGTTAACACATAAGTTGTTCTTGAAATACATCTAATTCTAAAAATACTGTTCCAACACCTGTTGGTTTGACTTCTAGTACCTGGAGCCCAAAGGTGCTCATGTAAGGGAAAATTTGGGGTTAAATAATTCCTTTCAGGGACAGATTTTAGGGGATAATACGTAACTGAATACTTTCTTTCACTGAAAATGGAAGGAAGGGGGAAGGTTGAGACTTCTTTTTGAAAACATCTAAACATGATGTTGTGCAGCAAAGCCCAACAGCAAGGATTTTTAGTAATGCAAAGCACCACCCTGTGAATGTTAAAACTGTGAAATCCTGAATTACAGAATTTCTTTGGGCAGCATGCAGTAGTTGAGTAGATGGGCTGCAGCTGCTCCACAGATGTGTACACACACTGCAGTGTGGGACAGTGAGCAAACGTGGCAGGCTGATGGAAATCAGGTCTCTCAAGGTGACTGCCTGCTTCACAACATCCAGCCAGTTGTTAATAGTGGTTACTGAAATGTCTGCTTCTGTATTGCCCTTGAATTAGGGGATAGTGGGTGGTGGTGGGTTTTCTGTTTTGTTTTTGACTTGTGGGCCTTTTTCCTGGAAACTGGAGGCATTTAGTTTTGGCAGTAATGTACTTAATGGTTATTTAGTATCAATCGATATATAGTATGTTCAGCAATAATTGGAAAACACCTTCTTCAGAGTGTAATTTTGCTCTCTTCCCCCTCACCCTTAGATTCCAGCCAGGAGTATACAGATTCCACTGGTATAGATCTTCATGAATTTTTAGTAAATACATTAAAAAACAATCCCAGGTAAGAATCAATAACATCAACTTTCTTTGTTCTTCTTTTTTCTTGTTGCCTGAGGTGTCACTCTACCTGTTCTTTTGTTTGTGGTTTTATTTTTCCCCCTCTTAAATGTCTAACCCTCCATGTCAGTTATTCAAGGTGAGATTCTTTTGCACAGACTATCTAAAACACCACTGTAATTGGTTTGCTTTTTGAGCAGAGTTTAAATGCTTTTAATGCTTAATATGCAAATGAATTATTCAGTCTGTGTGCAATTCTCTCCCTGAATGGGCTTCAGTACATTGTCTCTGAACCTTGTACTGTCTTAGCACCTTGTTAGAGACCAAACTGCCTTCTCTGACTCTTAATCTGTCTTGCACTGAGTTTATAGATAAAGGTATTTCTTTAAGCTATATCATATAACTGTAGTTAGAGATTTTCATTCTGCACATCAGAAACCAAATCTGACCTAATCTAAGTCCATCATTTGTCAGCAACAGAGCTGACCTGGTTCTGTTGCTCTGAGGTCTGCAGTCTGTCCCTGTCTTGTTCTTTCCCTCACTGGGGTTTTGTGCTGGCTTTGTGGCTGTAGTACAAGGCAAGAAATTAACTTGGTGCAATTGTGCTTTGCCACAAAAGCTGTTCCACTGCTCTTTGCTACTCGTTCATATTATAGCTAGGACTTCCAATGTGATCATTTATTTGGATTCTGTTTTATTCAGAAAAAATGTGACATGAGCCATAATATGGCCAAAGCCATAGTCCTGTAGAGTAAAATTAGAAAGCATGGACCTCTGTGAGACTCTTAGGTGGTTCCTGTTTGAAGCCATGAAGCATCCTAGTGGAAATAAGGAATTGTAGGTGAAGATCTCCATGGGTTTTCATGCACAGTGACTGGGAAGCTTAGTTGCTTGATGTGCACAGAATATGAACTGTGCATCACTAGATTTCACTGCATCTTAATAGCTTATTAGAACCAGTGCAAGCGGTTTCAAGAACCGTGTTCCTTTCTACCACCTTGAGTTTTAGCTTTTTTGTATTTCTGATATGTCAGCACATTGCCACATGTGCCAGCTTTAAGCCCTTGGTTGTTGGTGATGTGCCCCATCCCTTTCTCAGTGATCCCCTGATGTGCTTCACAGTCCAAGGGCCAGCTGAGGCCTCTGCACATCTCCTTGCCCACACCAACCAACAAGGAAGAACCTCAGCACTGCCTTTCCTCCTGGAGCCTGTCTTCTCCACAACTGCACTTCCAGCTGAGCCTCCTGGGCAGGGACTCTTGGAGGATCTGTGTACTCTGATATCTGAGAGCAAAACAGCATGTTTCACTAGGCAGGTTCAATACAAAATAGCAAAAAAAGAATACTTTGTCCTAAAAATTCTGCATTTGACACCTGCTGGTCCTATTTCCAGTCTGCCATCATCCCTTGGTCACAGCTCTGATCTGTGTATTCTTAAGATGAATACAACTGCAGTTATTGGAGTGTCTCATATGTGAGTTGCTGTGTTTTTATTTTCAGGGACAGAATGATGCTGCTGAAATTAGAACAGGAAATTTTAGATTTCATTGGTAATAATGAGTAAGTACTGTACTCTCATAGGAAAAAAGAATTCAAGAGTGTTCCTGTTTATTTAATAAAGCTACTATTCCTTTCTTCCAGAGTACCAAGAAAAAAGTTTCCCCCAATGACATCTTACCATAGAATGCTGTTGCACAGGGTAGCTGCTTACTTTGGATTAGAGCACAACGTGGACCAGAGTGGGAAGTCAGTCATAGTAAATAAAACTAGCAATACCAGAATGTAAGTGTCAAATCTGGAAAAACCCTTCTGATGCGTAGCTCTAACGCCTGGCATGTGTGAGGCAGTGATGCTGTAGCAGGTGAGGTCTGTCTCCTCACTGGGAGCAGGCATCAAGGAGGGGTAGTTGTGAGCTCTTTGCTGTTCATATTCTTGCTGTGTAATAATGTGATCTGTTTCATGTTTGAATTCTTTTGGGGAAAGAAGGATGTTATCTCTAAGTTAAGAATTTTTGTTTCTTTTCTGGCAGAGATGCATTGCTAACTTTGTTTCTGTGAAATAGGACTTTATAGCAACTGTTTGTCTGTTTAAAGATTTATACCAGTAAAGTGTACAAAGTGCATTCTTTGTTTCTTCTGGATAACAGAGCCAACTCTTATCTTAGAAAGAGGTCATTTCTGATTTGTTGAAGGGAGGGGACTTGCACAACTGTGGCTTTTGTGTTGTAAAATTCTACTGGGAAAATTCAGTTGTTGAAGTCCTTCTGTTGGAATAATGTTACAGATCTCTCATGGCCTTACAAATAAATATAGCAGAGAAGACAGACAGCAGTGGAAATGTCAACAGGTTAACAAGCCATGGTGTGCTGCTTTACTGTGAGGGCTGGGAGTTCTTGGAGAAACCCCCAGGAAAATGCACAGGGGCCACAGCAACTCTGAAATTCTGTGCAGAATTGAGGTTTTCATTCAAGGGACCCAGCTGTTATCTCCGTCCTCTCCACTTGTTCTGTCTCCTCATTCTCTCTCAAAAAGACAAAGGTCTAATGTGTTGACATATTTATGCCACCTAGTTTCCAGTTTTAACTTATAGCATTTGCCTGACACCGATTTTGTTGGTCTTGAACATGAAAACAGGAGTTTACAGCGTCCTAATCTCACTCTCTAGATACTCTGTATAGCTTTGGGAGGAAAAAATCTAATTATCCACCCTATTTTAGAGTCAGTAGGACTGAAATGATATGCCACACTGAAATTTCACTTAAGTAAAAATTTTCTAGTCAGAAGTTTTAGAAATAGATATAGAGCTTAAATATATGTTGAATACTTGTATTATTTATGTATGTGTTTTTGCTTTGGCTGTACAATCTATGTCTAAATTGACCTAGAAAGCCAAACATTTCAAATCTGTTGCCTTTGCATCTACCAGCATCTCTAGACTGAAGCTTCAGTCTATCACTTAAACTATGGAATAAGAACTAATAAAAGATTATTTTATTTTTATGCTTTTTAAATTTTAGACCGTATTTAAATAGCTTGTGGCCTCTGGAAGCCCCTATAGGTGTAGTTACTAATTAGCAGGCATTTCATCTAACCTGCAGACATAAAGATTCTTGATGTTTTCAATATTCTTATTTTAAATCACTTTGGATGTAAAATAAGAATTTAGAAAGAAAACCTTGGAGATCTGCTCCATGTGGAATAAAGCCAAACTTACCTTTTCCTCATAGGCAGGTTCGCGGCTCCCTCGCCGAGCAGGGATGTTGCTGACATCAACCACCCAGTGCACACTGGCACGTCTCAGTGGAGTGGGAGTTGGTGATTGCAGGGCAGTAAATTCAGAGACCTTTAAAAGAAAGAGGTAAGACAGTCTAAAGGTTCTCTGAAATGCCTGCTAATTATGTTTGGGCATCCAGTACCCAATAGGCAGGGCTGGCTGTTTCATAGGAGACGCTCCCCTGATTCCATCCAGAAGTCCTAGGTAATGATAATAACAGAAATAGAGAAGAGCATACATTTATTCTGTCCTCTGTTAGACAAGTATTTCCTGATTGTCTGAGCTCTTCTCTTATGATAGCAGTAGTTTTATTATGCAGGTGCTTGGTATCTCTCTTTAATAACAAGGATTTGCAAAATACTGCTTATTCTTTCACAGAGTAGATAAAATACCAAAGCAATATTTATAATCTGTTGCTTCACTCTCTCCCTATGACTGTGAAGCTCTTGCTTGCCTGCATTATACTGTTCTTCTCTTACTCATTTCTACTTAATTTTGTTTTAGAAGTTTCTGATTTTCAGTGCTTTCTCCTCTACTTTTTCTTCTGTTTTCCCTTGAAATGAACTCTGAGGTATTGCGGCTGTAGCGGCAAACACCTGTCTTCACTTCCATGCATGCCCAATATCCATTGCATGGCACCAGTTGGGATTCAAAAGCACTTCTGATTCCCCAAGGGCATGTGGTTTGCTTCCCACCTTAATTGGGAGTTGTAGCAAAAGCTTTGAAGGAGGAAGAGGTTTTTAAAAGCAGGTTTGTTATGCCTCAGGACAGGACTTGTCAGGGGTGTATCTCATCTTTTCCCTTGCCCAGACAGCCAAAATCTATTATTTCAGTTAGAATATTAAGTATATTTTAAATTACTCTACAATATATTTCAGTTTGTTCCACTGTGGGTACAGTATGTTTACAAAACCATAAATGTTTTCTTTGTAACAACTTTTCTCAGACCTGACCAAAAGTTTTGTGAGCATATAAAGGATGAGAAGAGCGATGACTTCCAGAAGCGGTACATCCTGAAGAGAGATAACTCTAGTTTAGACAAAGATGACAACCAGGTAAAGCACACGTGGCTTATTCCTTCCACTTGGTGTGTTAACTGTGCATTCTTACTGTTCTCCTGTGTAAATTGACACTGTACCACTTAATTTAGATGAGAATACGATTAAAAGATGACAGAAGAAGTAAATCCATAGAAGAACGTGAAGAAGAATACCAGAGAGCTAGAGAGAGGATATTTGCACAAGACGTACGTATCAGAACCAACCTGGCACTGTTTTCTATGAACCCTTCTCACACATACATGCACAGGTGGCTTTCTAGGAAACTTTGTTTCTGAAGGACACTGAAGAGATAAGAGAGTGTGGCCTGAATGAGTTTTAAATGATATTGCAGTTACTGAGCAATCTTCTGTTTTCTCTAATCGCTTCTGTGTGAAACTCAACCAGCCCAGGAATTATTGAGGAGTTTTCTCTAGCGTTACCTAGTGCAATGGGTTTCCCTACTTTTCATTGTTTTGCCCCTCACTGCAATTTAAATTACAGAACTTTGGTACTGCAGTCATTTCAGTTGCTCAGAGCAATAATTACAAAAACTCTCTTCTCGCTTGTATCTATAGCAGCCACATGATGAGTGCCCCAGTAAAATGATTTGAGGTTCCATATGTGAAATTCCTGTCAGGAATCTTGCAGTTTGATCTCCTGATTGGAGACACCCAGCAGGACAACGTTGTAGGCTACAATTCGATTGCAAGTAGTGATTATATTGAGTAAAACAGAACAAATATGTCTTTAAAAATGTGTTACTTTTAATAATCCACTTCTGACATTTATCTGTAACTCCTGCACATCCAAAACCAGATTCTGAAGAGAGTAATAAGCTCTTGAGAGGCTAATTTGTTTTTTTGTTCACCTCAGTTACAAACAAGAAGAATGGACTTTATGATAGAAATTTACATTTTCCTTTTGCATCTTGATTTACCATGTATTACACTCTTAGAAGCTTTGAGCCAGATGTTGAGAGTCACAGTCAAGGACAACATGATTGGAGTCAGGAGCAGCCTTTTTGGTTCTGTTCTTGAGCAGATGCAGCATACCCAGACCGGTACCCAGGGCACAGAGCACTCGCTGCAGCAGCAGTGGCCTCTCCCCCTCTGCTCTTCCCAGCAGAAGGCAGGGGAGCTCAGGTGCTGTGACAGCCCTGGGAATCACACACCAGCTGCAAGTGACAGAAGGCACCAAAGGCCCAAGGGAAGAACTGTAACTTCAGAAAAAGTTTTATAGAAACCAACTGAGCAGCGTTTTAACAGTCCTCATGCTGACTTTGATTTCCTGCACATGGGCCTTTTTTATATTCTCTTGTTTCCTCATGGAAGTTATTCACCAAGAAGTAAAGTTTTTCAGGCAACTTAATATGAAGAGGGTGCTGTAGAAGTCTGTGTGTAATGCAGAAGATTCCAGATTGCTGTGTGTTTTGTAGTAGGGGTTGTAGATGCCATTCATGTTAATTTCTGCCACTTCTTTGCCCCTCAGTCCCTGTGTTCCCAAGAGAATTATTTCACTGATAAAAGGTAAGAAAATTTGCTGTTTAATTCTGTTTTGTCTTCCTATTTTCTTAATAAATATTAAGCTATCTTATTAAAATGTCAACAGAATCCAGGAGGAAGAAACTAATAGTACACAACAAAGACGACAGATACTTAGGTATTTGATGCTTTCTTTAAAAAAAACCAAAACCCCAAGTATTCTGCATGCATTTACCTTTCCTTTCTTGTTATTTGTTTTCTTGTTTGTTTTTTGTTCTCTTATTTTGCAAGCAGCTGCTTGTGCTAACAGTTGAGTTTGTAACTTGCAGAATCAATAAGGAGGCATCGGGGAGGTCGGCGAACAGCCACCAGAGCAGCACGGAGACGGAGCCGCGGCCCTGGAGCAGCACCGACTCCGACAGCTCCCTGCGCAGCCTGAAGCCCGCGGTCACCAAGGCCAGCAGCTTCAGCGGCATCTCGGTGCTGAGCCGCGGGGACAGCTCTGGCAGCAGCAAGAGCACGGGCAGGCTCTCCAAGACAGGTAGGGCCGCCTGGGCAGGCTCTGGGCGTGGCGCCGGCTGGGGCAGGCTCCCGGGGCTGGGGCAGGCTCCGGTGCTGGGGCAGGCTCCCGGGGCTTGGGCAGGCTCCCG
>VXBQ01014272.1:81605-155895 GCA_013400175.1 Phainopepla nitens | reverse complement strand
GGGGCAGGCTCCATGCTGGGGCAGGCTCCATGCTGGGGGAGGCTCCATGCTGGGGAGGCTCCACGTGCATCCCTCAGGGGCTGCACACGCACAGCATCCACAGACCCGGCCCTGAGGCCCTGCCGTGACAAAAGCGGTGAGCCCTCGTGGCTTTGCAAGGAGAATTTTGAACTGCATTGTAGATGGCTTAAAGTTCAATGCCTTTCATCTCATGCAAAGGGTTTGAAAACTTTTTTTTACCAGAAATATTTTTGTATAAAATACTTGGAGTTCCGCTTTTCAGTTCTAGTGGGTCAAAGCTGCATTGCACGGTCTTAGGAAACTGTGCACTGCTATCCTTCTAGCTCAGATACAACAGTATTAAAGCCTATGAATTGGTAGTTACTTGTATTATGTTCACTTTCTTTTGTTACATTAAAATGAATATGGCTAAAATGCTTACTTAATTTTTACATGCTGAGAAATGAGATCAGTGAAACAAAGTATCCTGTTTAATTTTAAGATTCAAAAATGTTGGGGAAAAACACTCATAAGAGCCAGAGTTTCAAAGGGTAATTAATGTGACAAATTCTCAGAAAATACGAGAATGAATCTTCTATGGGTCAAAAATGAAATTTAGTAAATATTTGTATTTCAAATGCCAACATGATTTGATCCAGTTGCTAATTCGTGGAGGATTTTGAGGCTTGCAATACATGGGTGGGTTACTGGTGATTGCTTCAGAATTTGAAACAGAAGTATAAAAAAGCAGAATATAATTGCTTGCCTTATTAATATTGGCTTTGATCTTATTTATAAAACTGGTTTCTAATGAGGATCTATTTTCAAATATTTTGCTTTTCCTTAGATCACCACTACCTTTTAGGTAAATGGCCACACTGCTATATCCTAATGCAGTAAAACAGTAACAAATTCTTTTTTTCCATTATATACATGTATAAAAAACCCCAAAATATTTCAAGGTACTTCTGCTGTAAAATTGTGCCATCATTCGGAGTTAGTGATGCTACTTGGCACAGCTTGAAAAGAAACTGCAACCTGAAAATAAAATACATTCTTAGAAATCTTCGTTGGCTAAATTTCAAGAACTTAAATGGATTCTTAAAATTTTTGCTGGATTCTTTATTTTGGCATTATGGGAGTTTGGACATTCTAACCTTGATGGTTGCTGCTTCATGCAGTTCCAGGTTATGGTGGCTTGGCACATGTTGAGCTTGGGTTTGTTCACGTTGCTCAGGGATGGAATTGGCTCTGGCTGTAACGACTTCAGCCTCACTTCTCAGCATCATCTGGAAGTGAACACACTTGGAAATGAATCCAAGTAACTCTGCTCAGGCAGTGATGGTTTTACAGAGCTGGGATGTGCTGTCTCACCCAGTTTACAGTTCATAGCTTTGATTTCACTTAATTCAGCAATAAAAAAGCCCAATGCTTCAAGCTATGCTTTCTTCATAAGCACGGGTAAAAGGGTTGCAATTAGCAGCTTTTATAAGGGATTGCAAAGTAACTTCAAGCAGTACATAAATTCTATCAGAGTGCTTTTTGAGTCTTGCTTTTTCTTCTCGATTGTATAGAGGCTGCTAATCAGGAGTTTGTTAATTTAAACCACTATATTCTGTTTCCAAGTACTGCAAGTATCATACACTTCTTATGAAGTCTTTACTAAGATGTGTATCTAAAGCTCCAGGTGTCAAGTGACCTGGGAACAGCAGTTCCACAGACTTCTCCATACTGAACTTTTGGAATATTTCTTTTAACTGCATGCCTTGGCTTTCAGGAAGCTCAGGGTCTGGTTCTCCACTGCCTTGCAATGTTTATAGTAATTCATATCTGTAAAATTAGTACTGATTTCAGTTGGCTACTTCATACTCCTTTGAAACTTGAATTGTTGCATAAAGCCAGGCTAAAGCTACCATCTTACCCCCATTTCATTTTTTCTAGCTGTATTCCTGATTTCAGCCTGCAAATTGTCAGACGAGGAAACAAATAGTGTTGAGGGTTTCAGTGTAGTGCCAATTGTCCAGCAGGTGAGTCAGAGACAATCTGACCCCCAGCATTGTAAAGAAACTGGTCCTTGCTTGCATGCAGGCTGTGTGTGCAGGGCATGAGGCTTTAGCCAGTGGGGCCCTCAGCTGCATTCCCTGCACAACTGCAGGAGCTGGGGCTGGTGGTTCACTGCCTCAGTGCATCCAATCCACCGTTTTGGAGTAATGACCAATCACCTCCATGAATTCTGGAGGTACAGATATGCATTTTCTGAGCAGAAACCCAACCTTGATATGAAAGAAAATCCTCCTTACTTCGCAGTGCAAAGCAGTGCTGAATTGACCCGTGGTTCACAGAAGGGACCTTGTAATGGTATTCTAGAAGAGATGGAGGGGGAGTCCATTGACAAGGCTGCTGTTAAATAATGTGCTTAATGCTGAGCTTTCAGGGTGAGCACTTACAAGTGTATGTTTTGAAGTGAGCTTGATGTTACTGTCTCCAGGTAAAACCGATTTCTCATTACTCCTTTCCTAGGTTCAGAGTCTTCTAGTAGTGTAGGGTCCTCCACGGGTTCTCTCTCTCACAGCCAGCAGCCTCTCCCAGTGCCAGCTCTAAGCCAGCCCTCCCCTGGCACGCCTGCCGTGTACCCAGCTGTCAGCTCTAGTAACTCTCTTGCCTTTGATGGTGGCATGAGCGGGCAAGTGGCACCTGCTGCTAGCAGCAGCTTCTTTCTGCTTCCCTTGGAAGCAGCGGGCATCCCGCCTGGCAGCGTGCTGGTCAACCCTCAAACAGGTTGGTACATGCTTGGGAATGTCTCTGTTACACTGGGGAACTTGGAAAATAATGCACGAGTGTTTGCATAGGACTACCTGTCAGTTTTGTCCTTTGTTTTTCTCTTTATTTTTTTAATGTGGCTGTGTTCGTTCAATGCACTCAATTTAACAAGGAAGCATGACTGGAGGATCAAAGGAACGAGTAAACTCACATGATTTTCTCTAGAAGAGTTTTAACTTACATGTAAAATTTAATGTGTGACTTGCACAAAATATGGAAGTCATATGATTTACTATCCAGAACACAGAATAACTTAATTGTTTCAGCTTTTTTCAGGAGAGGAAAGCATCTTTTCCAGTGCTACTATAAAACAGTTTCAGTGAGGGGAGAGAGCCTGAGAAAGTATTTATATTGACTTGAAAGAATTTATCATTTTTTTTTTTTTTTGGTGCAACATACTCATGTCTCTATGCTCAGGTCTGAGTTAACACAAGTGAAAGAAAGGAGCACAGGATCTAATACTATTTCTTAACTTCTCCTTGGCACTTTAAAACAGGATTAAATCAGTGTTGATGTAATTGGCCAAATTAGGAAGGAAATTGTTACTTCATAATGTAGATGCAAGGAGATCTGTAATAACTTGTCTGGATTAAACAGAGTTAGCATTCTCTGGGAAAACCTTTACTTAGAAATTAGGAAATCCTGAAAATTTTACATTAAAAAATCTTTTACATGAAAGATCATAATTTTAGGAAATTATATATTTAAATTTTAGTATAATGATTTGTTTTCACCGTAGAAAAGAAAAATACTTCAGGATATATTTATCATCATTCTGTAGATGGACTTGATTATGTTACAGCTGCACGTGATGTTTAAAGCAAAATGTTTCTCATTGTTAAAATGATCATGTAGTAACTCATTTCTTTAACTAGAAGGTATAACATTGAAATAGATAAATTCCTCTTTCTCCTTAATATGAATCAATTGCTAAAACTTTGGTTACAAATGAGTTGCTCTAGGACTTAATTTTCATAGATAGCCATTGGATTTGGAGGAGAATGTATTTATCATCTTAGAGATAAGTTCATTAGTAGTCTTTCATAATTATGTTAATGTCTAATGAGCTTCTAGTAGAAGACAAAGAACACTTTGAGAAGAAGGAACATTTAGGTGCAGATAAACTTTGATTTCCAATGTACTTGAATCATGGTATTCTGTAATTGTTCCTCTGACTTTTTTTGTTGCAATGCCAGCCAAAGCAGAGATGGTTCCTCAGAGTTTCTGACAGAGGATTCTGTGCCTTGGTAATTAGGAAGAAACAGTTCTTACCCAGCCACTACAAGAAACAAGGGAAGCTCTGGTGGTTAGCAGGAAGTAGTAGGAGGAAATAAGAAAATCTGAGTTCCTGTTGATGTGAACATTCCCAGTTCTTGAATGTTAGAGAAATCTATTAAGCTCACTTGAGTGTCACTTGATGAGCTGCAGTCCTGCTGGAGCTTATTTTTACAAGTTTGTTCATGCTCCATGTCTGCCATGAGTTCCTCGGTGCTCTCTTCAGTAACTGTTCCACTCTTTGTTGGGCAGCTGCACTTAAGTATGATGGGATCAAGAAGGCTGGAGGAGCATTAGTCTGCTTGGATAAGGTGCAAAGGCTTTAGGCTCAGTTTAAACCTTTCTGGAAAGGACAAGAATATCTTTAAGTCAGAGGAGAGAAAAATTTACATCAGTGTTGGGCCCTTTAAGCATCAGAATAAGCCAGTGCAGGACATGTGTCACTAAGCAGGTAGGCACAGGTTCTTGCCAGCCAGGCTCTGGCCTGGGTTTTTTTTGTTTTTTTTTCCAACCCAGGCATAAAAAGAAATCACTGGGGTTTTTTTAATAATTTACTTTTATGGAGTTTATTTTTCAATTCTTTTTCATTGACCCTTTGCTGTAATAGTGAGGTTGAAAATTACTAAATAGGAGAATAATTCTGTGTTACTTATTTTGAAAGCTACAAGCCAATTAATCTAAGAATAGGGGAAGAGAATGCTTTATCAGTAATCTCATTAGCAGTCATGGGAGTACGAGGACAGCTATTGCTGTAATAGTTTTCAAAAAAATATTTGCCTTTAAGCTCTCCTGTGTTCTAACTTTTTCTAATTGATTAAAGGAAACTAATTTTTAAAATATTCTTAAAACAGTATTTTAGTAGGGTTTTCCTTTATTTCTCCTGTCATATTCAGTCTACATCACGAAAAATCAAGTTTCAAGATGGGTAGGATACAATAAATTTTTATGTGTGTTCACTACGTAAAGACTGGGGTATCTTTGTCTAGCTTAAATGTTTTGGGTTTTAGCTGCATGAAGCCATTGCTGTTATGGTTGTGGGCATTTGGCATGAATCTGTCATGTAAACCAGTATGAGTTGACTTATTTTCGGTTTGATTACTGTATCCATTTTGCCTGCTGCAGTGTGTTTGTGTGTTTTCTGCAGCGGATGTGGTGCAGCTGGCTGTGTTTGTTGTGTCTCCCCGGCAGGTCAGCCGTTCCTCAACCCCGATGGCACTCCGGTTGTGTACAACCCTCCCCTGCCTCAGCAGCCTGTTAGGACCCAAGTGCCTGGAGCTGCACCTCAGCCAGCCCTGCCCAGCCCTGCCCAGCAGCAGCCCGGAGCAAACCCCGTCCTCTCACAGGTGCACTTGTCAAACACGTGCTCAGGGCCAGCGCGCTCCCTCAGCTCTGGGAACAGGGGGGCACGGGCTAGTTAATTCCTCTGCAGTGGAGGTGAAGAACACTCACAGATAAGGGTAACTGGGCTTTTTCCCTCCCAGTCATCAGAACTATCAGCTCTGCTCATACCGGAGCATGGTTGGCAGCCTTTTCTTAAAAATACCGAGGAATTTTAGCATGAAAATGTTCTGTTACCAAGAACAAGAGGTTCTGCCTTCATCCCTAATCGCACTGCGGAGTTACCCAGGCATTAAGAGCAATATAGTTTGCAGCTGGGAAGAGAGTTAATCCAACTGGGACCTTGGGTTTCTTGTCTTAGGTTGTTTCTCAGCCAGATGAATTCCTGGGCTGCACTGCACAAGCAGGAGTCATGGCACAGGAGTAGCTCAGGACTGGTACAGCATGAACATCTCATGACTAGCACTTCAGCCTTCTGCTCACAAAACCACACACACAAGTACAGGATATATTTTATCCTTTTCTTGTACAAGAGTTCAGTCAAACAGGCCTGATTAAAGACTGCCCCAGCCCTAGAAGGAGAAGAAAAGCAAAAGGTATGGGCAGGAGAAGGGAAGGTTCTCCCTCTCCATAGCAGCTATTTCACACACCCAGGTACTGGCTGTAGTCTCCTGTGGTATTTTCAGATGGTTCTTAAATTTTATCAAAAAGTTATTTGTAGAACTTCATCTGAACCTTTTACCTTTGTTTGTTTGTTTTCCCTGTTTAAACCTGTTCAGATAGCTGGGTGTGCCACAGTAGAGCTGGTCTGTTTTGAAAAAGGTCTCATTTGTACTCTTTCTAGTTCACAGAAGTTTGCGTGTAATATTTGCCATTTTCTTCACAAATTCTGTACCAATTCTCTGATTATCTTCTCAAATTAAACGTACCTGAAATATTATGAGCAATGATAACTATCTAGAGAAAATATTTTAGTACTGTTGAATAAATGAAAGTAGTATGTTTGAATCCATGGTTAGTAGTAAATTCATTCTGCCTTTAGATGCTTTGAAAGAGCTTGTGTTTAAAATGCATGTGGAGTCTTTAGTCTCTCTGAAGGAAACAGTAAATGTTAAATAGAAGCAATTTGCTGACATAGCTAATATAGTGTATAACAAATAAAGCAATGGATGTCTTTTGGGAGACAGAGATATTCAGAGTTACTTCTGTTTTCATTCTGTGCAGTCTTAAGCGTAAGAAGAAAGAAGTATCCATTCTGTTTCTGAGAGTGGAGCGAGTTGCTCTTCTGGAGCACAGTTGCTTTTCTCTGTTACAAAAGACTTGTTTTCACTTCTCCTCGTCTGGTGTTAACCTTGTTCATAACGCTGTTATTTCTGCAGCCTCTGCGGGCTCTGCAGCCTTCCTCCCAGCCTGTCCAGTACTCTGCAGTGTCGTACCCACCCCCGCTCCTGCCAGCCTCCTCTGCACAGCAGTACTCTGTGGTATTACACTTCTCTTCTCTGCTCCTGCACAGCCTCATCTCTGGTGGCTGCTGCCCTTTGCTTGGCTGTTTGAGTGCTGGGTGATACCAGGGTAGTGACTGGCTCTCAATCACAGTGACACAGCTCCTGAGTGCCCTACATGGGAACGTTCCACCTTCAGCAGGAATCTGTGCAATTAAGGCTATATCTGTATATCTCTATATTTGGAGATACATTCTTTCCATTTCCCTTTGTAAAGGAAGTTTTTCAGTGCTGTTTCATTAGCCAGTCAGTACCTTTGTATGTCTCTGGATTAACCTTTTTACATTGTTTCTTATTGTTTCCTTGTCTGCTCACTCTTCTGCCAAACCTTAATACATTTTGAGGGATCAGCTGCTCTGATTTTTTCTGGTTACCTTTTTGTAGCCTCTTTGGTAGAACTTTTAACACTCCCACTTCTCTAGTATCCATTTTTTAATAACTAGAATCTTGAAATAAAATATCTTAGTCTTTCAAATACCAGGAAAAAAGAGGAAGAAAATAACACAAAGTGAAACTGAAACTTAGTAAAGGAGCGTTGTTATCCAAGGGAGAATCTGAACTAGAGTCCAGGTCAAAGTCTGCTCTGATGCTCTACTGAGTGCATGTTTGTGTTGAGTTTATGTGGCAGGGGTTTGGAGCAGGGAGCTGCAGGGATGGCTTCTGGAAGAAGAGACTGGTAGCTGCCCCACGTGGGACAGAGCCCATTTCAGGCAGTTCCAGGGCTGACCCTGCACAGCCCAAGCTGAGTCAGTCATTGACACTGGTGGCACCTCTGAGTGTGCTTGGCAAAGGGTGAGGGAGAGGAGGCAGAAACAACCCTGCAGATACTGAGGCCAGAGGGAGGAAAGCAAGGAGGTGAGCAAAGAGCAGGGCCTGCAGCCAGGGGAGGAGACTCTTGTGAAGCAGATTCTCCCCTTGAAGTCCATGAAGGACCAAGGTGGAGTAGGTATCCACCCTGCAGCCCTTGGAGCATCCCACAGGTGCTCTGAAGGAAGCTGGAGCCTTCAGGAGCAGGTTTTCTGGTAGGACCCACACCAGGGCACCCCAGCCTTTGGGAAGAACCCACATTGAAGAGGTTTGTGAAGGATGGGACACCGTGCTGGAGGCACAAGTGTGAGGAGGAAGAAGCAGTAGAGACATGACTGGGAACCAGTCACAAGCCCCATTCTCCATCCCTTGTGATACTTGGAGGAGGAGGTAGAAGATTTGGGAGTGAAGCTGAGTCTGGGAAGAAGCAGTGGGGTTGAGGGAAGCTGGTTTTAGTTTTGTTTTTATTTCTCACTATCCTACTCTGTTATTAATTGGCATAAATAAATTTAATCTTCCTGTGGTGGTAATTGGTGAATGATTTTCCTGTCCTTTTCTTGACCCATAAGCCTTTCATCATATTTTCTCCCCCGTATTGCTGAGTATGAGAAGAAGGATGGAGTGATTGAGGGGCACTTAGGAGCCAGCCAAGGTTAACTCACTAGTGTTGTACAATAGCTAATTTTCAACATGAATCAGAAATGTCTTACAATAAATACAGTTTTAGCTGAATTCAATAGGGATGTTGGTTCTGAAAATTAACTGAGAGTTTGAATAGGTGCTAAAGCAGAGAAGGAAACTCCTTCCTGTTTGTAGTAATTTCAAAGCTTTTCGCATTTAGGAAATGGGTTCCAGTACTAAGTGCCCTGGCAGTTTCAAAAATTTATTGCTGCTGATGGTAACTTACGTAGTCTAATGAAAAGGACTGATGGTCTTGGACTGTATTCCAAGTGTAACAGCTCTGTAGTTGGCACCAGAAGAGTGCTTTCTCTGTTTGTTGGGAATGCTGTGTTCCAGGGCTGAATCCTGCCTGTAGCATACTTGCCACTGCAGGACAAAGCGAGCAGGTCAGACTTTACTTACACTGATAGTGTAACAGAAATCAGTGTGGTGTGGCTTGGGTTTATCCTTCAGACATATTTAGAGCTGAGAAACTCACATGCAGTATCTCCTCTTCAAATTCAGGATTTGGAAAAGCAAAATGTAAAATCCAATGTAGAAAAGCATTATAGTTGCATTTAATAGGCACCATTAAGGAATGAAATACCAAAGTCAGATTATTATCTAATGAAAATAAGGCTTTTTAAGATGTACTAAAGGTATACTAAATTAAGTTTTAGGTGCAAATTCATATTTCCGGCAGTAATTAATAACATCTTTGCCCTGGAAATTAAAAAAAATCATAACATCATAAAATGTGAAGGCAGCTAATCAGTAAAAGATGGAGCTTGCACTTACTTTTTCTTGATTAATTCCTATCTTCAGGATGATTTAAGACCAAGTGGTCTTGAAATAGTTTTAATGTTCCTGCATGTTTGGAGAGTCCACTTTTGAAGTACGAACCAAATCATCTTGTTCAGCAAAAAAAAAGGCAATACTAGTTAGTGATCCCTTCTAATTTTCGGGATGTCCCTAATGTGATGCTGAATTGCTTGTTAAGAAATGGAGCTTGGGGTTAGAGTAACAGAAGTTTCA
The DNA here is from genome assembly GCA_013400175.1 of Phainopepla nitens. NCBI lineage: Eukaryota > Metazoa > Chordata > Aves > Passeriformes > Bombycillidae > Phainopepla > Phainopepla nitens. The sequence goes on along the minus strand of VXBQ01014272.1, from coordinate 146,458 downwards.
GATTGCACGGGACCCCTGCAGTGCTCAGTGCCATCAGTGGCATCCTTTCAGCTGTTAATAAAACACAGATAGAGGGTACCCACTGGAACACATTTCTCGCTGTTGTTACTTGATTTCAGATGAAAAGATAATTAATCTCTGCATGTAGGATAATAACTGAGTTAGAGAAATGGACCTTTTAACTCAGGATTAGAACCTCATTTTAAAACCAAAAATTTACTTCAGCAGTCCTAACGCACCCTGCTGTTTTACCTGGGGTTAGATGTTTTCACTCAAGTTTTGGAATCCAGTCAAAATGCTACTGACACAAATTCTGAACTTTATTTTTGGCAAATGAATTCTCACAATAAGTAGATAAGGGCAGATGTAATCCAAAAGGCAAAATATTTGCAGTGAAAAGAGTGAAGTCTGAACATGGGTGTTCTCTCCTGCTGTCAGTCCTGAAGATAATTTGCTGCTGTTCCATCTTTGCTGTTGTTCTTTCGCGCTGTCGCTACTGCCCAGTAATACGAGACGTGCTGAAACTTACTGAGGTATTTGGCTATTTTCGTTTTTTTCCTTGAGCGTGCCTTTGCAAATGTAGTTTTTCCTGTTCCCCCCCCGCCTGCAGCAAGACAGCCTGGGACCGCAGTTCAGCCACCTGAGCCTGTCGCGGCAGCCGCCGGCCGAGGGCGCCGAGCCCGGCGCGGCGCTGTTCCAGCCCGGCGTGGTGCTGCAGCCCCCGCAGCAGCCCGGCTACGTCCTCACCGCCGCCGCCGCCGCCTTCTCGGGCCCCGGGCACGCCGTGGGGCAGCCCGTGCTCCCGCAGCAGGGATACGTGCAGCAGCCCGTGCCACAGGTACCGCCGTGCTGCGGCCCCAGAGCTGGAGGGGAAAACCGTCTGGGCCCCCTGCAGAACTGCGGCTCCGCTCTTGTTCTGGGGCTGGGGTCTCTTCTGGGTGTGCATTTTGTAACCAATGACTTCCGTTTACTTGAGGAAAGTAAACTTCTGACAAGGAAAGTAAAGAAATTGGCTGTTAAGGAATTTGTGTAGTATAAGGGATTTTTGAATCACTGAGCCGTTGAACATTGCCTTTTAATAAATTTTGCATCTTTGTTTTCTGGGTGTTGCACTTAGATGTCTGCCTTGTGTAAAGCCCTGGTGGTTGCCTTGCAGGTGGCCCCGTGTTACTGTGCCCCCAGCCAGTACCCGCACTCCAGCCAGCAGTACCGCCCCGCGTCCGTGCACTACGGCGCGCAGCAGAGCCAGGCCCTGCCGCAGCCCCCCCAGCAGACAGGTTTGTTCAGCTCTTGCAGCACTTGCTGTGCTTTTTCTTCCGGCTTTTTCATTTTAAACTTACTTTGCTGTAAAATTTCAAATAAAGTAGAGGATCAGATGTAGAATACAAAGTGTAACAAATCTAAGGTGGAAAAATCTGAGGCAGTTGTGCATGAAACTCGGGACGCAAGCCATTCCTCTGAGTGGCTCGTGCTGTAACTTTAATTATAGGGTTTTTAAAATTTAAAGTTTAATAATTTTAAACATTTGAAACCTAGTAACTAATAACTTGATGAACTTGCAAAGTAAGATAAATTAGTAGCTTTAAATGATGTAACATTAAAGGGATGTACCTCAACTGAAGGTTCGACGCTAAAGATCCTAATCTTAGATGCTGTGGCATGAAAAGAGTGCTGTGCAGAAGATATTGGTGATACTGTTTTACTCTGTCTTTCTGTCCTATCATTAAAGGTATCAGGTTATTGGATGGAATATATAATGAGACTTATATGGTTACCCATTTTATAAAGACTTTTCACCTGTCTGAGTTACCCTTCTATGAATGTTAGCAAGCTTCATTTCCATCTCCTTCCTTTCTTATCTTTTTTTTCCTTACAGATTTTCACTGTAGGCTACCATTATTCTGTCAATCTGTACTTATAAATATTATTATGACTTTTTCAATAAGATTTGTATTCCTGAAACAAATTTACTTCTCAGTAATATCTTGCCTCATGGTCAAAACTTTCAGAAGTAACTAGTGATGTTTGAAGGCAGAGATCCTTAAAGACCAGGCTTTTATACCAGCTCTTAGTTGAAATGTAATATCCTTCTGAGTTTCCTTCAGGAGGGTGTTTCTAACTCCTTCCCCTGCCCCCAACTGTGTGTTGCTCTCCAGAACAGGGTGGAAGATCAGCTTTACAAATATTAACTGGATTTATTTATGTCCTGTGAAGCAGCATGCAAGAGGGCTGGCTCCTCTTCTGCACTTCTTCTAGGAAGTGCTCCAATAGTAGCAACGCTTGATGGAGTTATTCAGGGTTCAGTTCACAAAGATTTTTTTTCAAAGGAGAACAAATTACTTGGTTTTGCAACTTGTGTTATCCACTGGTGTTAGAGATGTGTTACCCAACTGTATTACACAACCTGCTTTCCTTCCTCAGAATTTTTAATACCTAGACTACTTAATAGCAAAAAGTCTGAGGCTCAAGGAGGATTACTTGCCACTGTGGGGACACCCTGTGTGAGTAGCACACAAACTCCCCAACTCAGAGAGCTCAGTGTACATTTGTACCCAAACAAACTAGTCTGAATTGGAAAGCATGGGCTGATAAGGTATAAAGGGATGAACTGATTGCTGTTAGGTAAGTTCCTTTCTTGTCTGTTTTTAGCTCTTTACATTTTAAATAAATTTCACTGCCTGTGGGTGAAAAGTGTCAGCAGAAATAAATAATAATAACAGTTCTGGAAGAAATAAAATAGGCAAGCTGTGCAGACAGCTGCTCTATTGCTTTGATCATGTGCCCTGTACCTGCACTCTGACATGAAGGGATCATGTTTAGGTAGTATGGGGATGGCCCAGCCAATAAATCTATTCAGTGTTTGGTTATTTGGTGTTTACCAGCACTAATGGGAGAAAGAAGGATCTTACCAGAAACTGCATAATTAGTGTTTAACTGAAAATCTCCAAACTGCTCTCCAGCCATTGCTGGTTCTCACATAATGCTTTGTAGGCAAATTTGAATCAGCATTTTAGAAACTGATGGTTCCACATCTTGTTACCTGTTCTGGAAACACCTCATAAGATGGTGTATTTGAAAATTCTCTCCCTTGTAATTTATTTTAAACCACTGGTATTTGTATTAATTTGATATAAAGCTACACATGAAGTGGTTGATGCTTATTAGCAGTGTGTGGTTTTGAGTCAAGGGCACCACGTTACTTGGCTCGTACAGCAAAGGGCCTGAGCAAAAATGAGAGTTACAAATCTTGCATTGCATAAAAGCCGTGGGTTTGTTCATCTCAGGAAGTGGTTACTGACTATGAAATAATTTTGCAAACACAAATTCAGATAAGATGACAGCATCTGAGAGCATGGCAACTGGAGCCACTTCTGGTCTAATGCTGAGGAGTGGCCTGGCTTTGTTGATGAGCTGTTGGATTCGGGGCCGTAACACTGTCTGAGAGGTTTACATTTCTCACAGTGAACCGGTCTCTTTTTCAGCTGCTTCCTGGCTTCCTTTTTAAAGGGGTTTCAGGTGAATATTTTGGGGTGTTCACTTTTAATACAAATACTTTCATTGCCTAAAAGATGTTGGGAGAAGAAAACTCTCCTTAAGGAAAAAAAAGCATTTCTGATTGCCATGTTAATGTGAGCCCAGTTACCATGAGACCTAACTAGAGGTTGTTTAAAAATCCAGTCTGAAGTACAATGCCTGTAGGAACATCTGCAGTTCAACTAGCTTCTGCTTCACAAGCCAGGGATAAAACGACTCCAGTTGTAACAGTAGCTGTAGTTGTAATAACCAAGCTCATCAACTGCCAGCTCGTTAACCGAGTGGTTGGACTTACTTTTCCGTTCTTCAATAAAACTGTTTCTCACTCCTAATGCATTATTCAGAAAATGTATTTCTGTATTCTGTGAGTTAACTTTTCTTATATGAACTGTGATTTCTTTGGAATTATGTAAATGTTAAGAAACCTGCTCCTATTTTTACCTCCAGTTTCAGAGCATTTCTGTGTAATGGGACAATCTGCTGTGGCAGGTGTGGGGTTTGTGCTGAGTGCTGCATTTCTGTCAGCCCACTCTATGCAGAGGTGAAACTGCAGCTAAAAATAGAGCATTCTTTGGAACGCTCTGGGGAACCTTCGTGGAAGCCAATTTGTATTGTTCCAGTTCCCTCTGCTTGCAGAATTGATTGTGTCTGTCTCTGCAAGTGCCAGAAAAGGCTGCAGAACTACTTAGGGTTCCATTGCAATTTCTGGGACATGGGGGGCTCAGACTGCAGGTGCACTGATTGGGTCTGTCACACCACAACGAGCCATTCTGCTGCTTTTTAGGGGCCACAGATCAGTTTATAACAAAGTATGTTAAAGTGGTTTGTGTATTGCAGATATGAAGGGCATCTTGTGCACAGTTCAAACTTAAGTTATTAAAAATTCTAAGTACTAATCCTATTTCAAGCGTGTGTTGTTCTGAAGTTTTGTCTAGTCCTCTGAAAATATTTATAGTGTTGTGTGTTTCTAATGAATAGCTGCCTTGGTTTTAACCAACTGAACTTTTCTTCCCTTTAATTTTCTGAAGAAATATTTGATTATATTAACAGTCTTCTTTTAGTGTTCATTGTTGCAATTTCTATAGAGAGCCTGCTGAGGCTGTTAGTGCACAATGTTCATTGTACCCTGTGTGGATGAAATCAATGAACATCGGTGGGTGCTGCTCACAAAAAGGTGTTTTATGTTAACTGAATAACTTTCAGAATAGACCAAGCCTTTTTTTAGCACAGTTTAAAGAAAACCCAAATGAGTTTTTGAGCTTTTGCAGCTAAATTTGCTCTATTATAGTTCCTTGCCAAGGTAGGGAGCACGGGGAATGTCAAGGTCAGTGGGCTGTGAATGTGTCCAACTCAAACACATGCTCTTCTTGCTGTCAGTGCATCTTGACAAGCCCAGTTTTGTTATTCTGGAGGGATAACTGGCTTTGTCTCAGAAACACTGACTGTGCTGGGGTTTTGCTGATGTGGTAAGTAGTGCACACCTGTATGACAGAACATGAGAGAAAAAGAACTTGTGGTCTGCATGTGTTTGGATCATGGTAGCAGTTACCTGCTAAATGCTTTTGTGTAAATAAGAGGAAAGGGGGAGTTTAGGTTGGACTTTATAAATGCACAGATTTCCAGTTTGGCACTCATGCTTGGGGTGTTCTGGGTTGGGTTTTGGGGTGGGGTGGGGTTTTTTAGGCAATTTTTGAAAGATAGGAGAGGATACAATTTTAAGCAATAATAAATTGTTTTAGAGACACTCTAGAGGGGTGAATGTGAAAATCTTTCTTTGTATCCCTAAGATAACTTAGAATATAAAACATCTTCCACTATGTACCAACATAGCTTGAACTTGGAAGATTTTTCTCAGTCCCCAGTTGGTTTTAGCATTACAGATTTCTGAAGAAATGGCCCCTTTGGAAAGGATTTTCAGACATGCCTTATGCAAATTTTCCTGAAGTCTGATGTAATTTTGAATTGCAGTCAAGATGCTCTGACCCCTGGGGCACCTGAGGTCCAAGCTGAATTTTGCATATGTAGAATTTTCAAACCGAAGTACCTGGAATGGCCTTGTTCACAATAGCAGACAATGAATTGGGTTTGATCCTGTCTGGCATGCTTTGTTCAAGTGCTTCCAGCTTTCACCTGTCAAATCAAGGTGCTGATGCATGTGAGCCAGAGTGTAAATGAATAGTGCACGCATGTGGGAGCAGCACTGCAGACAGTATGGATAATATTTCATGCTGAATCCAAATGAGTAAATCTATTAATTTTAATGTTGGCTTCTTTTTATATGCATGATAAGTTCAACTGTTGTGAAGCTGCCAGATTAAACAAGCCATTGGAAAATGCTACACGTATATTTTCGCATAGGCAATTATGCTTAAAATGTGTTCATTATTTCAAAATAAGATTTAAATGTATAATTTCAGGTTACCAGATTTTGCCCAACCAGCAGCAAAACTACCAGGGTTTAGTTGGAGTTCAGCAGTCTCAGAATCAAAATCTAGTCAGTGGCCAACACAACAACATTGGGAATCAAATTCAAGGTGTGATTGTTCCATATCCCTCAGTGCCATCTTATCAGGTGGGTAATGTATTCATAACTTTCCAATGATTCTTCTGGGGGTTTGAGTGTTGGGGTGTTCTTGAAGTCCTTTGCTTGATGGTAGAAATGGTTGAAGGCTGCAAGCAGGTGTCAGAGGTGACTCTGGGGACAGAAGTTCAAGATACAAACGCACAACTGAAGCGAGAAGAAAGTGTCACAATTGCACAAGTTCTAGTCCTGTTGAAAGCCAAGTCCCGTGTCAGTTGCAGTTCAGAGGCTGGGGAAGAAAAGCTTGGAAGGTTTCCTTCCCACCGCCCCACTTTCTACTGTAGAGAAAATATCTTGTTAATTCATGGAGTCCCTTGGAGCCAGCGTTTCCATTTGGGGGAGGAAGATTTAAAGAATATGTTTTTAATACAGCCTTGTTATTTTAGCTATCATTATCGCCATTCTTCTGGATTTAGAGAACTCCAGGAGATCTTTCAGTTTCTGGGGTTATTTTTAAATTCTTGTATCAGCTGGGTGAGGGTCAAGAGGCAGAAGCCTTGTCTGCAGGAGGAAAGCTTACTGTGTGGCCATTGCAGGTTTCGGTGCCTCAAGGTTCGCAAGCAGTGCCCCAGCAGACGTATCAGCAGCCTGTCATAATTCCCAGCCAGTCCAGCCAAGGGCTGCCCACCACAGGAATGCCAGTCTACTACAGTGTCATTCCATCAGGTCAACAGAATAATCTGAGGTAAGTTTAACTGATACTTGATTTCTCAGCAGCTGGCCTTTAATGGCTTTGTAAGAGCTGACAGGATCTGCTTCTAGTACTGCAGATATTAAAGCTGTTATTTTAAAGGCAGACTTACAGGCACTCTATTTATTTTTGCTGTTAAGCAATTAAGTGAAATAAGCAGTACTGCTTTAACTGTGACATACTTGTTGGACTGGAAAACGTTGTCTCCATAGCACTTCAGCAATACTTACTGCAGTTCCACCTCCTAAATTTTCTGCATTCCATTTCTTACCCATGAAACACCAGTGTGCACAGCAGCTCAGTCTTTCGGCAGTAATATTTAAGATGACTATCCATATTCACTGGTTTTGTCAAATATATTACATTAATAATGTGCAGAGGAAAAATATTTTGAATGCCAGAAAAAGACTGACTTCTTTTTTGGAACTTTGTATGGAAAAGGTTTAGCTTACTTTGTATTGTTGATAAGGCCTGCTGGCACCAAGCTGGCTGTGAAACAAGTACAGAAACTTGGCTTTTGTTTGATAAATAACCTTTTTTCTTTTCTTTTTTTTTTTTCTACCTACCTTGGTAGCAGCAAATTGGTCTGCATGTACAGCCCTCCCTGAATATACATCTGTGTCCCCAGAGCAGTCTATTTGAGAACAGATAGGCAAGTACCTAGGAGAATTCATCAGGATTAATGCTTGTTACAAATTATTCTTTCTCGAGTTTTTTTGAACTTACAAATGTGCAGCATTTAAAAATACCTGGGAGCTTTTAAACAAGCAGCAACAGTTTGAAGCTTGTTCATCCTTTTGAGAGTGCAGACTTCAGTAGTATTTGTGTCATCACCACATGGTTTCATCTACTTAAATCTGAATTCCTGTTCTTTGTGTGTGAAGGTTTTTTAATCCTTTTCTGTAGTTATTATATTTGAGATTCAGTGAAGTCACAGGTAGGCGTAATTCCAGACTTTTCTTGAATTAAGTTTGGTTGCTTGATCTTTTGTGTAATTTAGAATGTCCCTCTCATCTATTAGGAATTCAGAGCAAACTAGCAACCAATAACAGCATCTTGCTTTCATCAGAATAGTTATGCTGCAGCACTTGAACAAGGAAAGCAGAATGCTGTTCTGCAGGAGCTGTGTCAAACCTACAGGTCACTGCTGAAAACCAGAATCAGTAGGCAGATCAGAAGCTGTGTGAGAACATCTGTGTTAGTTTTCACTTGGTTTTGTCTGCTTTAATGGAAGGGAATCTTTAAATTAAAATTATATAAGTGACCTATGGGACAAAGGATGGAACAAACGTTTGACAACGTAGGTAAAAATAGTAGGTCCAAGAGGATTAAACCTACTTTTTTTTTTTCCCCACAATTTAAAGGAACTGTTTTATTCTCAGAATGTTTATCTCTTGGTACAGGATTCTATAGGCACTGTTCTGATTATGGTCCACCAACCTGATGTCCTGGCTGAGCATTAGTGGTATAATAGAATCTAGCTATGTCTGTTACCTGGTTTTCCCCTGATTACCCTGAAAAACTACCTGGCATAAATAAACTTTTAAAGTTATCCTCTTGCTACATTTTGCAAACAGCTGAGTGGTTGTTTATCCCCTGGAGTCCTGTCCCGTTTCCCAGCCTGTTTTGGAAAAGCCATCTCCTCTCTGGGCTGTGTCAGTGCACCCTGGAGCAGAGCTGTGTCTTTGTGCTGCCCAGGGCCAGCCCCCAGCTGAGGGACTGCATCCCAAACCCTCCTGGCAGAGGCTGTGGGGATCACTTAACCAACACCTAATTCTCCTTAAGTGAGCAAGACAACAAATTATCTTATTATTATTGGTATTCTGCATGTCTTTATGCTGACATAGAGCTATGGACACAAAAACAGAGTATCGAAATGGATGAATTAATACAGTTTCTCAGTGTAGGCAGGGCATGTGCTTTTGCTAAGGAAGAGGTGGGAAGCTTCAGTCTTCTGAAGAATGAATGAATTCAGGGGTAGGTGGGAATATTACTGATTTAAAATTAACAGAAGCTCAGTGATTTGCAGTACATGTAGACAGCAAATGCAGAAGTCGTGATTAAATGAGTGTAGCATAAATGCCTGTTAGTCATGTTCTTTCTTTGTTATTACAGTTCATCCGTAGGATATTTGCAGCCTCCTGGATCAGAGCAGATACAGTTTCCTAGAACATCATCACCATGCAACTCACAGCAGCTTCAAGGACAGCAGTGTGCAGGTTGGGAGAACAAAGTTTTTATAGATAAGCTTAAAAATGTCTAGCTATTATTATGCTGGGTGATTGGATATTTGCTGTTCAGGGTTTGATTTAGAATTAACTGCTGTATTGTATTCTATTTCCCCTTTTGTTCCATTTTTGAATTTATTTTCCGTTTTTAACCCTGAGGCAGATTAATTTGAAATCTCAATTTTTTTATCTTTGAAGTATCTCAAGTTACTTTCTTGAAATCCAGTACCATACATCATAATGCCTTGCACCTCTTCTGGTGAGTTAAGACAGACATGGGAACCATACACTGGCAGCAGAATCACTTCCATCCTTCTCTGAATAGCCAGATGGGTCTGCAAACTGAGATCTGGGTTTCTGTTTGGCAGAAGGAGTGAGGTGCATTTTGGAAGCAGCGCACTTGGCTCTTCTACTCAAGAACTATTCTAGATTTCAGTTAACAGAGTAGGAACAGTGAATTTCTTAAGAGGTCTTGAGAGGAGTTTGAAAACTGAGCGTTGTGGGGTAGCTTTTTGACCTGCTGGAAAGCTGAAAGTACTTCAGAACTGTGTGGGGTGTTTTGTTTTTATGGCAGCCTTATTTACTGCTTTTGCTTTCATAGTTTATAGCAACCATTCAAGTCAGAAGCCATCACCTCCTACATTATTGCCACCTTCATCCAAGTCAAAGCCACAGCAGGCTGCTTCCATTGTGCACTACAGCATAGTGTCTCCACCCTCATCATGTAAAAGTTCACCCACTGGGCTTTCCATCATGCAGCCAAAAAAAGGTATATTTTATTGGGATTTTCATCTAAGCCATTCTGTCTAGAACCTGCTGTAAATTTTCAGATTGGTTTCATGGCTAACTGCTAGAATAACTGCAACTTGGGTGCCATCTCTGATTTTTTATTTTTTTTTTTTAATTCTTCATCTGTATTGCTATTATTGTATCTTTTAAAATGATAACTTGGAATATAAGTGAAACAGTGGCTGCATGGGGGTGGCCTGGAGGCCGCTCTCAGCAGGTAAATGTTACTCAGCAGAAACATTTAAGTCAGGTTCAGAAGGTTTTGATTTACAAAATATTTGGGTAATTTTTAGAAGGTGTGTAAACAGAAGCCTCAGTGTGTTTGAAAGCAGTGTTGACATAGATCTTGTCAATCCATGAAACCTTTATAAATGTTAATATCCAAACACTTAAAACTCCGAAGGTCCAACCATAAAATTGATGGATTGGTCAGGAAAATAAGAGCACCAGGTTTAGCCACCAAACAAGAGATTACAGAACAGTCTTGTGAGCACAGTGGCACTGTCTTTAATTGCCATTAGGGAATTTGCTACATCAGAGGCTTGGTTGGTAAAAAATGGATAATCTCAAATTCTGCTATCTCAGTATTTTACAAGCAAGCACTAGATTAAATAACCCTAGGTCAGTGGCCTAGATTCTGCTACAGATGTGATATTTCCTACAAACCTCTTTAAGGTATTTTTGAACCTGTTTATTAGTAAACAAATAACATGCAGTAAAGTGGCAAGATAGCTGGATTAGCAGTTCATGGGCAGGTTTGGTTTCCATTTTGCTTCAAGTTTGTTTGGCTTTAATTCTGCAAGCCTGTCATTTCAGAATGTCCAAAGTGGGCCTTGTACTAGCTTGTTTTTCTGCCCTCCTGCCAATCCTGGAAGGGCTGGTTTTGTGCAGTTTTGATGGCCTGGTTCAGACCTGTTAACTGGGGTTTAAGGAAGTTTCAGGAAGGAGGAAGCCCTCCATGGGGAAGCAATTCTGGGGAATAAATCAAGAGTTGTGCTTTTCAGAAAGTGAAGACATTGAGATGCTGAATGAAGGCCTCTGGGGTAAGGCCAATGAGCAGGTCCACAAACAAACAGCAGAGCTCTGTTACAGGGGACCAGACTGAAAAGCTGGGGAGGCTTTGAAGGATTTCTGGGTTTCCCTTCTCATGGGATTTGACAGGTCATAAAGTTGTCTGCAAACTGACATATGCACTGTATGGCACTTCTTTGTGTCAGGATACTTGATTAGGAAAATAAGTCCATTTATTTTCATTTCCTGAAATGCTGGAGAACTAGAAGCAAAAGAAAAACCACGATTTTCTGAATGTATAAAGTTTCTTTTGCAGTTTAAATTGCATTTTAGATTGACACTCTTTTAGAGATGGTGCTGTAGATGTTTCTGAAAGACAAACATGTTTTTGTTGGGTGTTCCATTCTCACAGAACACAGATAAGTCAAAAGGAGTATGCTAGAGTATTGCAGAGTGAAATACTGTATATAAACCAGTAAGATGTAGATCTTATAATTTATAAAATATATAAATAATGCATATAATATTAAAAGGAAACCCCTTTTTGTGTGTTAAACATAGTGTGTGTATAGGTGTTAGGTATATCTCAGGTTTACATATAGGGACTAGATAAGTTTAGGGCTTTACCAGTGGAAAACTGTTGCTTTGTGTATTATTCTGATTGTGTAGCAGTAATAAACAGAGTTTATTCTGTTTATTATTTATTATTTTATTCTGCTGTGCAACAAAACAGAAATATTCACAATGTGGCTCTTGCAGGGACTCCTTAATTTATATCCTCTGCTAAAGCTGGCCAGACACCGATGCTTTGATTGCAATCTGTAACACTTGGGTAAAACTTACTGCCATTAAAAGGAAAGTATAGATGTGAAAACATTGTTAACTCAGTTACCCACGTAATAAATATTTCCAAATACAATTTACAAAAGCTAATGTAGTTTTAATGTTATGCATTCCTTATCCTACATTGTTTGGCTTGATATTTGAAGAAGTGTCTTTCTTCTTGTGGAGCCCAGGGGTAGTGAAAACAATAGTCCATTATAAAAAACATCAGATGAATGCATTTTATAATCTGTATCTTGATGCTATGACATGGCAGTAAATTGAGAGGACTGCAGAATCCTGCTTTAAAGATGGATGAATAAATGATGTTTAAACTGTGTATTTTAATCGTGGTTTCTGAGAAATGCTGTAAAAGTGGGTAGAGCAGAGAAGGAAATTACAAACCATTTACAAATAAAAAAGGGCATTATATAAATTACCTGGGGCAGAGAGGGAGATGGTTTGTCTCTTGGGCAGCCTCTCCTTACAGCTCCTGGTGTGGAACCTTGTGGAACAGTGCTGGATGTTCAGGTTCTGGAGTTTCTGTGGCTGCCACAGGACCCAGGTGGGACAGGGCGTGGGGATCAGTTGGCAGCATCTGTCCGGAGAAGCATTCCTAGGGAGAGCTTGTAAGTGAGGGTAAGCTTGCCTGGACTAAAGGTTGATCCCAGGTCTTTCTGATATATGCCATCCTAGCAGAGAAAACATTTTGAGTCTGCATTGCTGTACATCATGTAAAACTAATTAGGAAACTTCTGGTTTTAAATAAAGGGTATTTTCACCTAATATCACATTCGGCAACACAATGCTCTGACAGAAACCGCAGTGAATGCTGAGTACTATCAACTACTAACAAACAGAGTGATTTCTTTCAAAAATATTCTCAGCAATGAGTTTCAGTGGCTCCACTGTCTCTTTTTCTGGGAAGCCCTCTCAGTTAACTAGTGCAGGGGTAGCTGCCAGTGGACACTGCAGCAGTTTTCCAGAACCAGCCGCTTCTTTAGCGGAAGGTTCCGCACGCTCGTCCCTTGCTGCGCTGACGCTGCCCGGGCTCTTGTGTTGCAGCCGCGGCGCCGCCGCCCGCCGCGGGCGTGCTGATGATGCAGCTGAGCGTGCCCGGCCCCGCCGCGCCGCGGAACCCGGCCCCGCCGCGCAGGAAACCCGGCAAGTACTGCTGCGAGCACCCCCGCGGGCACAAGGCCACGGAAATCAGCACTTTAGACCCTGCTGCCCAGGTAATCGCGCCGGTTTGCTTCTGCAGCATGGCTTAAAATAGCCGTAAATCCTGTCTTCTTTCAAAAGGGTTTTTAAGGGGATAAAAATCTCGCTGTGATTATACTAAATAGAACTGGTTTAACTTCATTTACATCTTTAAAGGCTTTGGGTGCCGTTCAGCCTGTTCAGGCAGTACTTTTTGAAACACTAACGTGTTGTTTATTCCAGCTGCAGCACAGTCCTCAGCTGGGCAGCCCTGTCACCTCCCCAGCCCAATCACCAGCGCCGGCCCAGCTGTCAAACATGAAGAACATCCGTCCCACGCTGACACCTCTTTCTATTGTGTCCCACTTTTCCAGACCTTTTGTCCCCGGGCAAGGTACCTTTTTAGTTAACTACGATGTGTGTGTGATTCTATTGGAATGTTTTAAAACACAAGTTATATGAGGATTTTCTGAGGAGCTGTGGCTCACTTTAGTAGTATTGCTGTTGAAGCAGAATCACCAAAATTATTCACTCAAACGTCATTTAAAATTTCACCTTATCACTCTGCACTGATACTGCCCCCCATATCTTCAAAGGCTTTTCATCTCCTCATTAATGTTTCTGTAGTACACTGGCTTTCTCACACTGAAATTTCCCATTTCAGCATTGAAAATATTAATAAAATGCTTGCTAGAATTTAGCTCCAAGTCTTAACCATTAAATCATTAGTTGATAATGCACTGAATTGCACCACTACCTAAGCATGTATTCTTTATTCCTCTGTAGAACAACAAGCATGATGGGATGGAGCCTCTAGCCAGGACTTAGACCTCAGTATTTCAGATAGGACCCACCCAAGGACACAAAAAATTCCTTGTAGAAGAATTTCAATCCTCAACAGAAAAACAGAAAATAGGGAGTTTTTACTTGGATGGGATAGTTGATCATGTTTAAAGTACAATGATATAAACCCCTTTTATAAGTGAGCAAAAATATCCTGGTAAAATTCCCAAACTCAAAACAAACAGGTCTGTTTTACAGAAAGATTTCCTTTAAAGCAAAACTTACAGAAAATTCTGTATGTCTCTTTTATTGATAAAGAGAAACTTGTTTTCTTGTCTTTGTCTTATTTGTTGCATAATCTTTGTCATTGCTTTGTATTCTGATGTAAAAATTCCAGGTGGCCTGTCTGAAGCACACCTCCTAACTCCCTTAATCTGCTGTGATTACTGAAAACCTCAAGTGCATTGTCTTAGTGCATCCTTGCAACAAATAGGAATCTGAAGACAACCTGGTTTTCACTGGGGCTATAACCATGAGAATGGCTAAATTAGCATGCTGAGAGGAGCTTTACACTTATTAAGCTCATTTTGAAATTAAAGGACTTCTCTAAGACTGCAGTGAAGAAAAACTGAGTGTAATCCCTACATACCAGGAAGTTTGTACCTTTTCACCTTGGGATCAGGCTGTGGCTGATGCTGATGGAGCCAGGGTTTGTCAGCCCAGCCAGGCGCTCAGCTTTGTGCAGAGTGGTTCTGCTTTCTCTTCTGTGTAACACTCAGTGGGAGAGGGACTGGGAGGAAGATTTCCTGGAACAGAAAAACCCTTCTAATTACCTTTCTCTTTAAGGAGATGCCAGATACCCATTGCTTGGCCAACCCCTGCAATACAATCCATCTTTATTACGTGGACAAGTAACGAGCCAACAGGTATTAAGAGAGAACAATCTCATGGCAACAATTAAAAAAAAAAGAAACCAATTCAGGACTACCATTACAACCACCTTGAATAGGGGAATGTGTTATTGCACTTGGACAGTAATTGAGTGGAAGGTGCTTGCTTTGCAATAAGTTTTATTCAATATCTATACTTCCCATTGTTCTCACCTGGTGTATTAAAAATGTGAGAAACATTAATCTGAACTTTGCCTGTTAGGCACAGTGCAGATGATGGATTTTTTGATTTTAAGAAATTCACTAGCTGATTCAAAAATCTAAAGGGGAGCCTTTGCTAAAACTATTTTCTTTTATTCAAGTAACCATTTCTTAAAAAAAAAAATCCTTGCGGTAATTTCTAAACAAAGAGTGGGTTTGTTCCTTAGAAGAAAAACAAACCCAAAATATTGGTGTTAGCAAAGTTGAAAAGTCTTTCCCTCTATTTAATTTTTGGTACACACAAACTCCCTGCCTCTACCTTGCTCAGTTCTACCCAATGCCAGCTAGAGGATGTGATGGCTGGGGCAGGGGGATGTTCTTCCAAGAGGATTTAAAGGTGGTTTTTTTTCTCCCATCATTGCCTCCCTTTCTTCTGTAGTGAAGGATTGAATGTGCCTGACTGTAGGATTATCAAACTCAATAACTAAAATTGGATGTGAAAATCTTCTCTGTTCCATGGCAGTGCAGGTTATTTTCCAGACATTTCCTCTGCACTGCTTTTCACTGAGCTGACTAGAAATTTTAAGATACTGAGGGATTGTCGTTAAAGTACACCCTTTATGTCAATCTTGACAGTGTCAGCCTGGAAACAGACATGGAAACAGGGGAAAGAAACCAGCAAAGAAGGCTGCTTCAGCAGATCTTGGTGCAGGAGAACCAGGTATGGAATTGCTGACTGACACAGTCCTCCAGAAAAATGAATTATGGTGATGGGCTGGGAATGTACAAGAAAAGCACAGGTGAGAAGGGCCAGAGTGAAGAGTAACTGGACAGAAACGGACATGGCAAACACTGGAAACATAAGGATGGAGAAAGAGGAAGAGGGAAGTTAAATGGGAAAAGTGTACTTCTGAAGGCTGGAGAAAAGACCAGAGAAGTTAAGGACTGGAGAGCACTAAAAGAAGGAGCAAGCATGTCAGTTTACTGGACCTAAGTTCTGATATTGTTGCATTAAATATTAATTATACACACCCCTACTTCCTTTTACTGGAGTAAGAAGTGAAATCAGACATAAACCACAAATTAGTTTGTGCTTTTTGATTGGGTTTTTTTGGGGGTTTTTTTTTGGGGTTTTTCCAATTCTAATATATATAAGAACATGGATGTGGGAGACATTCTAGGAGAACTGCAGATTAGCTCGTTGGAATTGGTAAAGATGTCATCCAAATAAAATCTGATGGCATACATCTTAATACCTTTACTGGAAAGAATTTTTGCTACCTACTGTCAGCTCTTCACAGAAAGTTACAGATAAATCTGTTTTTTCTTACAATTCAGTGGAGAGGATTTTTTTTTTCTTTTTTTGAGATAAGACAGACTAGGTTTTTTGGCAGAGTGATGTGTGAAGCATTACCAGGCAAGGCCAGTGAGGTGCTATAGTAAGTTCTGAAACCTGCTGCAAAATGAGTTGTTGATCATTTTATTATTTTGCCCTCTTTGTTCTGAGGAGCCTCTTTGTATTCCCAGCTTCTATTTGCACACTTGTGCAAGTAAGCAAAATGTATTTGTAAGCAGTGCTAAATGTGGGCCCAGAGGCTCTCTAGAGTATCAGGAAGGCAAAGCCTGTGGGTTTGGTACCAGCCAACTGGAGATACAAGTATGAAATAAGTTATTTTCCATTTAGGGTGTCGGTTGTATCGTTAAGAGCAATAACCAGTTTAGATCGACTGTTTTTCTTCTTTCAGCTGCGGGGAAAGTGCTAGAAATTACTGAGCTGCCCGAAGGCATAACTCGCACGGAGGCAGAGAAGCTCTTTGGAGAACTGTTGAAGGTGGGTGCCAAGATCCGGTGGCTGAGGGACTCGCAGTGCCTGCAGCAGCAGCAGCAGCAGCAGCGGCGCGGGGACCTGGCGTCCGGGTACACGGTGCTGGCGGCGTTCCCCAGCGCGGCGGCCGCGCAGAGCGCGCTGCGGAGGCAGAGCGCCGCCGGCAGGTTCCGCCTGAGGAGCAGCGGGCAGCGCTACGGCCCGCCCGGCCTGCAGCGGGCCAGCTCCCAGTAGCGGCCCCGCTCCCAGTAGCGGCCCCGCCCTCCTCTCGGCCGCCTTCCGCTCTCTCGGACGCACTCCTGGGACGGTCTGGCGCCTGGCCTTTGCCGCTGCGGAGTAAATTGCCCCGTGAATCCGGCGAGGTGAAGAAAAAATCTGCGGAGTTCATCCCAGGCGATAGCGAGGAATCGTCTTTGCGACGGGCAGCTCTCTGTGAGGAGTGCTGCTGAAATGGCCCCTACTTTTATAGTAGTTTTGTTTTATATTTTTGAAATCTTGTATCAGATCCAAAGTTCTATTGTACAGCAGATGTTCATAAAAATCCATATGCAGATTTGTATTTTATAATCCCTTTTCACAGCCAGCACACAGCTGTCCATTCCAGGGCAGGAACCTGAGGATTGGTGGAGGGGAAAAGAGAACCATTCTCAAGGAATTATATTCATTTTCCAGCAAACTACCCAAGATCTTCAAGTTGATCTGTTCTTCGTCCCTTGTGTGTTTTCTTTTCTTTTTTCTTCTTTTTTCTTTTTCTTCTTTCTTTTTTTTTTCTTTTAGAAAAAAAAGAAAATTTTAGCAACTAACTCCTTAAGTGGTCCTTTTCTTTTGCAATACATTCAAACAATGTCAAAAGAAATTACAAGTTTGTACCCTTGAAGAATTTGCTTCTGATCCAGCAAGTTTAATAATTACTAGAAGGGGATTATGAATAGGTTACAAAGAATGTTCACTGAATCACATTTTAATATTTCTTTTTAACAGAAGTGTGAAGAAACTTTATATGTCTTCATACCAGTGACAAAATGTTTGCACTTTAATTGTGTTCCCACCAGTATGGGTCTCTTTCTCTTCCTTTTCACGCTAAGATAATTGTTTGATAAGTGCTGGAAACCTTTTTAATGGTTTAAGTTTTCATCATTTGCAGATGCTCACTGGACATTAAAGATTCATTGCACATAAATGAAACAAAACTTTTTTCAACTTGTGTAATTTGCAAGTCTGTACAATGTGTGCTGATGCAAGCCTTTTTCAGTTCAAAAGAATAAATGTTTACAAACACAGACTTTTTCAGTGTACTTGTTTAAGCTTCTAGAAGTCTCCTGAAACCTGGGAACTCATTTTAATGGCTGGGATCCTTTCAAATGTGAGAAAAAAACTTAAACCCACAAATATTAGGACGTCTGAAAAAACCATCTGCTGTTCTTCCTCTGGCATTTGTTATCCAGCCCTTCATAATATTTACATGTTGTAAAAAAGAGGAATTCATCAGATGCTGTAAGAGACTGCTCCTGGTTTTTTATTTTTAGCTCAGGAACTGATTTGCTGTGTAGACAAGCAACTACTTGGTCACTTCATAAGGCTGTAATTTTGTGCATTTGTGACTTCTGAAAGAGGAAACTCAAGGTAAACTTTGTTTAAAAACATTTTACAGGGGGTAAAGGTGAAGAATTAAGAGCATTAATTTTCATTGTTTATACAAATTATTCTATCCTTGAACACCCAAACAGTGCTGAAGTACTTGGAGGAAAACTTAGAAAACTGACCTGTCTGGGAATAATGTAGCCTAATAAATTAGTTTTATGGGACTCGATTCTGTGAAATGCTGTAGCAATAGTTATTTACTACAGGTGAACTTAGATGCTCCCCTAAAACAAAGGGGAGGGTGTTCAGCTTCAAGTCCTCAGATAAAAGACCAATCTCCTCATTCCAGCCTGCTTTTAGAAAAGGAGGATGGTACTTGGCCTTCAGGTTGTGCTTGACTGAGGATTATTTCCTGCAGTTTCCTGCAGCCAAAGCCAAGGTGGGCAACAGCCCCGGTTTCTCAATTACCCTCTCCTCTGGACAGCACAGACAGCATGGCTGCTGCCTGCATTCTGTCCCTGCCTCTTGCTGGCTGCCGTGCTACTTAGGGACTGTGGCTGAATCCTGTCAAAGGAGCTGAGATTAAAGGTGTCTCAGCCCAGCAAGGCAGCTGCCTCCCCTCATTAACTTACTCCACAGCAGGATTCCTCCGAGATGCAGAGGGCTAGGCAGTAGCTGAGAGCTTCCGTCTCTTCGGAATGACCCCAGCACGAAACCTGCATCAAATCAAACCCTTTCCAAAGGATGTGGCATGGCTTGCTGCATTTCATAAACTGTCCTCAAAATAAGCAGAGAGGAAAAGGTAATGTGAGGTAAGCGTGGAGAACAGCCCAAACAATGGGAAGGGAGGGATACGCTGCTTAGGAACAAGGCACAGGAAATATTTAACTTCTATCAAGGAACTTGTAAACTTGAATGCAAGTTGCCCTAGAAGAAAAAATGAAAACATAAAAGAAGCCAGTTGTATTCTAATCCAGAAACTGATCCTTTCCAGTCACTGCAGGTCTGCCATCCTTTCTGAGTATGTTTTATTCTGTGTTAAACAAGGCCAGTTATGTTAATTTTTTTATCTGGATGTGCCGATGTGGCTACATAGGTACAATTCACACGACTTTGGCACTGCCAGAGGCTTCTGATGTCTCCAGTGGGCAAAGTACTCAAATATTTCCACTTCCCAGCTGTGTTTGTTCCCGGGTTTGTGCTAGTTCCTACTTTGTCTAGTAGGCAAACGGGATGCAAACTCAGCTAACCAGGTCAGTTTGTACCTTCCTGGCCCTTGTGCCCTTGGCTCTTTTGGTGCCTTGAACCACGTCAGCCCAGGCACTGGGTGGGTGCAAAACCCCTGGAACTGCATTTGTTCCACGGATCTGCATCACGGGCTAGAAAGCAAATCAAAGCACTTTATGCATTAAATAGATGCATGTAAAATGCATTCTCATGTTCTCAACAGATCTTTTAGTACTCCAGTGCATTTGAGCTTCCTCTCATTTACCATTAAAGCTATTTTTCAAGCAAATAGTGGCAAAAGTAATTAAGTGGGGACTTCCATTGCAGCGATATAATATGTTTTGTTTTACTAAGAGCATGTCTTAACTTTTAGAGCTAAGGAAAAGCACTGGAAGAATAAGCAGAAAAGCTGAACAAATATGGCCATTACCTAGTCCACCAAAAGCTACTATTTCTTGATTTTAATTTTTAATAAACACATATTGTAAAATTCCTCCCTGAACTGTAAACACCTCATATAATTTCTGATATTACAGTAAAAAGATAATTAAAACTTAAGAAAATAAATTTAAGCCCCACACTTTGAGGACTCCCCAGAACACTGCTGGAGTGGGCCTGATGCTGAATTGGGTGGATCACTGCAGCACACCCTCAGAGCCCGTGTGTGCCTGCCAGGCTCTGCCTGCTGTGCTTTGCTAAGGCAGGGCTGCTTGGGGACAAGCGTCTTGCATCTACCCTGACATTCCTCCCTGAGCAAAGGTGGCCTGCTCTAATATGAAATATTTTGTTTTCACTCACATACGCTTAAAAAGACGACACGAAGAGGAGCAGAGTGTCTGTGAAGAAAGGAACCCTGTGCTGTGGTGTTTCCAGCTGCAGCCACCCCCAAGCCTTCTGTGATGTTTCAGGATCTGGCTGCTGCAGGGCAGCTGTTTGCAGATGGGGTTTAGCACAGCGCCAGAGGAACTGTGCAGCTCGATGAATCCAGCAAGGTACTTGGGTACACAGCATGCCTTTCACAGGGAGAACTTGTCACCTATTTCCTATCTTTTTGCAAGCCATTCCCTCTCAAGATGGAATGAATAGTTGTAGTCTCATCCTATGACACTCATTTGTGCCTTAAAACTTCACACTTGACTTGTTTGTTGTTTTGAGTTAACCTTATACTAGCTGTGATGCCTGAAAGGGAGTCAAAATTACAACTTTCTTTCTATAAATACTATTTAGCTCCATGATATATTTTTTCCACATAAAATTGGTGCAGGCTTCAAGTTCCTGTATTTAGCCCTGAAGCAAAGAATGTTTAGATGAAGCTTTGGAGAAAACTGACCAAAACACTTTTAAGTCACAGATCGTGAAAAATTATTGCAGCTGGAATTTTTTTATATTTCTAACAATGAATTATTTCAATCCCTTCAATGTTTCTACAGCTTGGTTTTCATGAAGGCTGATGCACTGCCTCTTCTCAATGTCCTATTCCTATTCACATTTAAAATGTTTTGGGTATTTTGGCTATTGATGTCAGTAAGTATAAAATTAAAATGCACAATTTTAATGTGACTTCATTTTGAAAGCTCCATTTCTTGGGTGTAGACCAGAACCCTTAAAAGGGCCTGATTTCCAGAACGTTCTGAAAATTAAGTCCCTGTAAGTTATCTTATTCTGGAACCTAAGACCAAAGTCACTGCTCACATCTGAAACCTTCAGTGTCAATTTAGCTGCCTCTTAGATCAGTTGAAATGTGTGCAGCTCTGTTCTCAGCAGATGTGTAGGAGCCTCCTCTCACTGCAGCTTCTGCCTTGTGTCCTCAGACTCGCAGGGCTGGAGTTTGGCCCTGGCTCAGTTCAGCAGCCCTCACTGCCAGGGTTCTTTTCTATCCTGCTTGCAACTACTTGATGTTTCACCATGTCTGTCAAAACCTGTCGGGTTCAAAGTGGATCTTGCTGAAGACATGATTAAGCACTGAAATTTGGTCCAGGACACAAACACTTTGGTGTTTGCTGCTATTTTTTCATTTTCCAGTCCCACTGGTAAAGCTCATGCCCAGAGTTGTTGTATGGGATGCATGCAGCTGCAATGGACACTGCCTGCACCTGGGACAGAAACCAGAATGTCAGATGGGCCTGGTGCTGTGGATAATGCTCAACAGTGAGGTTTGTTCTTAATTCAGCTCCTGTGTCCCAGTGAGGTGGGCATCTGAATTAGCTGGGGATTGATAATCCACGGTGCTGCCAGCAGTGGAATGTTTCAGACACGGCTGAGCAGAGGTGGTGGCACGCTGGACGCTGGCTGGGGATGGACCGACCTCAACAGCAGGGATCTGTTACACCTGATCTCCCAAAAGTAACTGACAGTGGAAAACAACACTTACAAGCAATACTGCACATCATACTTGAAGTGTAGTGGCCTCGGTTTGAACTTGAGAGGGAGACACTGGCATGCTCCTTTTTTATAAGATCCCAGCTTCTGCCCTAGTTGTAGGGTTAATTAGCTTTGCCCTTTTTTAGTTTTCCAATGTAGTTACTGAGAAACATCATTTCTAAGTGTGCTCTGATTTATACACACTGATTTATACAATCTGGGAAATACACCAGACTCCCTTGACTCCTTGACTCCCCAGTTGTTCAAATTTTTTTACTTTTTACTTGGCTTAAACTGGTAACTTAGATTTGTTAATTAACAGTTGATTTAGGGTGAAGCAACAGTGCAATTTACAACAGGAATTCCCTAATAAAGGTACTTTCCATTTTAATCCAGATGGATGTGTCCTGGAATTGGGGAGAAAAAAATTATTCTCTTAGAATGCAAATTACTTTGTTTCCCATGCCAACAACTGAAAACACACAAGACATCCCCCTTCAAAGAACTGAATCCCAGGAAATGCTCCAGCTGTCAAACTACTTTTTCTGATTTCTCAATAAAACATTCTATTTACTAGTTAGTTACCCTCCCTTTTCCTAGGCTACAAACTGCAGACCTCTGTTGTTTCCAGACACATCTGTGCTAAAGGCTCTCAGATGAACACCAAAGGCACATCCAACAGCAGCGAGTCAGTGACCCTCCAGGCAGAGAATTCCACTTCTAAAATTGTATTTCTTTAAGAATGTAACAGAAATAGTTCCTGAGGATGTAAAAGATTGTACAGCTTCAAAAATTACATATCCAGTCAATAGTAAGCCCTTCTTTTTCTTCCTTGTTTCAAGCGGTGTTGAAGAGTTTGAAAATCATATTTGCAAAAAAACCATTTTCAAAACGTAAAGTGTTCAACATTTCACTCACCCTTCTTGTGAAACTCGGCATGCAACTTAGGGTTCCAAGCAGGTGCAGTAAATGCAAACTATGGTTGCTAGAAATGCAAACATAATTAGTGCAACACATCCAAATTTATCAGAGAATTCAAGATAGACCTTAAAACTGAACCACCTCCTCCTCTACATGCACTTGTGTAACACAGGTGTCTCTTTGTTCATCTCTAAAAACAAATTTATAGTTTGTTTCTATCCAATCTTTGGCATTGTCCTTAAATCTGTTTTGTATCATGAAGAAAGAAAATACAAAAATATACAAAATATTAGAAAATCCATCTCAGAACCATGTTCTGATGGTATTTCTTTAAGAAACTTGCAGAGGCACAACACACATGCACAGCTTACCCAGTGTCCAAGATTACTGCGACATTTCCACATGCTGCATCTGGGGAGAGGTAAAACATTTTGTGTACTGTTGTCAACACCAATTTGCTTCCTTTTCACTCTAAGTTTGTAGGGCTTTTTAGTTGTTATTACTCAGTTACACAAGGTACAACAGCAAAAGCTTTCCAGACTGAAGAGACTGCGTGTTTTTCAATGTTTGAGTGCCTGCCTCAGCAAGTTACCCAGTACACACAGTCACAGTCCCAATGGTGTTTTAGAAAAGCTCAAGTGCAGTGTTCTGTCCAAAATGTTATTATCAGAGCACTTGACATCAACTGTCCTGCCCTCATTGCTGTGAAATGTCTGTCAAGGTCCCTCACAAAGCCTGGGAGCACAGAGGATGTCCTGGCTTCACCTCCTGCCCCTCGTGGAGGATCTCTGCACACCACACTCTATTCGTGTTTTGTTCAACATGGATTTCTGTCATTTCCTCCACTTTTCCCCCCAGTCACACCCTTGCCTCCCCCAGGGTGAGCGCTGGTGCAGGGATGGCCTGGCCTTGGTCCTCACTGCAGGAGGTGCCCCTTTCTCTGGCAGCTGTCTCACAGGATCGTGGAATTGTCAGGGCTGGAAGGGAGCTCTGCAGATCTCCGTGCCAAGGCAGGGTCACCTGGAGCAGCGACACAGGAACGTGTCCAGGTGGGTTTGGAATGTCTCCAGAGAGGGTGACCCCACGACCTCCCCGTTCCAGTGCTCTGCCACCCTCAGTGTAAAGTTCTTCCTCACGCTGAGGTGAAATTTCTTGTACTTTAATCTATGCCCAGTGGTCCTCATCCTGTCACGGGGCACAACTGAAAAGAGTATGGCACCATCCTCTTGGTACCTGCCCTTCAGATACTTATATTCTATGTGAGGTATTTATTCTGCATTACAGAATCAGAGCCAACTGGTTTAGAAAAGACCTCTGAGATCACCGAGTTCAAACTGACCAAACACCACCTCAACCAGACCACGGCACTGAGTGCCACATCCAGATTTTCTTTAAAGACCGAGAGGAACGGTGACCCCACCACCTGCGTGGGCAGCCTGTTCCAATGCCTAGCCATCCCTTCTGTGAAGAGGCTTTTCCTGTTGTCCAACCTAAAGCTGCCCTGGCGCAGCTTAAGGCTATGTCCTATGGTTCTGTCGCCGGTCCTGTGGGAGAAGAGCTGGACTCACACCTGGCTCCACCCTCCTGTCAGGGAGTTGTACAGAGGGGTAAGGTCTCTCTGAGCCTCCTTTTCGCCAGGCTAAGTCGCCCCCTCAGGCGCTCCTCACAGGACCTGTATAAACGAGATCCCCTCAGTCTGCTCTTCTCTTGCCTAGGCTAAACACGGGCAGCTCCCGCCGCCCCCCCTGCCGCCCCAGCCCGTTTCCNCGCCTTGCCGGCTGTGTGCCGCCCCTCCCGCCGAGCGGGATTTGTGCTGTGTCAGCCCCAGCCCGCCGTGCGGAGGGAATCGCCCGGCCCTTCGATAGGTCGCCTTCTTCCGTTCTGCTCGGCTCTGGTTCTCGCCGGTGCAGCTCTCCGGGCTGGTTGTTGTGTTTTGTTTCCTTTCCTCGTACCGACGGTGCGTGTTTCATAACACCGTAATTGGAACCTGTAGGAATTGGCATCGTCCCGTGTGCGCTGCCTTTCTCTATGAAAAAAAGATGGGGAGGAGGACACAGTCTTGAGCCGCGCCAGGGGAGGTTTAGGTTGGACACTGGGAGGAATTTCTTTCCCGAGCGGGTGATTAGACACTGGAATGGGCTTCCAGGGAGCTGGTGAGGTCCCCGGGAGTGGTGAAGGAAAGCCTGGACGTGCACTCAGTGCCATGGTCTGGTTGACGAGGTGCTGTTTGGTCATAGGTCGGACTCGACGGTCTCTGAGGTCTTTTCCAACACGACTGAAACAGCGATATTCTGTGATTAGACAAGCTCTTTAACTTATTTTTGAGCTTTTGCGTTATCTCTGTGTTGTTTCTTAAGATTTTCCTGTTGTCTTAAGTGCTCGTGGCTTGGAAGTTTTTCAGATGCCTCATGAACCAACAACAATGTTGAAAGTGTGACTTAGTATTGTTCCCTTAAGAACTGTTGAACTGTGGGATTCACGTGGCTTCGAGAAGTTCACTCCCAAAGGTGATGTGAACAGAAAAGTGCAGGCAAATTCCTTTGCTGACACAATTCTCCACGTACTTGGAGAACAGCATTTTCTGCTGGATAGTAAACATCCCGATAGAAATCGAGGTCTTGTCAGACCACAGATTGGGCTGTGTTGGTGCTGGAGTGAGGGATGGGGTGGAGCAGTTCATGAAAAACCACAGCCCTTGGGAAAGAGTCACATTGCAGAATCTGGGAGGGACCCCATGCTGGAAGAGTATGAGGAGTCCAACCCCCGAGGAGGAAGGAGCAGCGGAGACAGGGTGTGAGGAACTGACTGCAGGAAGGGTGGGGAGGAGATTTGTTTGTATTTCCCATGATCCTGCTTTGATTTTTGATTAGTAATAAGTTAAATAAATTTTTCCCCAAGTCAAATCTGTTTTGCCTGCAAAGATAACAGGTGGGTGATCTTCCCCTGCCCTTATCTCTTCCCATGAGCCTTCCATTACATTCTGTCCCCTGCCCAGCTGAGGAGGGCGGTGACAGAGGGACTTTGTTGGGCATCTGATTACTTTCAACTTGATACGTATATCAGGGGCTGAGAAATGCATGTTGGAACTTATGTCCAGTATTTTGCATGAAACAAAAATTGTGCACAAAATGGGGCCTCTTAGGTGCTGATGTTGACTAGGTGGATGTAGGAGTATGCAGATATACAAGGGAGATAAATTTATGATTGCAGGGATGTAACCTAGTTTTGTCATTGTGTGTGCTGGGAGGATTTGTTTTGTCTGTTCTTATGAGCCCTGGAAGAGGCAGGAGTGAGCATGACTTCAGCTGGCACATCTCTGAAATGGAAGAGTTGGAGAGTTCTGCCCACATCGGGTCGCCCTGGGCACTGTGGGATCGGGGCAGCTGACCCGTGGCAGAGCTGATGATGAAACTGTTCCATTACAGCTGCTGGGAAAGGGAATTGGGAAGCCCAAGAACTTTCTCACTGTGTATGGAAGCAGCTGTGTTTGAAGGATGTGGAGTGCTGAAAGGAGAGTCTGGTTTTGTGTTAGCAGAGATTGGGTTTGTTGTTTGGGTAGAAACTGCACAGTGATGGTAATTTTGAGCCTTTATACTCCACACTTCCCACTGGAGACAGGCATTTGAAAGCACCTGGAGAACAGGCTTTCAGCAGTGGCTCTGTACACTTCATCCAGTAATATCTATGGGAAAAAAACGAGTAAAAGGAAAAAATAATGAGAGAAATTGAAAATGTAAGTTAACTATCATTTTGGGGTGGCCACTGTGGAGGATAGCTATTAGGTACAGTTGACAAAAATTGGGAAATTCTGATGTGTCCATCTGTGTTTGGTTTCTGCCACCATCTGCCTGTTCCTCTCTCCCTCTCCTTTGCACTTCACTTATATTTTCTCTAAAAAATGAAGAAGTGGATTATTCTTTCTACTTCCAGAATATTTTCTAGTTGAGCAAGGAATAATGTGGTTATTTATCTTAAAATCGAGGTGGTGTTTGTGACTGTAAGCGTACATTGTTGGAGCAGGTTTCTCTTAAAGCGTTTTTGCTTGCAGCCATAATCCCAGCATTTCTGAGCTCAGTGTTTAAAACCTTCCTGGCACACTGTGGTGACAGGATGGTGTAAGGGTGTTAAAGATCCCGTTGAACTCATGGGAAGTTGCAGTACAAGGGATTCCATTCTCCCAGAGAGCAGGAGGTGAAGCAGATCTGCCTCAGAAACTGGTTGGAAATCCTGAGGTGAGAAATCGGAGGCCTCTGCACACAGGGGCTGAGGGGGTTGTGTCTGGGGAGCAGAGGAGTGACTCTGGGGCACCAGGCGTTGCCAGCAGCAGTTTGCCCGTGCTGCTGCCCAGGGAGACTGTCGTGACAGTGAAAGGCGCCGCTGGTGCCCCCGGGGTGGTGTGAGGTTGGGTGGGGAGGGGCAGGCTGGCTTCAGGAAAAGGCTCTGTCCACACTGAGCGTTGGGCATGGAACGGGCTGCTCAGGGAAGGGGGCAGGGAGAATTTGGAAAATGCTCTCAGGTACCTGGTAGGATTTTTGGGATGTCCTGTGCAGGGCCAGGATGATGATCCTTGGGGGTCCCTTCTAACTGAGAACGTGGTATGGTTCTATGAACATCTCTGGTATCTTGTTGGTGGCTGTTCTGCAGATGATTTTGTAGCCTACAGAGTTAAAAAGCCTTTGATTCTTTGAGGCACTAATCTAAAGTTGGTAGTTCATTTGATACGAAACCTCCTCTGTTCTGACTGAGGTGTTCAAGATTATTCTTTCCAAAGGTTAGACATGTTCTGATCATAAAAATACCAGGCCACTCATAAAAGTGCTTTTCACAGTGAAAAAATGAAGGGGTGTGCGTGTGGCAGTAAATATTAAATTTAAATTAAAATTTTAATTTCTTTTTAATAATGTTTGTAGAAACCCTCCTCCCTTTGTTCACACCTTTATTATTTTAATATTTTTTTTACGAAATGGTGATTTGCACACATAAGCTGTTTGTTAGTTATTTGTAGCCCAGATGTATCAAGGCACTTTTCAAGTTAAATAAGTGAAATGGAGGATGGATAAGCAGAGGAGGAGGAGGTGGTGAATGGTCTACTGTCCTGGCTTCTGGCATTTCCAGAATGGCTATCATCTCTTACTGAGAGGTTATGAAATGCTGGACATGGAAAAGTCAGTTGGGCTTCTCTCTCCTTCAGAAAGGAAAACACTTCCCTGATGACTGCGTGCTGAGGGGAATTAAAATCTTCTGACAACCTGTGGTGGTTTTGAGTAAGTTCCTCATGCAGGAAGTAAATTATTGCAGGAAAAGAGTCTTGTCCAGTATGTGAATCACTTGAAAAATGATTGATGTTTTTCCTATGTAGATTTACATAGGATCAGATTTAAGAGATGAGGAAGTGTTGACTTTGAATTGTTTACAGATCATTCCACTAAGTGAAATACAGTGATGTTTTTGTTTGAGGAACAAGAAATCTGAGAGTTTTGGGATCTGGAGCTTTGAGGCTGTTTTGCTGGCTCAGTGTTTAGCAGAGTTATGAATTATGTCAAGTTCTGTTGACCTCTTGACTTTTCTGATGTTTTTCCTGTGACCTGGCAGTTTTGATTTGAGGATATAATTACTACTACAAAACTGTAATAAATGAACCCTAACCCCTAAATGAGAAAGGGTTATCAGAACAAAAAGATGTATGAGAACAAGCAGCTGCTCAGTGGGTAGTTACAATATTAATCAGTGCAGGATGGCAGGGAGATTTATAAATGGGAGCTGTCAGCATTTGCATTCAGCCATCTCTCAGACTGTACTGTGAGCAGCCTCTGCCCTGTTTGTGTCTTTCAGCATTCTTTTTTCTCCAGCAGTTGGTTGTGTGGACAGGTTGGTGTTAGGCAAGTGTTTGGGTATTTTTAGTAGCCTAATCGGATGAGCACATGTGCTGGTGAAGCAGCTGCCTGCCTGAGGGCCTCTGAAACAGGAGAGGAGGCTGAGCTGCTCTGGCCTGCAGCAACAGCTGCACTGACCACACTTGGAAGCACTGCACTTAAAGCAGGAGGAAAGGTTCCCACGTAAAATAGCCTAAATATCTGCTTGCTTATGCAGAAGAATAATAATAGAGGTAGATACTTTCTTTCTTGCTCTAGTAATTCCAGGGGAAAATTGAGACGTGGTCGAAAACCACTTTTCCAAAATTCTATTTTTGATACATGCCCCTGTGAAAGGCCTTGTGACCAGACAGCAGCACTTCACTGGGAGATTCCACGTGTAACTCCTGATCTTTAACAAGTCAGAAATATTGCATGGAATGGCAACTGGGATGAAACAAACAAGTGGTTTGTTGTTGTCACTGAATAATGGACTACTATACTTCTATACTTGTGACTCAGATTCTTCATCAAGGCTGCAGTCCATTCCAAGCTGCTAGGAAGTAATACAGATTGAAGATAAAGAAATGGTTGCAGGCCAGTGTACTTGCTGAAAGATGGTTAATATTCATCAGAATCTATTTATTAATCCACACCCTCACTAAACTGGTGTTTTGGTAGATAAATATATGATTGATACGTTTCATCTGATTAAAATAACACCTCTTAATCTGTGGCCCCATAACACCTTTTCAGTTTCTCTTTTCCAAGTAGCTCCTCTGCATTTGTTATTCTTGTTCTTCTGTGCTCCTCACACCTTTTCCTCCCCTCCTACTGCTACTGTTCATGTCAGGAACTGGAATACAAAACTAAGCTACAAATAATCTGCAAATAAATATTTGTTTGGGGATTTTTTTAAACACTGTCAAACTGTGAAACTTTAGCCACTGAATTACATATTTACAGGGAGTGGAGAATATAGTTTTACCTACTAGCAGCTGGTGTTCTAATATACAATTAAATTTGTAATGAGGGCCAAGCAGAACATAGTTTTGACATGTTATCAAAGTGAACCAGCTAGAGTGAATTACCTCCAGATTATTAAAAAAAAAGTATGTAAACTGACTTGAAAATAATCCCCAGAGTGTTTTACAAAGGTGATTCCAAGGGATGGAAGCAAAGCTAAAATCAGGGCAGAAACAGCAATTTGTGGTGGGTTTAACTCAGGTGTGTGCTGTGTCTTGCAGGTGAAGATGAACAATCTACTGAGATGGCTGCAAGGTGGGAAGACGAGAAGGTGACTGAAGCTGCCTCAGATGGTTTTGTTGCTATTAAAATTGACACCAAAAGGTGTGAGCCTATTCTAATTCTGTCTCTTATAGAATCTTTCATTGATGATGATGTTGAGAGTAAGAGGTGTTTGAACTCCTCACCCTGATTAGGAGATAGTGTAAATACAGGCATCCAGCTCAGAAATGAATTCAGTACTCCTGAAGTCCCTAGAGCCTGAAAAAATGTCAGAATTTGTTGTGTTCTGCACATACTCAGTGTGTATTTCAGACTGTATTCCAGTACAAGTAATAGAATGCTTGAAGTTGCCCTTTCTCAACTGGAAGAGACATAAAAATGCTATTAAAAATGCTGGAATAAAAATGCAAGTGCTAGAGGCAGTTCTTGGTTTGCCAGGTTACATAATGAATTAAAAACCTTTCATGAATTCAGAAAGATAAAAATCTGTAAAGCCTCAGAGAAAATGTGTTTGCCTCCAATGCATAGAATGGAGAAGCATTTAAGTTCCTGGGTAAATTACTCAGCTATTTTTGTTATGTTTGTGTTCCAGGCCATGTGCACAAAGTGCACTGACATTTCCTCAAATGGTATTATTTTGAAATGCTCTGTAGACATTTTATTAGATTTACTACATTATTTGTGCTCAATAGACTAGATTTCTTTTTCCTGAATTGCCTCTTAGCACTGCTTTCCTAATCCTTATGTAGTCAACTGTGATAACCAAGGATTGTCACCATGTCAACACTTCTGCAGAATGTTAATGATAAGATGCAATGCAAATTTGATTTTACTGTTCTCTCAAGTATTTAAATAGTTTTTTAGGACAGTTATTTTTATGATGAAAGACTTAATCTGAAGTTGTTGCAAAATGATTGCTACTCCTAAATAAATCTTTTCTTTCAAACAGTGAAGCATGCCTGCAGTTTTCTCAAATTTGTATCCTTTGAGTTCTGTTTAGATGCTACATTATGATTATAGATAATTGCTCTTTACAAGTTAACACTCTTCTTAAGACAAATACTTACAAGCAGTCCTATTGAAAATACTTATTTTGGCACAAAACTATGCAATAAACTGTGTACTTAATAGATACCATCTGTGTATTCAACTAGCTGTCAGTTATTAGAGAAAGTGAGCAATTTTTTTTATGTTAATCCTATGTAATTCTCTAAATAAAAAATTATCTAAAGGTTTATGTAATCTAAATAACCTGTTGGTCCTATTAATCAGCATTAGAAAACATGCTTTAAATGATGAGCTGGGGCTCAGAGGTGCAGAGGACAAGGAGCAAGCAGAGGCCTGGGTTCTGTCACATGCACAGATGTGAAGACAGCTAAACCCCTGCCTGCCTTAAGGAGGTCCCTGCTTAGAGTTCATTAATTCTGTGATGCTGGGAATTCTGTACCTTCACTTGGATTTCCTTCGTGCTCCTTCATTACTGTCTACTTAAGATGTTGTCTGACACGAAAATAAAATCATTCTCAAGTCAAAGCATAATCAGTTACCTGAAAAGTTGGAGAAAAATACTTTGGCCTAAACCAGTACAAAGAAAAGAAGAAATGCTTACCAGTTGCATGTAATGTTTGCAGCATCTTTTTTGTTCTTCCTCCCTTGACCCTGGCTACTGGTGAGCAGTTTGGGAGAAGAGCATTGGGCTGGAAGCTCCTGTAGGAAGGAGATCTGCTTTGCCCTGTGAAGTTACTCTGTGTCAACTTGTGTCATTCACCACCCTTAACTGTCCTGTGCAGATCCCGTGGTGTGTGTCCCCTCCAGTTTTTTTATAGGAGACAATGGAATCCCTTTGGAAGTTATTGCTGGCAGCGTTTCTGTGGAGGAGCTGGTTACCAGAATCCATAAAGTCAAACAGGTAATGCTGACAGGCTGGCTCCTGCAGATGGAGATGGTAATGCTCAGGACAGGGATGGCCCTGGCCCTAAGCCTGTGCCTTTGGGGAGTTACTGGTGAAAGAAGAACCAGTGAGGTACTGGTCCCATCCTTCCAGCAATAAAATCTGCAGCCTTGACTTCAGTACACAGGTTGGAAGCACTGTGCACGACTGCTGTGTTAATTTTTGTTTGGTTTAAGTCACCTTTGTAAACCCACAGTACTGGAGAAATGTCAGGAGCTCTAAACTGGAATGACAAAATGTGACAAGTTACCTTTAAGGGGATTACTCTTTCAGCTCATAATGTGGTTTCGTAATGTTGTTCTGTAATGTGGATTTATAAAGTTATACACAAGTGTGAATTGCTTTATCACTTTGATTTCGAGTGCAAGACTAAAATCAGAAAAAAATGGGAAATGCATGATTGTACCATACTCAAGGATATGTGGTAATTCTAGTTTTATATTTTCAATAGGGCTGATTCTTCAATAATAATAATTCAGTCTTGACCTTTTAATGTGTGAAAAACATTTGAACTTTCATAGGCTCCATTCTCTCTTTTCCCAATTTCTAGATGCACGCAGGGAAAGGGCGGCCTTTGGAAAACAGCAGTCAGGCATCTGCTGCCTGTTCCTCCTCTCAGTCTGATGGTGCTCCAGCAAGTGCAGAATCCAGAGCAGGGGTTGGTGACTCTGCTGAGGCTGTTCTGCCTGAGACAGTAGCATCTTCTGCTGGTAATGGTTAGTGTTTTGACACAAATGCCACCTCATTGGCTTTGGAAATGGTTTTTCTTAACTGGTTACATGATGGTACATAAAAGGCAATATATTGAGCACTCACTGAGGAATAACTTGGGATATTCCAGAATGCTTTGTGCAAGCCTAGAGAGAAGGATAACTTGTCATTCTGCTTAGCTTTAATAAGTGAGGAATCTATGGTTTATAACTCATTAAAATTGTGTATGCTTTCTTGAAAAAGGATTCAATTAAAGAGTTTTTTTGGCTTAGTAACCTGAAACCAAATTGTTGAGGGGGGGAGTCTAAGTAGCAGAACCTTGTATCTCCTTGAGATATCCCAGTTGCTGCAAATTGTGACTAGCAATGAGCCTAGTAATTGTTATAAGAAATACTCCTTTTTTTCTTATGCATTGCTTTCTTGTACATGTCTTGAAGATGAAGCAAATTCTGCTCAAGCAAGCCAGGAAGCATCTAATTCTGCAGATGAGCAAGCAAATGATGCTCAGCCTGTGAATGATCTTTCACTCAAAGTAGAAAGGCAAGTCTTCTTTTGCAGACTTCTTAAGGTGTTGTATTTGTTTCTCAGATGCAGTTTTGTTGGGTTTGGGGTTGGTTTGGAGTTTTTTTTAACAAACATGTTTAATTACAGGATTTTGGTACTTAATCTGTTGTCACCTGGCAAATATGTATGTGGTCTTATTTTAATAACCAGGTTATTAATATCATTTCTCATGTACTTTGAAAGAAAGAGGTCATCTGGAAAACTACAAGTGTTCACCTTTGATATAACTTCAGTAGAGATGATATGTTTGCTGCAAGTTCTTGAATGAAACATTGAACTCAAAGCACTGGAAACTGCTGTAATAAAATGCCAACCTAGGTTCTATATAGAGATGTCATCTTATTTCTTCTTGTTGATTTGATGACTGTTTGTAGTTTAGGGATATGGAAAAAGCCAGTGGAATCCTATTCTGAGACTCCTGCTTTGATCAGTGAACAGTAATGAGTTTAGTTTTTTGAAGTATGGTGATCAGAAACAACTGGCTCCAAACATGATTATTTCATTCTTCATTGTTTTTAAATATGAGCTATTGTTTATAAACTTGTTATTAATAAGATTTATACTATTTGAAATATCCTATCTAAAACCATAACACATGTTTAGTAAACAGGAATATTTATAATGTTAAAATATATTTTAAATCTTTTTCATGCTTATTTCAGTTTTCTTCCAAAGTTATTGGACAAGAGGTATATATTTTACTTATTACTGATAAGACAATGCAGTTAAAATTTAAATATAAATATCAGTGTTCCTTCTTAAAAAATGCATTAATCTTACATACAAATCTGGCATAATTTATCTACAGCATTTTTTGCAAGGAGGAAAAAAAAGGCCAAGCTCTGTGGTAATTACCACTTTCTTTTGAAGAAAACAGCTACCATACAAACATTTTTCTGATTATTTGACTTTTCACATTGGGCTATGCCTGCCCTTTCCCCAGACTTCAAATACATTGGGATTTTATTGTAAATCTGAATTGAGAAATTCACTTTGTTCTTTTAATCTGAGGCATTTTTCTGGATAGCTGAGACAGATGCATGTGCATCTATGTCAGGACTATATATTACTTGTGTTCCCTTTCAGGAGGTGATGTGCAGAAGAGACCAGATGGCTTTAAAAGCTAAAAAGAGATTGAGATTTAATGTTTCTGTTACCACAGATCATAAATAGTATTTGCTTACTGTGTGTCTTAAGTTGGTTCAACAGTAAGAATATGTAGTGTTCTTCATTTAATGAGTGGAAAAAGGACAAAAGGAATATGTGAGAGCAACTCTGAAAGTGAGAAAGGAGGTGGTGAAATCGCCACCGCCCTTTGCATGGCAGTGAATCACTGCTGGTACAGGAGGTTTTAGCACTGTGCTACAGCTCATTTTCATGTGTTCTCCTGGGTCTGCAAATGCTTCATTAACATTTGAAAATACTGCAATGATAACACTTTTCACTTTGTTCTTAAACGTAGGTTAACAAAAAAGCTTGAAGAAAGACGAGAAGAGAAAAGGAAAGAAGAAGAACAGGTAACACAAAAATGTAAAACCCCTTGCAGGTTTGTTTTATTTTACCCTTATTTGAATAAATGTTTAATTCCTTCTTACACATACTTCAGTCTTTTCTCTTGTCCAAGGCAATTTTGTGGTTCAATTTTTATATCTCTCTATTCAGAAAGAAATTAAGAAAGAAATTGAAAGAAGGAAAACTGGTAAAGAGATGCTGGAGTACAAAAGACGACAGGAAGAAGAATTGACCAAACGTATGTTGGAGGAAAGGAACAGAGAAAAGGCAGAAGAGAGGGCAGCAAGAGAGCGCATAAGGCAACAGATTGCAATGGTAAATTTTGCATTTTGGAAGAGAGCTTGCTGCTTCTCTCTCACAGTGTACTAAAAAGATAAATCTTCTCATTTAATGAAGCTTTGAAAGATTGTTCATTTTTCCATTAGGAATCCTGTGGCCTTGTATAGTAACAGTTTTTGTGTTTGGGGTTTATGTAGCGTTTCCTGTGTATAAAGTGAAACTTCTGCTTTCATCTTCACAATTCTTTTCTACCTGAACAAAAATTTCTCTCATACTGCTTGAGCCTTGTGGAGAATTATGATATAAACATAAAAATAATTGCAATTTAGGCATGGTACTAAAAGAGAAGCACCGAGAGTATTTAATTGTAGAACATACACAAGAACACTGCTCTCAGAATGGTGAGGAGGATTATTTTCCAAGTTAGTATAAATGTGTGTGCATATATGGATGTAAACAGTTGTTAACAACTGAAATTCATCCTCATTAGGTTTTGGTATAGAACACTTAGAATTGCAGTTGTGTAACTTGTCCTAAGGTTTCTGCCTTTATCTTCCCTGGACTGTTGAGCTTGCACGGGAAGATCATCTATTAACAACTGGTGCTGGGAAGTGACTCAGTGAGAAGTGTCATCTTGGCTAATGACACGAGATTGTGCAGTTTGGCAGTGAATAATTCTTTGCAGTTCCACTGTCTTTTCTCCATATGGTCTGTTTGTATCTGTGCAGTTGGTT
Organism: Phainopepla nitens; assembly: GCA_013400175.1. NCBI lineage: Eukaryota > Metazoa > Chordata > Aves > Passeriformes > Bombycillidae > Phainopepla > Phainopepla nitens. Next base: position 110,962 of record VXBQ01014272.1, on the reverse strand, counting down.
CATGAGTACAGATCATAGCTATCTGTTTCAGTGAACATTAGGCAACAAGTTATGTTAACAATTAAGGTTTCCCTTTGATCCTTCCACAGGACCGTGCTGAGAGGGCAGCTCGCTTTGCAAAATCGAAGGAAGAAGCAGAAGCTGCAAAAGCTGCAGCTCTTCAGGCTAAACAGGCTGAAATAGAGGCCAGAAAAGAGGCAGCTCAGAAGGAGCGAAGGTGAGTTGCAGTAGAGACACAAGTGTGTATTTTGGGGGAGAGAGGTAAAGAAACCTTTTTAAGAGGGTTCATATATCTCCTGACCTCTTGGCAACATGTTGCGGTGTTGAGCTGTTAAAATAGTGACACTAAAGGTAGCTATTTACATGAACATGATGTTCTTTGATAGCTTTCATCCTTTTGACATTCCTGATCATGAAACCACCATTCTCCTGTGTTACTTTAGTTAGATAAGAGCTTTTTGTGTCTGAGCTTTGATTTAAATAATGGAGCTTGGTGAGATACTAGATAAGGTGAGAAGGCCAGAGATTATGGCTGGATGGAACGACTTGATAATGTCAGCACTGCTGGGGAGCTGCCATGGATGCAATGGCTTTGTGTGTGGGTGGATTGGAATCAGCAAGGCTGGGTTGGGGCCATCAGCTGCCTTGTCAGAGCTGTTTCCTGCTCTGCTCTGCACTGCTGGTTTAAGTATTATCCAAACTTATGGGGACCTTATGTGGAGTTACGGAATAGATGCATTGTGAGAGATCAGCAAGTGGTTTTCCACTGTGAATTCAGTCTTAAAACCCTTCTGCACTGCCCTGGGCAAGGATGACTGTCCCTCTCTCCCACATGTCAGTACTACCAAGCTAAAGGCCAGGAGCCTTTGTCTGTAAGTGTTCCTGTCCTGACTGACCCCAACTCCTGTCCCCCAGTGCAATAGCCAGGATTCAGTTCCGCCTCCCCGATGGATCTTCCTTCACTAACCAGTTCCCATCTGAAGCACGGCTAGAAGAAGCCAGGCAGTTTGCTGCACAGGTAAATGGGCATTTTGTTTCTCAGCTATGTGCTGATTATGATTTGGTGAGCATCAAGTAGTTGTTGATGGTAGTGGAGTTGTTGTCAGCAACTCCTTTCCTTGTTGGGTATTTGAAAGGAGTTTTGGTAGCAGTCTTCTCCAGTGCCACCAACTGCCTTTGGATTGCTGCAGTGTATGATAAGTAAGAGACAGAGAAAATGAAGGATATTTCATATCCTACTCTGAGGATGATCGATAGTTTGATACAGAACTCTTGTTAAGGTATACTCAGCTGGCAAATATGCAGTTGTTTGAAAATGAACAGTTATAAATAACATGTTTTCTTTATGTGTTTCACAGATGGTTGGTAACACTTATGGCAATTTTTCACTGGCGACAATGTTTCCCAGGAGGGAGTTTACCAAAGAAGATTATGGAAAGAAGTTACTGGAACTCGAGTTAGCACCCAGTGCTTCAGTAGTGTTGCTGCCGGTAGGTGGTGGGTTTTGGTGTGTTTGAGTTTTCATTATCACTTCATTATCACAGTATCTGGATATTTGCTGTTAGGTCAGCCATGATAGTATTAGGCTTGAATTTGGGGATTTTCTTTGTCTAAACAGATTGCAAAATTACTCTAGTTTTTGTCAGGACTGATTTGGAGAAGTTTTTCTGAAGCAGCTAAATGATGGCATAGATAGTTGTCTTACATGTAACCAGAGTTGTTCCTTTGTGCCTGCTGAGCTGCTTCAAAATGGTGTGTGAGATGCTTGTCTACAAGAGCAGACTTTAATACCTGACAGGTTTGCTCGGTGTGTTCGTGACAGGCAGGAAGACCTGCGACTTCTGTTGTTCAGGCTTCGGGCAGTGATCTGTGGAAGTTCCTTGGCACAATCCTTTACCCCCTCTTAGCGGTTTGGAGATTCATCAGCAACTTCCTGTTTACGAGCCCACCCCCCTCACAGCCCTCTGTGAGAGCAGCTCATCAGCAAGACCACTCAGCTCCCTCCACCTCGGGCAGCATCGAGCAAAGCAGGTAAGGCAAAGTGTTGAAGGCAGCTGTTTCTCAAGCTTCTTGCTGCAATTGCTTCAGTCTCGTAGTGGGGAACTGAACTTCCAATTACACAGTAGAAAAAGCATTGTCTTGCAGTCATTTATGAATAGAGAATTCAGCTGTAACTACAGAGGCGAGCTTCACTTCAGCTGATAGTGTTTGGAAGATAAAAATGTTCAAAATGAGATATCAAACTGTTACGGGATGGTTGTTCAAGAAACAGAAGCAGATGAAGTCTGGTTTTGGCAGGTTTTGGATTGCCCAGAGAATGGGATCTCCCATGTACCAGGAGAGCTGCTTGGCTGTTCCTGGTGAAGAAGCCACTCCTTGCTTCAATGAGAGGGAAAATGAGAGTCTCACTCTGTCTGACTGCTAAGTGACAAATTCTCACCTGGGTATTGCTTCCCAAGGAAACAAAGGGCTAAAGAAAACTATTCTTGAGGATAAGAGAAAGATGGATGATTTGTGTTTATTGCATTTGCTGCTTCTCTTGTGTGATTATTGCTGAGGGAACTCAAATCTCACTGTTCTTTGTGCCCTAGGCAAGCAGTCAGGAAACGAGTAGTGGAAAAGCGGGGGGAAGACTTCAAAAAAGAAGGCAAAATATATAGACTGAGGACTCAAGATGATGGAGAAGATGAAAACAATACTTGGAATGGAAATTCTACACAACAAATGTAGTTGTTTTGAGTAACTGCAGTTACTATCTGGCTGCCTTTTTTTTTTTTTTCTTTTTTTTTCTCCTTCTCTTATTTGATCTAAGTCAACTAAAGCTTCTGGACAAGTGGGGCTTATTTTACACTGACTGAATTACTTAATTCTTATTCCTGCAGTGGATTATAGAATAAAGTCACCTATGTCAGAAAAATCAAGTGGGTGTAGGTGAAATGTTAGTAAAAGACTGAAAATCTCCATCAGCTTTCATAAATATTCCCCTAAGCCATAGAAAGGCACTTTTTAATCTATAAATATTCTGCTACATAAATTTAAGGGCCAGATATGTTAATATAAAGGTCATGGTAGACAATGACCCTGGTTAAAATGAGGGTTTCAGAAGCACTATAAGTAGCGAATCAGGTAACTAATTTATGTTTAACTTTTTCTTGCTTCTGCAACTGCAAGCAAAACCTTGTAGTTTTTAATTCCCTAAGCACTCAATAAACTATTTTCCAGAAAACATGACTGTCTTGTAAAGTTCCTCTGATGTTCTGGAATCACAAGGAGGCAAGCAGGGTCATGCACTGGAATTTAAAATACAGCAGACAGTTTGTTCCAGTTTAAATGCCAGTTTTCACCAGGAGAGACAGTAATTTGTCTTAAAATTCTAAGAAGCTGGAGAACTTCCATGGGTCCTTTCAGAACTGTTGATGATGATGATGAAGCAAGGACAGATGGCAGCTGATGTTCACAATCTTTATAAGCAGATAGGAACAAGCAATTTTACTGTGGTCTTTAAGAAATCAAATCAGTAATGCCCATGGACAAAAGAGACTGTTAACATAGAAAAATAATTTTCCTCCCCTTTTAAAAATGAAAAGCAAACAACAAAATGCTGGGGAGCCATCTCTGAGGCAGGACAGAGAGCTGCAATAGTGCAAGCACTAGTTTTTTTTCCTGGTGGTATAGACTTCTTTTTTTAAAAGAAAAAACAAACCAAACAAACATTTTATGAGGCAGAAATATTACAGTTTACTACTAAGTTCCATGTGTGATTGTTTATGGGATCTTTTGGATGATTTTCCGTATTTGTATGCAAAGAGAGCCAAGCCCAGTGCTCCAACTGCAGAAAGAGCAAAAAGCACATAGAGTGCTATTTCTGCACCTTGGGATGTCAAATCCAATCCCAAAAAGTGCACGCTGTCAGGTGCTCCTGGAGTGGGGTCTGTTGGTGTCACTGAATGGGAAAACAAGGAGAGGGTGTTAGTGCAGAGCTTGGGGAACTGTTCATGCAGGTGTGGGCACTGCTGCTGCCTGCCTCCACCAGGCAGGAACTGTGCTGTTCAATACTCTGGGCATCAGGGATTGATACAACTCTAGCTCAGAGTAAAGGCACAGCTGAGGCTGATAGTGCAATTCCTGATACTGCAGGTGAGTGTTCTCATTCCCAAACCCCCACACTAGCACTGGTTGCTCTTCCTTGTACTACTCCAGTTGAGAAGACACAAATGACAAAATAATCGGTATTTCTCAAGCCTTAACCCAAAACAAGGATTTGTATAAAGTATTCAAAATTTTTTTCTAAACAATCTTGTGGGAGTATTGAATGTATCTGGTTTGGAAAACATCGTGGGCAGTTCTTGGGAGAAAAGTCTAATGGAATAACTTTTACTACGTTTTTAAGATAGGCACGTGTTGAGGTGTTCTTGCACAAGGTTTTGTTGTTAGTTTAATTTTGCATAGGGAAGTTACATTGACTGGAGTCTTTAAAAAAATACTGCAGAAAATGGTGGTGTCTCTAAAAACCTTAGAGTATGGAACTCTTTTGGGATTAGGAGGAGATGCAAACACACAAGCACCATTTCTGCTGTGTCACTTACCTTCCAGCTCCTGTTCCAGACAGGGATGTGGGCCCATGGCTGGGTCTGGAAAGCCATTGCAGTTTATGATCTGTGAGTAATACTTGGCTGAGGCCCTGGGGCGCCGTGGCAAGGCAGGGTCTGAGAAATTCACATGGTAGAGCCCAAACTTTTCCTCATAACCCGCTGCCCACTCGAGGTTGTCCATCAGCGTCCACGCAGTGTAGCCCCGTAAGTCAACGCCGTCGAGCACAATGGCTGCAGGCAGGAGCAGGGAGGAGAGAGAACAGGTCACTGGTCACCCCTCAGCCAGCCAGGGCAGGAAGGTGCTCCAGAACATCCACACATGGCACGCAGTGAGGGTGTTGCCACTTGGGCCTCATTGGTTTTGTTCTCCCCGTTCCCACCTCTCTCCTGTGTGGACTTGGCTCAGCTGCCAAGTTACAGCCAACAAGCAGCCAGGGTGGTTCACTCAGAGCCCAGAACAGACACTGCTTTTCTCTGCTCCAAAAGTCAAAGCTTTTGTGCAAGAAACAAAGGTTTAGGAATAGAGAAGAAAATTTCAATTTAAAATGCGACTGTTGCCTAAACAAGTGTTTGTGGAGCCTTGCTGGTAGAAGGCAGTAAATGCCTGAACACCTGGCTGTTTCCAGTACATCAGAAAAATAAACTGAAAAAGTTTCCTGAAGTCGTTTGACCACTGCTATAACTGAAACCAGTTTGGAGGGGTTTTTAACTGTTGTTTTTAAAAAAAGATGAAGTTTTAGACACAGCAGTAGGCAGACTAGAAGAAGTTCAGGAGTTTATGAGGTAGTAGTACCTTTTCTCACCATGTGCAGCAAATTAAGGAACCTGCAGGTTATCCCACTAAACCTAGGATTTGTTCTTCCTTTAGATCATCTTTCCTGGCACATTTGTGACTATCCATAAGCAGCTTTTGGTAAACCCAAAGGCTCTTGGAAGTGGATTCAGTAAGCCCATGTAACTGTGTAACTTGCAAGTGTGATGGCAGTGGTCTTTCAGCTCTTTACAACTTGCTTTATACACATCAGTGTAAAGAATCACTCCTACCTTTCAGTGCCTCATTAACGTAGGTCCGATAGTAATGCATTCTCCAAGTGTCATTGAATTCAAAGGCTCCCCTTTCTGAGACCCCATTTTCGGTCACATAAATGGGAGGGTTGTTGTACTCTTCCTTTATCCACCTGAGGATCTTCCTGAATCCAAAGGGTGTCACCTTCAGCCAGAGGGAACCAGAGCCCAGCCAGCTGCGGTCGTCACGGTGGCCACGCCCCTGTGGAGGAGGACACTGCTCAGGGCCCGTGCCAGGCACCTCCGTGCCCAGGGTGAGGTGCTGCTGGTGCTCACAAGCCTAAAGAACACTTCTCGTGCTTTGATTTACAGTAACACTCTGTGTAAATCAGCTGTGGCTGATGACGTGATGTTGGTTCCAAATCTTTGTATACTACAATGCCATTTCTACTTGTCAAGGCATAATGCAGTGCCTGAGCACACAAAATTGCCCTTTACATACAGAAATGTAATGAGCCCACTGTCCTACAGGGTTAAACTCTAAGGGGTTGGGATGTAGCAACAAAGGAAAGTTATAACAATTTCATCTATTCCCTCTGGAAACATTTTGGAAAGGAGACAGTTTCACCCCCGTGCATGGTCCCACCATTACTTGAATTCTCATTAGAAAAACTAGTAGGCTCCTATTGTTTGCTTTTTGAAGCTGAGGAATGAAATTAGTATCTAAATAAAAAATCTTGACTTAATCTATACTTAACCATGAAGTGATTTAGCTATTTAGGCTTTGAACTTATATTTATCCAATGCAGTGAGAGACCTAAACCTCTTTAACAGCAAATGGATCAGTATCCAAAAACCAGGATAACAGCTCACAGTTCAAACTGCAGATTGGAGGCAAGAAATATCATAAATACTGTTTATCACCTCATATCTGTGAGAAAAAGGCTGTTGCTGGACTTTTGTGAAAAAAACAGCACCTGAGGTACTGCTTGGTTATTCTGTCCTTAGAATTGGTTTATAACAGGCTAAAACACCTATCTCACAACTTTATTTGCTATAAATTTACACTTGTCAGTTAACTCAGGCTGATGATACACATCAGGTGTGCAGATTTTACTTGACCAATAATTTAGATTAATCTCTTACCTATCAGAGTCATATGACATAACACCTTTAGCATAGTTTAGGTTGTATGTTAAAACTGTGGTATAATGATTTAGACCAAAGTAGTCATATGTGCCTTTAATTCTTTGTTTTTCACTTTCAGTAAATTCTGGAAGTCTGCAAGAGAAAACAGAGAATACACTTTGCACACACTCCATGGGTAATGCTGGGATTCCTGCTACCAGCAACCACAAGCACAAGGAGAGAAACTAGGAACTGAGAATGGAAAATAAGAAATGTAACTGAGAGGGACCAATGAGTTCAGTACATGGTTTTAAGAAAAGTTAAATTTACCACAGGCATGAGGTAAAGTACTGTGGCTTTACAGGGCAGTTGCTGTGTCACTGAGCTGACAATTTATTACCCCAAAGATATACTAGTCAATTTAGTTTGCAAGAGAGGTAAATACAGGGAATAGGCAAAGCCTCCCTGCCTAGACTGGAACTAAGTCATCTTTAAGGTTCCTTCCAACACATACCATTCTGTGATTCTCTGAAAATGTACACTACAATTTTTCTGTGAGGATACAGTAAGCTTTTTGACAGTAATATTGGAATAGAGTCATTGAAATGTATCATTTTTATAAGAAAAGCATGTTTCAGCACAGCCAGTGAAACAAAAGCAGGTGTGTGCCTGAGCTCTTACCGGGACTTGCTCAGGCCCTGAGCCAGACTTCGTTCCCGAATCCTTATTTTCATCACTTCATTATAATCACCGTTTTTGAAAATAGGGTGAGCAAACCAACCTAGAAGAAACTAAACCAGGAAATAAGGAAGGATAAATCATATATTAAAACATGGGATTTAGCCATTTCCTCTGCCATGTGCTGTTTTATAAGTGATACCTGAATTTATAACAGGCACACAGAGATACGAAGGGATGCCCATATAACAGCAGTAAATTTAATAAGCTTTTGTCACTGCAACAATATTTTGTCTCAATTCTGTTGCATTCTTGATCAGCCTCCATAGGAGGGGGATAATATACTTGCAGGGATGCCTCTGCCTCTGCCCTGTTTTATTTCAGTGAGATGCTGACCTGGGTTCTGGGCACATCCAGCACCCCAAGAGGGAGTGTCACCTGGAGCAGCAGGGAGAGCCGTGCCCAGGGGTCTCTGTACCTGCAGGAATCGTCTGGCAGCTTCGATGTCCTCCTGGCTGTGTGGGTTGCGTGGCTCTGCCCACTCAGAGCTGATGGTGATGGAGATGAGCCCTCCCTGCTTGGCCCGGTAGGTCTCGTTGTAGAGGTGCCAGACCTCGGCGTGCGCCTCGATCAGGTTGTGTCCCACCGCGTAGGGAGCGCGCCCCGGCCGAACCGAGATGCCTGCAGGGACAGGCAGCACCTGCCAGCCCTCTCTCTCGTGGCTGCTTCCCAGGTTAACACAGCCCCGGGGCACCCAGAACTGCCCCTGCTAAAGGAACCAATGCACAACTCCTGGTGCCCCAAGCCCAGCCCTGGCATGGAATCAGTGCTAGGCAGAGGCAGCTGAAGGAGCAGCTGCCATGGGAAGGCTGTGCGAGGAGGACCCTGCATTGTCCCCTCCTCCTTCTGGAGTGGGACATGGACTGCCAGCCCCGGCAACAGGCTGCTGCTGCCAGTTTGGAAAGCAGAAAGCTGTGTGTTGAGGTCAGCTCACATCCCCTCTTCTCTTGGTTCTACGCTGCTGCTGAGCTGGCTCTTCCTTCCGCCCTTACTCTTCTCCACAGTCCCTGGAGCTGGTCTGGAAATAATGTGTGCTCCAGGCAGCAAGTGCAATCCAGACTTGGAGGTGACAGGCAGAGAACAAGAAGGATCTGTTCACCACACCACAGCAATCCAAACCCCATCTATCCACAACACACCATTTTCCTAGTTCTACCTTTGCAAGCCCCAAGGAACTACTCTGCTGCAGCGTAAAACACAAGAGCTCTGAGGTCATGCCCAACAGTCTTACCTGGAGCAGCTGTGCCAACGCCATAGCCAAGATAGGCAGTGTTGTAGGGTTCATTGACGGTTATCCAAAATTTCACTTTATCCCCCAGCCTCTGGAAAAGGATCTCAGCATATTCCTTGAACCTCTGAACTATAGTATCATTCTCCCACCCACCAACGTCCTGCAGCGCCTGTGGGAGGTCCCAGTGATAGAGAGTTACCTGTGGGGAAAGACAGGAGGACAAAGGACCCAGCCAGTCACTCTCACAGTAACTCAGATTCAGTCATGACAACAAATAAACTGCTTTGATCTGCAGTTACCTGTTCCTAATGTAGTTTGATGTTGTAGTGATCGCTCATGCACTCCATAAAAACATTTTGCCAGTTTCTTTAGGGACTGCCTAATGGTGACGATGAGGCTTTTACCAAAAGCACCTTGTGACAGCAGGAACTCATCAGGCCTCAACTGCTGCACCTGCACCTGCACTGACTCTCAGGTGAAATACAATCCAATAGAACACCTGTCCGGGCTGGTACAGGGGTATGATTCCTGGAGGATGCTCTCCAGTGCCATAGCCAGCATAGCTGATAACCCAGGGCTCATGGAACGTAATCCAGAGCTTGACCCGATCCCCGAATGTGGAAAAGCAGAATTCTGCATAGCTCACAAAAGCATCTATGATACTTTCATTCTGCCAGCCCCCCAGAGCCTGCAGAGCTTGGGGCAGGTCCCAGTGGAAAAGAGTCACCATGGGCTCAATGTTAGAGTCTAACAAGTGGTCAATTAAGTGGCTGTAATAATCAATGCCCTTGGAATTGATGGTCTTGTTGGTGCCAGCAGGGAAAATTCTAGACCAGGATACAGAAAATTTGTACAGCTGAGGCTGAAGACCCCATAGCAGGTAAATGTCATAGCTGGTTTTATAGTAGCTGTCACATGCCACGTCTGCTGTTTGGTTCATGTGGACATGGCCCCCATGCCCAAACTGGTCCCAGATGCTCTCTCCTTTCCCATCCTCTGCCCAAGCTCCTTCGATGTTAAAGGCGCCTGTGGATATGCCCCAGAGGAAGCCACTTGGGAAAACACCTTGCAGGAAAGAATCCCTCTCTGATGCAGACTGTGCAGCAAACATTTCCCAGACTGTTTGATAGGAGGACCGAGGGGCAAGAACAGCATCTGGGTTTTCCTGTAGAGTATTGGTTTCACTGGAAATATAATAAATAGAAATTAAAATCTCCAAGGTGGATGTCAGTGCCATAAAACTCGCAAATACTGAGTATAAAGGAAGTTTCCTTCCCATTCCGGTCACATAAGCCACATATAGTTCCTCTGACATCTGATCAATCTAACCCTGCTCTCTCCCAGCTGGGACATGAAGGTGGAGGGCAGTGGGTAATTACAGAACAGCTCTTTGCATGTAGAGTCTCATAATTCATTAGTTAGGTCAGAGCTGCAAACAAAATCCTTGCAGCGAGCAGCAATTTCCCACACTACAACTGCTTCACGATTTTCTTGCTACTGTAATCCTTAGCATCTCCTCCACAATGGCATCTCCCATGTTTCCATAAGCTCAATTAGCTTGTCCCCTAGGAAAGCCTCTATTGGATTTGTTTATTTATAACCATTTTGCTCTTGAAAAAAGCAGAACGCTTGAAAAATGTACTTGTTACTAGTGGCTTGAAGGTGCAATTTGGGTAACCAAGGATGAGAGAGTGGAAGAGGATTAGATTACAGGATTAGTAGCAGGACAGAGGATTGCAAGTAATTGGAAGAGACTGGACTCAGCAGAAAAGCAGTCCTTTGCAGCCCTTTCAGCAACTAACAGCAGAATTTACCACTAAAATATCTTGTCTCTCCCTGCACATAGGTTTCTAGAGGATGCTGTTTTATTACTGTATCTTATTATAGCATTGTAGGGGTTACACTACTTTTTATAATACCTTAAAACATGAGATAAGTAGTCCAAGAACTCATTAACATCACACCCAATCACATGTGCTTCTTTATTAAGAGCTGAAAAGAAACAAATAGTAAGTGATGGATGCAGTCTTAGATGCCATGGACTGCATGACACTACTCATAACAAACAATTATACCTTGAAAGAAATTCTTCCTAATATCCAACCTAAACCTCCCCTTCTGCAATTTGAGGCCGATGAAAAGGATGAAAAGATTTGGAAAAGATTTCCTGCTTCCCCTCCCTCAGCATTCACCATGCATCCTTAATTTTCCAAGAATACTATAAAAAAATGTAAAGTTATTTCATCTAATAGCAGCAGCCTAGATTGGATGATTTTGAGTATCCTTTATAAATTACCATGCAGATCTTAACTAAAAATCTCTCCTTCTTCAAACATCACTCACCTGTGACAATGGCAGCTACTGGTATGAAAGGATGCTCTTCCATGGAAGCACAGTCAAGGACCTTTAGACTAAAAACCAAGATGTCTTTGTCCTTCCAGACACTCTGCAAAACAGAAATCAGAGAGTAGTATGAAAAGAAGCATCAGCCAGCTAGTAAAACCATGATCTTGGCATTTTTGCATTTTACGTGGGGAGCTCCTTTTCCTGCCACCCAGATGCTGGATGACTCTTTGCTTATGAATTTTAAGAATGAAGTTCACTACCAGAGGTTTAATATAGGTTATAATAGGTACCAGCCTACAGCATCACTGATGTTGGTGCTGCCAGGAGATCTAATCCTTTAATAAACCCACCCTCAGTAATATTTCTAGCACTGCCTCTGCTGATGAGTAATGTGAAGTTTGAAGCACTGCTGTAGACCTATTGCTAGAGTTTAACATCTTTCATTACTTAGGTATTGGCCTAACAGCTTATCAAACACATAGCACATGAGAGAGAAGGTTTTTCAGTCCCAGACAAAAGAATTCTGCCATTCCAGTTGTTAATGCATCAATAATAAGCATTGACCATGATGATCCTTCCCAGCGTTTTCCAACAACAGTTTTTAAGTCAGAACAACAACAGAGAAATGAGCACTTTGCAGCTGCTTCCTAGGTAGCTGCTGCCTGAGCTTTCACAGCAAATCACAACTGTTTAGACATGCATCACAGCACATGAAATTCTGCTCCTATTTATGGTCTGTTGTTTTCTGCTATCATTTTAACTCTGTGCATCATGTTACCTGGAATTCATTCAATTTCTTGTAGAAATCTGTTTCATTTCCACAATGATACTGAAGGTTAAGAGACACAAAGTCTACTGAATCCTGGAAATAAGAAAAGGAGAAAAATGTTGGTTTTTTTTAAAGTATTACATTGAGAATACATAAAACTGTGTAAGGTTTGATATTACATATTGCTGGAGTAAGGGGCCATACAGCTGTATGGGAGCCCTGGACAATATAGAGAGCACAAACCGGATACTGTATGAGAAGATGTGTTTTGCATGTCTCCTTCTAAACAAAGTACAATTTAAACAACTAAATTAAATCCTAATTTATGAATTAAATATTAATGATTTACAGGTAATTTCCTAATTTCTGTTTATGATTTATCAGAGAAACTTCTATAACTATGTGGTTCAGGTAGGCCTTATCAAAACCCTTGGTTGAAAGTCCACCTCAGAAATCTTTAATCATTCCATAGCACAAGGGTTATCCCACTAGAAGTCATCAACCTCAAGGGAACAGATTCCATTCTCTTGTTAAATCAGCTGATGAAGCTGGAAGAAAACTGATAAGCTTTCAGTTTGTTTTTCAGTCCAGTGTTCTCTTCTTGTCTAGTCAGCTCATCTCAAAGAACTTATTTGCTCTCCCTACAAGCCACATCTTGCTTAAATCCTTGCAATGTCACACCTACAACATTGCTTGACCTGCTTTTAAGTTTTGAAGGATTATGAAAGCAATTATGAAAGCAAAAAAGCCTGCACTGTCATGTGTGCACTATAACCTACACCAACATCCTCTGGGTGAGGACAGCTATGAACAGGGAACTGGATCTTTAAGAAAGGATGTCATTGCCTTTGTAGAAATTACGTTCTCTTCCTGTTGTGCCATCCCTGTGCAACTACACCACTTTTAGCACAGCTCAGTCTGGGTTTTAACATAATCAGCAGATATTTTAAATAGCAGCTAATTAGGATAATGTATCAATATCTTTGGTGGTGCATTAAGTACATCTGCAGAGAAAATGGTAACAGGTACACTTTTTGGAGACACCTTATCATTTAGCAAGTATATTGCTAACACTGCCAATTATGAGAGAAAATTTGTCTCCATGTAGCTTAGTCAGTGCCTACCAGCCAAAAAAGGACACTGAAACAATTTTTAAATCAGCAGTTGCACATAATCAAACTAACAAAATAACTAAAGCTTACCAAACTGGTCAACCCGCTAAAATCTTATTTAACTTGCAGCAAGTCATTTGATCCCATACATAGAACCAAAGCTAAATCAAGGCAAATTTATATAATTTTGGAAATATTTCCTTAAGGTGTTACCTGAAGAGAAACTGAAAGCAATTCTGATGAAGCACTGTCCAAGACATGACTCATTTCCAAAGCAACGGACAGATTTCCTCCTTAAGAAAGAGAACGAAGCAATCTGTGAGTAACACAATAAGGATAAATAAAAATTTCAGTTTACTGAAGTTATTTTAAAACCAGTTTTAAACTGCAGAAGCTGTAGAACAGCAGACACTGCTCCAGGTAGTTGATTTCAGAATACCCTCTGTGATTTCAATGGAGATTTTAAGAAGGTAGAAATTCAAAGGCACCATTCAAGGAGCCTTCATAAATAAAATGCCCTTCCAGTCCCTGCATAGTTGTAAGTAATATTTTTATTAATTTTCATGCCTCTGTGATGATTCTACAATTCTATTTTTTTTAATCCATTCTAGGCTGAATGTTTCTGAGATGTTGGGGTGGCAGGATCTCGGAGGGACCAGAGATGCAGGAGAGAATCTGGGCAGCTTCTAAGGGCTATCACCAGATAGCGTGAACTGTACAGCAAAGTATTCCTGACAAAAGCAAGAATTAAAAATGAATTAACTAATTAAGAATCTTGGAAAAGAAACAGTGACTCAGCCAGCTCTACTGGTTGTCTGTCTGTGACAGAAAATTTCCAAGGCCTCAAGCTGATATCTGTGTGGAAAATCCCAGGTACCCATCATGGAAGAGGTGAAATTCTCTTGCACTGTGTAACAAAGGTAGATTTGGGATTTAATTACTGTAAACCCCAGTGTCCGGGGAGGAAAGTGAAACAAAGAGATTGCAGACTTCCTCACAGTTATTATCACATAGCAAACTTCTCATGCCTTGTTTTTTCATGATTTCAGGTACATTTCAGAAAGGTGTTAGTCTTCCCTCTGTGGGTCAGGAAGAGGCACACAAAAATATCTACGCAGAGACTGCATGTAGCAGTTGCCACTTAATGCTATTAAGAAACCCTGCTCTCCTTACCTGCTGGTGAGATTTGCTCGTGGAGCATGGTCTAAAATCCTCCCTGAGCAGCAGCCACGGCCTGGGCTCGCTCCTGGGGCTCGGCGTAGGGCAGGCTCTGAAGGAGCTCGGGCAGGTCGCTGAAGGAGAGCCACACATCCACCAGGTCCCCGAAGGCACGGAAGCTGAAATCCGCATACTCCGCAAAGAGCTCGGAGAAAGCCCTGGCCCTGCTGCCAGCGGCCTGCGCGGCCACGGTGCAGGAGCAGCACGGCTCTGAGGCCCGCAGCGGCCGCCAGGGCCCGCAGCAGCCGCCGGCAGCACCGCAGNCACCGCAGCAGCCGCCGGTAGCACCGCAGCAGCCGCCAGGGCCCGCAGCAGCCGCCGGTAGCACCGCAGCAGCCGCCGGTAGCACCGCAGCAGCCGCCAGGGCCCGCAGCAGCCGCCAGGGCCCGCAGCAGCCGCCGGTAGCACCGCAGCCGGGCTCCATCGGGCTCCGCGGCGTTGCCCCCAGGGAGAACGCCTGCCCAGGGCAGGAGCAGCTTGTAGTGAGTCACCCCCAGCTCACGGAGCTGCGAGAAGTAGCCGGGCAGCTCGGGCGCTACAAGATCTGGCTGGCACAGGTGACCCTGGGCTTTGGCCACGGCAGGGCCCTGCTGCTCCCCGGGCAGCACCCGGTCCTGCAGCCCCAATCTCTCTGCCAGCTCGCTGGGTGGAGGCCCAGCAACGGTGATAAAATTCTGAGCAAATTCCCCATCTAACCCAAGGCTGAGAGAAACCAACAGAAAGAAGGTGACTGTCTTACAAACCAGGTCCATTTCTGAACCTTGCTCCAGAAACAATTATCCCACGCTATTTATACACCAGTAGAAGTAATATTTAACTGAAATTATCTGTTCCATAGAGTTACTTCTCTGACCTAGCTGACACTGGAATAACACTAGAATAACAGACCAGGACTTTCACTGAGTAGATAAGCAGACAGATAGATGAACACAAAAACCATTTTTGATCAGTTGGAGAAAGGTCATATGAAAACACTTTCTGAGCTGCACGTTTCCCTTTAAGTTTCAATACTAGCTGACATTTGCTAATATTGCCTCCCATTTAGGGGAAGAGGAAATAAGTAGATAAACCTTCCCTCTCTTTTTGGCCTTTTTCAGCTTTAGAACAATCCCAGCACAGCTCTGGATGAAAAACCCAACACAAGCAGTGTTATCTGCATGGCTGGGGCTGGGTCCACCATGGCTCAGGGCATGCAGGGCAGCAGGAGGCACGTTTGTGCTCTAACCCTGGGGGGATAAAGGAAATCTGAGATGTGGCACCTCACTCGCTGGAAAAGTGACTCTGATGTGAATTCAGGCAGCAGCAATAGTGTGCTTCCTCCTGCCCAATAACATCCAGGAATTTGAGTCTCTTTTCTTTGCTTTCCAAAGCACTCTTTCCATCAGCCCTGAAAACACTGCTCTCCCAGCAGGGGGGCCACGTTCAGGTCACCCACCTGAACTGCTGAAGGGCAGAGCCAACTCAGCTCTTCTGCATTCCAGTACAGCAACACTGAAGAGCTGAGAACATTTTTAAACTAACTGAACACAAAATTCTACATACCTATAAAATGTTGGGTCTATCTCAGAATTCATTTCCTTTAATAACCAGAATTCTGTCTAAAGCCTTCCAGCCATCATCTGGGCAAGTTACTGCTGTCAAGCAATATTATCTTTAAGCTGCAGTAGAAGACTGCCTCAACATTTGCTGTTACTCAAACCTTATACAGCAATTGTAATTTGTTTATTTTTACCCTATTTGACTCCCAGACAATTTTTTTTTCCAGGAAGCCCTAAAGAGTTCATTCTAACTTTGTGCCGAGTATTCTGAACAAGTTCCCTCCTCTCTGATATCTGAATAGCAAGTTTAAACATCAACTTTACAGCACCACCTGGTGCTTACTTTTCAGTAGAGCTGCATTAACTCACAGAAAACCTCTCAGCCTACAGAACTGGGGAAAGAAGCAGAAAAAATACTTTATCTTACATGAAAAATATTTATTTTCAAACAAAGATTGAGAGGAAGGGAAGAAGAAACATAATGAAGGCCAAACATCTTCCTACTGTTATTCTGAAAGTAAAGGAACAATATAGAAAAACATGATAGTATTTCTGCAAGTGGGTGGCTATTTTTAATGAAATGTAGAATTTGCCAAAATGTGGTTTATGAAAGAAATTAGTGGAGAAGTTACTCCACTTGGAGTTAGTGCCCAGTGATGGGGTAGTGCTGATGACAAATATTTATGATTCCCTCCACTCCTTAAATAGAACTGCTATTTTTAATTATATGCTCAGTTAGACCAAGGTATAATTCTCCAAAGCTCGGAGAGACTAAAAGGAAAAGAATACTTAGAAACCAGCTCCATTTCTTAGTCTCCTTCAGAAACAGTTATTTCACACTATTTCTAAATAAAATATGTAACTTTGATATCTGTCATGCATTACAAATGTTTTTTAGGTGCTGGTATCCAGTCAACAAGACAAATATTCAGGTATTTTGAATTCTTAATAGATTATTTAATAATCCTGCAGTTTACAGTAAAAAATTGAGAACAGAAGTTCACGCAAAGTTTTCTTATAGAAAGATCTACAAACAGGTTTACAGATAGTCTTAAGGCAGTTTTCAATTCACTTACAAGTCAAGACATTCATCAAGGCTGGGGTTTCTGCCCTGCTGACTTAAAGCCTTGCTTTGGCTATTTGCAATTTTCTACTTTACAAATGCAACAGGAGCCTGCACGTCTTTAGTCCATCTAAAAAGAAAGAAAGCAATCAATTCCTCACTGTCTATTACATGAAATTAAAAAAACTTCTTAAAAAAGAGCATCTGTCATCCAGGAAATTTGGTCTTCCTTAAGACATTAAATATTTAGATCACTATTTTTTTTCAGCCTCAAATTACAGGCACAGAAAACAGCAATCTCAGATGTGAGTAACAACAAATCCACCCCCTAACATTTAATGACCTTTTATTTAATAAGAAAAACAGTAAAAACTTATAGCATAAAATGTCTACTAAAGAAGAACAATGTAAAAATAATCTTATTTAAAACAGAAACATCTACATAGCTTGATGATGAAAAAAGCTATTGGATGATTCTCCTCTGCATCCAATGATGGCACTGAAATTCAGAGCTAACAGTGGAACTAATATATGTGTGTCATGTCTTTAAAAGTTTTCCAGGTATGCTGAGTGTAAATGAGAAATCAGATATTACTGACCACACTCTGGCACAGTCATAGGAATTTAAAAGATTAGCCATTCTGCAAGAAAAGAATGCATTTTGCAGCTTGTAACCAGTCAGCTCTACAATGCCATTCTCAGCCCTCAGTCCTCCAGCAGATAGTTTGGGTTGACAACCAGGTATGGATCATCATCAAAAGTCTCCTCTTCTCTGGATCCTCTCAGCCCTGACTGGGACAGTTCAATCAGAATGTGGTCCTGCAACAAAGATTTGTGTTAAAACAAGAGAGGTATGTTTTTACTCTTTGAAAGGCATTTTTATACTGGTAGGACCTCCCATTAATTACTTAACCCTTTTAATTATGAACTCCCTCTAACAGATTCTTAACAACAGCATTCAGTGGAAATCACTTTTATGTTGTATCCCTTCTGGGAACTTTTCAGCCTAGTGCTTTTCCAGTCTAATGGTTTTGTGTCTTCAAAAGTGAAATTAGTTTATTTTGTCATACTTTTTCCTCCAAAATGCCTCATACCCCTCTGACTTAAGGCTATGCATTGAATACAAGTGTTAATTGTATTTTTGTATCCTAATGTACAACTAATATTGTAGAAATACAGAAGAATATCACACTTCTATAGTGACATAGTATAGCACTTTGAACTTTTACTTATACACATTTCTAATTTATTTCAGTGTTTTTTTCTGTAATTACTGTAACAGGTGCTAAATAAAGATGGCATTTATACTGCATCAGTCTATATAATGGAAGCATAGAACAGATTTCTCCAAACAGGAATGTATTCTATTAAAAATGAAACATTTTTATGTAAGTTACAACCCTGTATAAGTTAAAACCCTTTTTCACTATCCACACATCTCTATACATACATAATGAGTAAGTCGGTGAATGACCCTCTCTATGATCTTCTTTTTATTTATTAATTCTTCTTCAGATTCGATTTCAGATTCAATTTCCTTTAGATACCAATTAATAAGTTCACTCCTCTTTAGTGCTGCATCGTCCTCTTCTGCAGAGAAAATAATTTGCATTAACACAGCAGCAGTAAACTACCACTCAAACCATAGGAGAAAAGGATTTACACATTAACATTCACAATGCTGAAGAGAGAAACATGCTTCTTAAGATGTTTAGGAAAAGTCAGACTTAAGGGTTTTTTTCTCAAAGCACCATATTTTGCACAGGAGGGTGCTGTGTCATGGTTTAATTGGAGGTAATTAGATTGAGAACAGAAGCTTTCAAGTGGCTTCCAGATCCCATCAGCCTTCAGCTTCAAGAAAAACTAGTCCCAAGGACTCACACATCTTTCCTCCAAGTAAGGCCTAAAGAAAAACCACTGTCACACAAAGCCAGAGGAGTCATCCTTCCACGTGTACTCAGCATTTGAACAGACACTGTCATCTCCACACCCTTCCAAAAGTTTTGTAGCTTTAGTATGTGCTATAATTTCATTGCATTGAGGAGTAGCCTCATTGCAACTGAAGTATTTTAGCTTTTGAAGAAGTAATCCAGCCATTTGCTTAAGACAGGCTGTGGTTGCTGGCATGCATTACAGCTCCTGCTCCAGTTTTCACTGCTGCAGACTCTTCTAGCTTGGTTACACCACCGTGTGCTACAAATCCTCTTCTGGCTCTGCTCTGCTGACATGCTCCTCAGCTTAATGGATTTTCATAAATGACTAAGATTACAGACAACAGAGTTAAAACTCCAGAAAGTCGTATTTGCATCACCAGATGTAGCATTGTCATATAAGCACAGGTCCACACCTGACCTGACAAGTTTGTTGTCTCAACAGGAGTGAAAATCCCATGTACAACAGCAAGAGATGCAGTAGCAATTGCTCCCTGAACTCATTCTTTGCAATAAAGAAATTCTTACCTTCCTCTGCTTTCCTGAGGTGCAGCACCAGGAGATTGGAAATGCGCCGGTACTCGGAGAAGCCCAGCCTGAGAGAAGCTTTGGGTGCAGCATCCTTGCTCACATCCTCAGAATGGCCATTGATCCCATTCACCAGACCATTGACTCCAGCTGGAGCTTCTGCCTCACCTGTTGGGACACGTGTCCACGTTTAAAGCTGCGACATCTTTTAGCTATTTAATACTCTGAACTAATAAGCCTTGCACTGACCGACCAGGTGAGCTGCTGAAGGAGGCTGAAGAAGCAAGAGAGTTAAGAACAGGAGCTCAGATTTTTAGAGCTCATTAGATGAGAAACAGGTGAGAATCTGAAGAGAAGCACATGCTCAATTAAGGTAAGCTGTAAAGACTGGAAGGACTTTCCCCTTTGAAAAATTTCTCAGTAAGCAATTTACCATTGACTCCCTCTTGGTCCTCTTGATCCGCCATTTGCTGCTCATCATCTTGGTCTAAATTGACATCAGGAGTCTCAACTCTAATGATGGACTTATTTAAAAGCCTGAAAGCTTCCTTCACATGCTTTGGGTGAACCTGAGGAAGATTTGAAAGAACATTTATTAAACAGGCACAGTGGCTCTTCAAGTTTTCCAACAGCTCCAGAAACTCATCTCTGACTCTGAAAAAGGGGTTTTCTACACATCTCATCTGATTTATCATAAGCAGTAAAGACTCTGCAAGTTGAATTATATCCCATCACAAGTACTCCAAGGTCATGCAAGGTTATGGAGGGAAAAGCAGCCATCTTTCAGGGTTTAGCAAGCATGTGGAGTTGATAAAATTTTTACTAAGCTAAGAACATTTGGGAGAAAGATCAGTGGAACAAGAAACATGAAAGAAATGGGTCTGAACTGAGACAATACGAAAGGAAGAGAGATGCAATTAATGATACTCTCCTCCAGAACTGAAAAGCAAAACCTGGAAAAATCATCTGTAGCTGAGCCATAAGCTAAAAGCTATCTATTTCTGTACAAGCTGAATTTAATTTAAAAGAACCTAAAGGGTGTCCTTCCACTACCAGCAAGCAAGGTTCCATCCCTGCATGTGTCAGGTAGCCTCTAATCAACATTTCAAAAGGCCTGCTGGGTTTGAAAGCAGGGACTAGAGGTGCAGCAATCACACTACAGTTAACAGCCAGAACACAGTGTGCTTTTCAGCAGTGGTTGATGTGAGCAGGAGCTCAGATCACACAAACAGGTACTCTTGGGGAGGTCCACATACAGATACTCTTGGGGAGGTCCAGATACCTCAATGAACTTAGGCTTTTTAGACTGCAAATGGAAAAGAGCCACGAGATTATAAACTGTGAAAGATCAGGAAGGAAACTGCCTACAACACTGGCTGGTAGTAGTAGGTGACTGTCATGATTTGAGAGTGCTGACACAGCTGTGATACAAAACCATGCAAGTTCTCAGTTTGGACCAGCTGACCTCAGTTTTACAAGTCATCCCTTAAAAACAGTGTTTCTGGCATACAGGCTCAGAGCGAGTATGACCAGAACTCAAGCTCTCCTCCTCACCCACAGGACTACGTCCAATATCACAGTCAAACAGCAAGTGCAGAACTGCCACACATTTCCATGGACATTTGCCCAAACTTCAGCAAGCCCCTGATACCTCATCACAGCAGTGCATGCGGGCCATGGCCTCAGACAGGCGGATCATGCTCTCCAGCTGCCTCACCGTGATCCTCCATGACGACTTGCTCACTCCGGAGCCATCGCGCTGCCGCAGCCGCTTGTACTGCTCCACTATGAAGTCCTCAGACTCCTTGGATATCTGCGTGGCACCAAACAGAAACAGGAGTTCCAGGGCTCAGAGTATTAAAGCTTTTTCTTCTTGCATTAGATTGGGAGCTCCCAGCCTTTGCTGTACTGGCTACTGCTTTTATCTGAAATAGTCTATGCTATACACATACTCTACAAAAGTATAATGACAATCATGTTACGTTGAAATTATGATTACACATCAATGGTAATGACATTATAGTAAGTACATAGCTGCATTAATTATTTTACAGCAGATTTTTTTATAATTTCTATTCTTTTGTTCCACTGACTTCATGTCTGTCCCTACTAGATTATTCTGTTTATAGACTTATGAAAAATCCAACACACAGCCTATCCAAGCTGCTACTTGGATAGACCCCCAAAAAAATCTGTAGTTAGACGAGTTTCCCATGTTCCATATTTTACCAAAAAGCACAGGAATAGAGGCAAAATGCCCTTTTAAAATAAAGACACACAAATTGATTAAGGAGTAAGTCAATAAAATACAAAAAAACTCAGGAGCAGCCATGTTGAATAACCCACACCTGTGAGGTATGAGAAGGCCATGAAGTGATCCCTCAATTGTTCTAGACAAAGGTTAAGAACTGCCATGGACTATAACAATCTCAGCTGTGCTGGCTGGGTTTCTGGAGTTTACGAGTACCAGGTTCCAAAATATACTCTGTTTCTAGGTAATAATTTGGGTTTATGGCTCCTTCCTTGAGAGAACACTACCCCAAGTGTCTTGGTGTTTGCTGAGAAACACCTACTGCAGAGTGATTGTTCCTTTGGGCCTCCTCAGACAGAACAACTGTTCCACAGTTTACTTAAAAAGTAAAATTACCTTTGGTTTAAACTGTCTTGCAAACAGCAGATACCTTCGGATATCATCCAAGGAATAGACACGGTCAACAGACTCCTCCACTCTGGAATGCAGATCCACGATGCGCCGGGCAATGGCGTAATCTGTCACCTGGGATATTGGGGCTGTGTCAGGATCACTTGCACAGCATCAGCCAAAGAGCAAAACAACAGTTCTATTCTTCCTTCCCATTGCCCCATCTCACTTGTAATCCTCATGGCAGAGCCAGCCTTTCCAGTAGCCAAACTCTCTGCCAGGAGGTCCAGGAGAATGCCCTGGGGGTTCTTAGTACAAGGAAACACAGCAGAGGAGGGATAAAAGGCAGTTTCAGGATTTATAACCTATTGGAACTCTCCTGGTTACAAGTTAGTCAGAGAACAGGCAGAAAGCAGCACTTTGCAGCGTGGGAACTTTGTTCCTTTTCAGCCTGCTCTGTCTCTCTCACCAGTCCCTTCTCAATTAGACAATCACTCTGAGCAGAACAGTGGCTGAACCAACATTAATCCCTGGATCTCATGCGTTCCCAAGGCAAATGCCACATAGACAGGTGGCAGCAGCCTCAGCCTTAGCGACCAGCCATTTGTAAAAATGACTAATGGTGTTAAGTTTGCAGGTCAAACCACTACAGGATGAAAAGGCAGTGTCCTTGTATTCAGCAGAGCATGTTCAAATTTGTACTGCCAGCTTTTAGCTGCACAGACAGAGCAGAAAAGCAGGAGTAAGACGCTCTCATGAGATTTGCTTCACTCAGCATTGCAGAGGGCCACCAAGATGGTCAGAGGACAGGAGAACATGATGTATGAGAGGCTAGGAGAGCTTGGTCTGTTCAGCTTGAAAGGAAAGCAACTGCTTTACTGGCCAGCATAGATGTGATGAAGCCAAACAGTTCCTGGGTAAGAGCCAACCCACATGAACTGAACCATGAGAAATTCTGATTAGATATAAAAGTTATTATTTTTTGAACACATGAGAGCTGTCCCACATTGCAGGGGCCTGGAGAGACTGCAGAATCTCCATCCTTTGAGATACTCAAAACTCACCAGGTCAAGTCTTGGCAAACCGTTCTTAATGACCTGTTTGAGTGCAAGGTTAGACTAGAGACCTCCAAGGATCTTTTCTGACACAAACTATTCTATAATTCCTTAAAATTACCTCATTACATTCATCCACAAGGATGAAGAAGAGATCAAAGCGGGACATGATGGGAGCTGACAGGTTGATGTTTTGTTTCAGTGACTTGGATCTGTCATAGCGGCCACCAACTGGGTTTGCTGCAGCCAAAATGGAGGTCCTGGCATTCAGAGTAGCCTGACAGTGGGAAAAAATAAATTTAAAAAACCCTGTATCTGTGACCGCTTCC
The DNA here is from genome assembly GCA_013400175.1 of Phainopepla nitens. Lineage (NCBI taxonomy): Eukaryota > Metazoa > Chordata > Aves > Passeriformes > Bombycillidae > Phainopepla > Phainopepla nitens. The sequence continues at coordinate 87,738 of VXBQ01014272.1, read as the reverse complement.
TAAACCAACTCATAGCAACCCAAATGGTCAGCATAACACATTTTAGATCGAGTTCAATGCAGGTATTACAACAATCATGCCCCCAAAGCCCCCAGACTCCACTAACAAGCCCTTTCCAACCAGGTCTCTGCCCCAAGACACATTTTGATGATCAATACTGAAACATTGCCACACTCTTGCCAATAATGAAACAAGCCCTTAAAACTGCTTTTCACAAGATTCACATACCATTTCACATACCATTCTGTAACCTTTTCTGGGCTTACTTCAAGGTTAGGCTTTTCCCATTTTCAGTTTCCTGCCCACTACTATCTCTTTTTAACTCTCAGTAACATTTCTGACCTTCTTTGGGTACGTGCCACAAAAACTTTGCAACGAGTGATCTCTGTCCTGCCACAGTGAGGCAGCTACAGAGATGACATGAAGATCTGGCAGGTGAAGCCGCATCAGTACATGTCACAAGCAGTCAGGTGATGCTACAGACTACACAGAGGAGTAGTGCAAGCTACCTTCACTCCAGCTTTAGTAATAGATATTGTCTGCTGTTCCATTGCCTCATGAATGGCTACTTGATCCCGCACGTCCATCTTGTCAAATTCATCAATGCAACAAACCCCCTGCAGCGGAAGAATGAAAATAAGTGACCCAGATTCAATCACATTTGGAACAAAAAAGCAGGGCTCTCTGTCATCAATCAAACTCTTTCCAGGGATGCAGGAACCTCTCCCCTTCCCAGACTCACGTTATCTGCCAGCATCAGTGCTCCAGCCTCAATGACAAATTCGTGGGACTCCTCATCTTTCACCACAGCTGCCGTCAGACCCGCGGCGCTGGAGGCTTTGCCACTGGTGTACACAGCACGGGGACTGAACTCATCCACGTGCCTGTGGAAAAAGGGTAATAAAACCTCCAGTATTTTATCTATCTCTTATATTTTTAAATGGGCAATTAATTTGTATTTTTAATATGCAACGTCCTTTGAAAATATTTGGAAATTCGTATGTTGAGTTTCCTTTAGCCCTGTTCAAATACTCCAACCACATCCACACAATCTCTGGGAACTATACTCAAATATTTTACTTCCCTTTCCTATGTTTAACACAGAAAAAGGCACAGTGCACATTTATAGCTCTTGTCACACAGGACAGTATTTAAATATTGGGTCTAAATCTTACTTTAGAAACTGACTCTTGGCTGTACTTGGATCACCAACAACACAAACATTGATGTCCCCACGCAGAGAAGTGCCTTCTGAAGTCGTCTTGGGAACTCCTCCAAAGAGCATCAGCAGGACTCCACGTTTTACTTCATCATTACCTGCCCAAGAAAAGACATTAAATGAAACATCCAAAGAAAAGATCACAATCTTCCTATTTAAAAAAACCTTCATCCCACTAGACATGTAGAGCATTTGGGCACATCTGCTCGGAATCCACCTTTTTGTAAACATCCACTAAAACCTCTAGGGTTCAGTGGCAGAACACCTGACCTCAAACCCAACCCTTTAGATTTGGCTTGCAGGCCTTAATGATTAAACACAATAAATACTCAAAAAATAGATTTTCCCCTTCTAGCACAACCAGTGCTGTGAGGGAGAGTTTGTGGTAGCTGGCACAGGGCTTTCAACCTTTCCCAAAAACTACAGAGACAGCAAAAGGAATTAATATTTACACAAGTGAAATCTTCTCTATCTGAGGCCACAAATGGATTCTTACCATGGATAGTGGGGAAGAGGCTGGTGCACAGGTTATGGTAAAGGTTCTTATCTTGGCTCATTTCAAAAACCTTTTCCCACTCTTTCACAGACATTTGGTTTTTAATGCTTTCTGCAGTCTGTTCTTCATCTCGGAGCTCTTTTCCACCAAACTAAACCAAGGAAATAAAACAGCAATAAAAGGAATAACAGAGTCACTAATGAACATAAGCACTGCAGACAGGTCACAAAAACTTGCTCTGAAATCTAGATGGGAGGAACACATTCTGAAAAGCTGCCCTTAAGCTAAGCAACCTCATCACCTTATACCTTTAAAAACCAAGAGCTGATTTCCTAGCAGGCAAAATCAATGGTGTAACTTCAGTTAGTGAGGAAATCCCAAGTGAGTTGCTTGTACAGAGATTAAAAAAAGAGTAAAACCAATATTCCTTTGACTAAAACTGTCTTTGTAAGCATTCTTACATTAATTGGAACTTCCAAGGACTTTTGCTGTTCTGAAATGGGGGCCGGAAACTTCTAGTCCCAGAACATACCAGATATTCTTTTTATCCTATGTGATGGTGATGCTGTTAGCAGAATGACAGGTTACAGTACCACATCATGCCAAAACAAGTAATAGTTGGTATTACTTGTGTTGCAGTAACATCCCAACATGTCACTTGACAAACCAGAGGGAACAAAAAGGATCCCTGTTTTTCCCGTGACAAAATGCAGCAATAGGATTTCCTGGAAGAAAAGGAAATGCTGCAGAAATGGATGAAAGCTGAATGGAAATACATGTGCCAATTAGCTGTTTAGAACAAACTGTAACATTGGCAAATAATCACATCTGTGAAAAATGCTATGAGCAACAAAGACCAGAAAAGAACCTTGCTATGTAAATTCAACGAGAATATAAAGACAGTCAAACCAACACAGAAAGGTGGCACACACGCACACTTAAAGCTTTACCCATTCCTGCCCCCTAATCTGAGGGGAAACCACACAGAACTGAAATCACCAACACCTTTAAATCTCCTTTCTCTGCAGACTCACCCGTGGATTTGTAGGTGCAACATAACAAGCCAGAAAGACGAGCTTATAGGAGAGCTCCCGCACGCCGAGGGCGCGCAGCCCCCGGATGCCCTCGGTTTCGTAGCCCTCCGTCCCCGTCAGCCGCGAGCCGGTCTCCGCGCGCAGCCCTGCCGGCGAAACGGAGTCAGGACAGCAGCTGCCAGCACGCGCGGGCAGGACGCCTCAGGGAGGTCCTGGGTGGCAACAAACCTGGAGTGGAGAGCTGGGACACGTCAGGCACGACAATCAGCGAGCCGGTGAAGTCACACTTGTCACCTGCCTGGGCGGACTCCACAGCCTCCGCGCGCAGGATCACCTCCACGCTGCGCGGAATGCTGCCGCGCGGCAGCTCGCCCTGCGTCTCCTGGATGCGCACCTGGCAGCGAGAGAACAACAACAACGCTGAGCGCCCCACCAGATCTGAAACTGCTTCAAAAGCTACTCTGCTGACAGATGGGTTAAACAGCATCTCCCTGCTGCCTCCACCTCAGTCCCTCTTACAATACGACACACGACCAAAAATCCCTTCACTAATCAGCATCTAAGGAGTCCTGGAGCAGCACAGAGGAGGTACAAGGGCCACAGTGACAATTCTGAAAAGTAAACTGAAAAATTCAGTTAATGTGGCTGACATAAAATACAATTGTGGGATGTGAAGTGCTGAGGATTTGGGAGAGTAAATCACCCTGGAAGAGCAAGACACTGCAGATACCAGTAAGCACCTCTTTTCATACTTGTATACAGCAGTTACATGTGATGTACTGGCAACATGAGACTAACTCTGCCTTGAATATGTGGGGTTTCAGTGGCTTACATAGACAATAAATGTCACACAACAAAACTAGGAACTTCTTGTTCTTAAATGTAAGTATTCCAGAGACGGGAAGAAATTTTTTGCAAAAATTGCAGTGCCTTTTCTTGAGATCTTTTCTCGACACTGACAGAACAAAATTTAACCATCTTCAATGTGCAGAAGTACAAACAACACCTTCCAACTACCACAGGAACATTACTGGTTGTCATCACCTCTGTACCTTTTGGAAATCAACAAATCTTGATTTGTTTGTGTCCAGCAGGAATCGCTTTCTGTTGGCACAGACTGGGTTTCTGCAGATGTTTGGCTGGGTGTATTTGAATTGCTGCTCCACATCTTTGATCACTGTCTGGCAGTCGAGGCACAGGAAGGTTCCACTGACCAGCTCGGGGTGGACGGGGTGGGTACGAACCACCTGCCCACTGATGCGCAGCAGGGAGCCAATTTTTGCTGAAGTCAGTTCTCGAATTCTGTTCAAAACAGAAATTCACAAGGATTAAATTACTGAGTTGATAATTTTCGGCCCAGGGTACTAAGATACAATGTAGTGCCACTGTGACACTAAAGAACTGCTGTAACAAACGAAAGAAACAAACTTACTGCAATATATTCTCATTTTATGATTTTTACATAAACTTTTAGATTAATACTAAAGGTCAAACCAATGAAAAAGTTACATCACTGGTACTTCAAAAGCAACACACACTAAATTTTTTTTGAACTAGAGAGGTTACATTTGTTGGTGAAATATGATGAACTTAAGTATCTGAGAGTGATTTACAAATGAAAGACTGTGCCAAAAAAATCTCCTGCACAAGATCAGGAAACTCTGTCACAACTGTACTGGCCAACTGCACATTTCACACTACATAACCAAAACATTTTCAGCATGCTTTGACACGTTTTTCCCTGGTAGCAAAACGGAATTAATAATCATCTTACTTGTGTCTGGTAGGCAGGTCCTGGAATGCAACATAGAAGTCCTTGTTTGCAGGAACATTTCCATGGTCCCTGGCAAAAGTCTTTGTTGCTCGACACAGGTATGGATAAACCCTGAAATATGTGAAAAAAAGTTCAGTTTTAGAAAAGCTATCAAAATGCCTTCTCTGCTTTAGATTACATCAATAGCTTGCATCAAATTTCTGGGTTCTGGCTTTTAATACTATGTTGTATAACCCAAAAAAGACCCTCTAAATATGCTAAATGTGAGATCACTGCATAATGATGTTATTTGCACTACTGTTTGATAACAGACTTTTTAAAGTCTCATTTTATGACACTTTTATCCTTATGTTAAGAAATATATATTCAAAATAAGTGACCAACTCAATAAAATATTGTCAGAGCATGAAACTTTAGAGTTTTTTTCTGTATTCTCATACTGACCACCTACTTCTTTACCACAATAAATGCAACTATCTGGTAACTCATGGTTTCCTGAGAGAAATCTACTGATAAATGTTTTTAGCCAGTAAAAAAATAAAATCTTAACTATGTTTTCAGGATGCAGAAAGAAGATAAGTCTGTTATTTTTTTACATAAAAGCGAGACATTATGGGCCTGAGACTCCAGCAGAGCTCAGCTTTACCTGAAAAAAACCCACTCTACGTTTTACCTGTAAAACTCCTCCTGAACAGTAGTAGAGAGCTGCTGATTGAACTGCTCCAGGTCTGCAAAGCTGACGATCAACGTGTTCCGCTCTGGCCGGATCAGCTCTTCAGCATCTCGCAAGTACTTGACCTCCCCATCGCTGTTCTGGAACCTGAAAGTGATTCGGGAAAACGTTTCACAGTCACACGCCAGGCAGCAACTGAATACTTCTGAATTCAGGAGAAAAGGCAGAGAAAAGGATCACCCACATTCAGGCATCCCACAGTCCCTTCCAAAGCCCTTTTCTAACAATATTTCTTCTTCCACCCCTTTGCCACATCTGCTCTATCCACAGCCTAGCACAGACACACGGGGTTTACATTTCATACAGCAGGAGAGTTGTCCCAGTGCCAGACAAAATTTTATTTAAGGTTTAACAATGGCTCTGCACCAGCAAATAAGGTTTTGTTTCCTCCGGGTGATGTTAATGGTTTCCTTATTTGATGCGGATGGGCCCCTCAAGAGGCAAAACGCAGGGAGACAGATGTAATTAATGTGTAACACCCAAGCCGTGGAAAGGGTTTTCAACGCAGCTGTGACAAAGCTTTGTTAAAAGGGTCCAAATGCACTGAAAAAGTCATATAATCATAGAATGGTTTGGTTTAAAAGGGATTTTAAGATCATCTCATTTCAACCTCTTGCCATGGGCAGGGACACCTTCCACTAGACAAGGCTGCCCAAAGCCACATCCGATCTGGCCTTGGACACTTCCAGGACATCCCACCTTCTCTGGGCAATGTTTCCGCGGAAACTCTCCGAGAAGGGTTTCGCCTACTAAGAGGCGAAACCTTCCTACAGGTTCCCCCCGGCAGAGCCTGAGACCACAGCAGAGCTTTTCCAGCTGAACGCCAAGGGGAGGGGGCACCAGGCCCCGACAGGATCTCGCCAAATGGCGGCCCCTC
>VXBQ01014272.1:0-81289 GCA_013400175.1 Phainopepla nitens | reverse complement strand
GGCTCTGAGGCGGCGGCCGGGCAGCAGCGCCCCGCCCCGCGATCGGGGCCAGCGACCAGGGCCGGGTGCGGATTTGTAAGCGAGGTGCTCCGTGCTACGGACGGATTAGAGCTGTGCCAAAGCAGCACAATGTTTCCCACTGAGAAACAGGCATAAAATGTTAAGGGGTTGTAAGAGACCTTAAAGATCATCTAGTCCCAAGCCATCTGCCGTGCGAAGGACACCTCCCACTCGACCATTTAGCTTAGGGCTTTATATCCAACCTGGTCTTGAACTCTGTCAGGATGGGGAATCCACAACCTCCCAGAGCAACTCATTCCCCTGTCTCACCACGCTCACAGTGAAGAATTTCTTCCTAATATCTCATTAAAATTCCCTCTTTTCAAGTTCTTGACAAAGAGTCTTCCCTGTAGCCCCTTCAGCTACTGGAAGGCTGCTATGATGTCTCCACATAACCTTCTCTTCTCCAGGCTCAACAGCCCCAACTTTCTCAGCGTGTTTTTGCAGGTGAGGTGCTCCACTCCTTTTATCAACTTTGTGGCCCTCTTGTAGAACTGCTCCAACAGTTTCATGTCTTTCTTATGCTGGGGATGCCAGAACCATAGGCATGGAGGTGTCAGCTGTGGGCAGCTTCAGCACAGCAGCCGCAGTGAAGTTTCCACACAGCACTGCTTCCCCCAGGAAGAAATCAGCGGTGGTAGCTGGAGCTAAAATTAGTGTGGTGTGGCCAGGGCACTGCTGAGGAATCCCCGAGCCAGGGAATCCCCACAATGTGTGCAGGAGGCACTTTGGCAGCTGCTCACTGAGGAGACCCACGCCACGAAACATCTCCAGCTTCTGGAGAACTGGCCCAGGTGGAAAGGCTGTAAACTACACCAGGTGAGGGTCAGGCCACAGTCTGGACACTTGGCTCTTCACTGGCTCCTCACTGGTTGTAGGATGGCTGAAGGCAACATTTGCCAAGCGGTGCCATGGCTGACAGCCACTCCCGAATGGCAGCTGCTGGCACACGGCACCTGCCAGCAGGAACTGCTTCAACATCTATGAAAAATTGCTTAGAATTGCTCTGCCACCTGCAAAGTCATTAATCTCTGCCTAAACTGGGAATTTTGCTGTAATTAAAGCAGCTAAGGGCTCTGTTTCAGTTTTGAAACCCTTTCAGAAGTGCCAGCAGCAGCAGCCTCCTGCAGCAGTGTTTGCTCATGTTACGGTGCACTTGCCATACAGTGAACAGAGACTTAACTGCAAAAATGGTAAAGAAAATAAGAGACTAGTAGAACTAACTTGATAATTTCTAAAACACTTGTGGTGAGTAAATTTCATTTTTTGTGAGATCATACCGGGAAAAATGTGCACAGGTTGGTTGTGAGGCTTGTTTTAAAAGAAATACCCCATCCTAGATGATTTCTCTCTCTCAAAAAAGAATCTACTATTACCCAAAGAAGAAACAGTATATAATTAAAACCTGTTTGGGGAAGTTTCTGGAACCCCAGTATGAACCAGAGTCCAAAGCAGCCATATGGTGTCCCACAATGGATATTGTCAAGGCACTCTGCTCCATCACTTGCTTTCACATGGAGTGGTGTCCAATATGCCTGGAATTGACAGGCACTGTGTGAAAGCACAAAGTTTTCCTGCTTTTTCTCTTCCCTTCCTCCTGCCCTGGCCCCCTGGGCAGGGAGCAAGCAGCTGTGAGGTGCTGCCCACCAGGGTTCTCCCAGCAGGTGTGGGCAGCCATGGGGAGCCAGGCCTGCACTTGGCTGCCAAAAGAACAGCCTGAGTCCTCTCTCCCACTGGGCAGATTCAGACAGCTCAGCGAACACAGATGGGTTTTCACAGCAAAACGGTGCAGTTAAACTTCAAAAGCAAACTGAAGCTTTATGTTTGTTTTGAGCAGACAGACTCCCTGCCTATTCTAACCAATATGCTTTATAGTTCCTTAGTTTAAAAACTTGCACTACTCTAATTACCACATGTATATAATGAAAGAAAACAAAAGCAAAACCATTTTACCTGACGGAGAGGCAGCAGCAATGTGGACTCCTTGTAAACTCATAAACTTCCTGCAAGTTACTGGAAATAAAGGACAGTACAGGTTTTACTTTTCCAGAACTATTACAGCAGACTTGCTACTTATCAAAACACCATAAAGGTTTTCCAGACCTTATTTGCAGGGTTTCAAACGAAGTTCTAACACTGTGCAGCTCCCACTAAAGTACCCTGTTAAGATGACATCAGGACAAATGCATTTTGCATTTTGATTTATGATCATAATTATCTTCTGTTAGCTAAGAAAGGCTGCATGAAAGGATTCAGCATACAAAGGAATCGGGGTCTCCACCCAAATTCTTGTTCTGGTGCAGTTACTGTGAATAAGTCAAGCTACAGTATGAGTCTGAATAACTCCTAACAGAACTGGTGTAAGCACAGTTGTTACAGGCATTTATGCACAAAACTTACTGCCAAATCTAGAGCAAGAAACAGCACCTAGAATATTTTCTTTTGTGGACAAGAAATTTAAGTCAGTAATTCTGTTCCTGCTTAGAAGAATGCACATCTAAAATGGAATATATTACTGGTTCTGTATGAACAAAGGTAATGAAATTAAATTCATTCCAGTTGGCCTAGCTAAATAAGCAACTGTTTTGAAACTTGGATTCATCAGTAATAAGTGTGTGACAATGAGCTGTGTTTATAATCCACTTAGCTTTGCAAAGTACAACTGGTTACAGTGTAAGATTTTCACGTTAATAATTTGGGGAAGATTCCTCAGTAAATTAATTACAACAGACTCATAAACAAAGCTGCTAAGTGTGTGACTGAATTGTGTGACTTCTAAACAAAGTTTAACTTCTACATTTCCAGTACTTTACCTGACTGACCTTTAGTATTATTGTTTTCTAATGGAGAACTCTTGTCATAAAACATTAAAACTAAGTCTTGTTCAATGGCAGCTGCAAAGATGATTTGCCCTTTTGTGAAACTCTACACAATTTATACACAGCTTCACTGACCTTTCTGTAGCATAACCAATATGTTACTTCTCTGACATTTAAAAATCAAGGTAGCAACAATAATACAGACCATCCACACCATACCTCCTACTGAAAGCTTGATCATGTAAAATGTTAAACAAAAATTAAGTCAGAATTACAAATAGGTATGAATATTAGAGCAACTATTTCCAGTACCCAAGCCAGGAATTTAATCCTTTGCTCTTTGGCAGCAACACTTACAGAATGTTTTAAGTTTGAAAACCAACTCTCAGAATGCAGTCTACAAAAGGAAGTTTCAGATATACTGGTGGACTCTCCAAATGCAGGTGATGCTTTAAGTTTTAGCTTTCATATTTCTCAGATTCTGTGCTGACTCAGTGTGGGACCGTGAACTTCCTATTAAGTGTAAAAGTAAGTTCTCTTCACAGGGTAGTTTGACAAAACAATCCTTTTCCAGCTTGAGACTCCAGGACAACTGTTACCCAAAAAGCACAAACAGCAAAGGGAAGGGAGCACACCAGGAGAATGGGACTTCATGACATGAAGCTGTAATTGGACAATTAATCCCAATATGGACAGGGACCAAAAACTTATAAAAGTGTAAAAACTTGTGACTGGGATCCATCTTGGATCCATCCTGGGTGTAGCCCCAGCCAGGCTCTTGTACTGCCCAAGGTGCATCCTTTAAAGGCCTTTCAATAAATACCTACTTTCTTTTAACTGTCTAGTCTCTGTTCCAGATCAGCCTCTCACAGTCATCTCAGGGAGCATTCTCTGGCTTGGGAGAAGGAGGATGTCTCGTAGCTTTGTGCACTGCTGCAAATTGAGGAGCTCAAGTAAGTGAATAATCTGAGAAAAAGTAAGTCTACAAAGAATTTCAGAAGTATTCTGACTTACAGAAACACTCAATTTCTCTAACTGTACAAAGTTAGGCTGTTCACAGCATTTATAAATAAAAATACACCCTGACATAGGTTGGCTTACATAATTTGTGGTTTTTTCCCTTGCTAAAAGATGCATGACATCCTTGTTTTGTTTGTTACCTCACAGGCTGGGTCAGGCAGGAAAACACAGGACCTGCTCTCAAACTCACTATCCACTTATTTTCTGAGAATATTATATACCCCTTGTGTATTCCATGAGGATGCCTAAACTTGCAACCACTCTCAAACAGTAACATAAAATAAAGACCAGGCCTATGGCTTTTATACAACTTCCAAAAAAATGGGGAGAAGATAGGAAATAAATTTAAACTTTAGACAGTTATTACATCAGTAAAAAAGCCAAACCTAAGAAGCCTTATTGATTCATTATCTTGTGAGGATACAAAGCAAAAAAACAGACTATTTGTATCTAGTTTACTTTGAGAGCTTTATTTCAACCTATTTTAACAACTTCTTATGAAGATTTCTTGTTAAGAATGTTCTCACCTGCTTCCCTACCTGACACTCATGTAAATTAACAACTGGCTGGTCTCTCCAGATTTTTAAATTGCAAGCATCCAGTCATTTATCTTGGAGCCAGTAGTTCAGAATATTCAATCTTGCTGACATAAGTTAAAAAATGCAAAATGGTTATTGCATAATTTATTAAAATGTTTAGAAAAATGATACAATTTAACGTGACACTAAAATACTAATTCAAAGTATCCCATTTTCATTAAAAATGTGCAGTTGCCAATAGAAAGAGTCTTGATCTGTTAAAATATTTTCCTTTAAATAAACAACTAAGGATAAAAAAAAATTACTGTGGCACTTAATAAAGGAGAACTTTGTTTTTAATTGCATGTCATAATGCTGAAATCAATCACTACGTGTTCAGCAGCAGCAGGGGCTGTGCCTGCAGGCAGATCCTGCTGGCAGGGCAGACATTCCCAAGTCTCCGAGCAGCTCCCGTCAGGGCGTCAGGCGTTTGGGATCCCTCGGGAACATGGAGGTCTGGCGGACGTTGTGCAGCCCCAGGTACAGCATGGTTACTCTCTCCAGCCCTGCAGCAGATGAAAACAGCCCAGCAGCACTGTCACTCTTTGTTCAAAACCCCCAAGGAGCTGCAGGTCCTTCCCAGCTGGAGCCAGCCTCCACACATGGAGCACAGCCCATTATGCAGGCACTTCCTCATCCTTGGGGCTGTAAGCACCCCAGCCATGATGGGTGGAACCCAGATGCACATTTGTTTTTCCACACACCTCCTACGTTAATGTTCCCACCTGGAACAGCTTGAACCCACTGTTAATTCTCGTGGCATCTCCTGTTTGGCTGGTACTTTGCCACGAGGACCATCTACTCTGAAGAAAAGACGCAGCTTCAGCTTCCTTGAAGTCAGTTGTTCTGACTGGCCTGAATTATTTTGGATTACCTGCAAATGTTGCATGCTCCCAGACAGATGAAGAAGCAATCACTTATTTCTCCTCACTGCAAAACACCTTCATCAAATACACAGAGACCAGTAGCTGCTGGTATGATGGTGACTTGGATAAATCCCTACATAATACACTATTTTCTTGCTTTCTTAAATTTTCCTCATTGGCCAAATTTGAAAGTGATGTGCCTGGCTAGTGAGGTGGCACTTTTTCTTTTTAAACTCGCCAGACTGTGCCATTAGCATTTTGCCTATGTATTTTATGATGATCCTCAAATTTGAGCTTCTCTCCCTAAATTCTCCAGCATAAATAGTCCCATAAATTTACCTAACAAAGTGACTATTCAGAATTTTATACTGAACTCCACTTGGGACTGAGCAGTGTAAGTTAAGCTCAGGCTAAACAAAAACCAGATACTTACCTATTCCACCACCTGCGTGTGGAGGTGCACCAAATCGAAAGGAGTCAATATAAGCCTTTATTTTCTCCAAATCTAGAAAAGAAAAATATTGGTTTCTCACCTGCTTAATAAACCCCAAGCCAAACAGACAAGTGACTGCAGGACTACAAGCACAACAAAAAAATTACAAACTAACAGTAGGGTTTTACTCATAGAACATGTAAATTGTCCAGAGTATCTAGAATTTATGACTGCAACAGTTTTGTTATATAATTTTATTAATAACTATTCAACAAGGTGTTGCTGGAAGACTCACTAGTTTCTTAATACCCCATTCTAGATACTTAAACAGAATTACATGGATTAACAGTAAGAATGAAACAAAACTCTGATTTCACCACTCATATAACAAATTCTGCCCCAAATTCTTCCTCTAAAGGACACAAGTGAAGTCATGACTAAGGTTCTCTTAAACTGCCTTGTTACCAATGCCATGATGCTTGGCTCTTTCTGTCAGCAGCTGGGGGTCGTGAATTCTCTGAGCTCCAGACAAGATCTCTTCCCCTCTCATGAACATATCATACGAGTTAGAGGTTTTCTGGAAACACAAAAAGGAGTTTATTTCCCACCTACAGTTCCAGAGTTTGCAAGTATTTACCTCTCAATAACTTAATTTTCTGATATCCAAAGCTGTAAAAAAACCCTATTTTTGGCTAAAGTGTTTGCTGCCCTGGAAGAATGTTTTTGCCACTTTTCTGTGATGGCAGCAGTGCTTGACCATGGAGATCTCTTCATAAAGCTCTTCCAGTTTTTGCTGATTTCTTTCTGGTATGTTTTCACCCATGAAGAGTAACTGAAAATATCTGACAAGTCATGCAAGCCTGACCTGATCTTGCTGTCGTGATTTTAATTACAGCAAGGCTGGAACTAAATGATCTTTAAGGTCTCTTCCAACCAAAACCATTCGATGATTCTGTGGTCATATTAATACACTTTACCTGTATTGTCAAGTTATCCCTACATGGAATAATTTAAACTAAAAAAGGAAAAAGAAACCCCATTGACAACAACAAGGAATTTTACTTACTGGGTTGGCTGGGTCTGGCATTGTATAAAAAGGCCTCACAGCAAGAGGGTATTTGTCAAGAATATAGAAGTCTGTGTCATACTGCATAAGTAATTTAGAACAGTTAGTACAAGAGAAAACGACATAAAAAACAAATGACAGGAGAAAAGACAGAATCAGTGAATCTTTCAAATAAAATTTTAAAAATTTCCCAATAGCTTCCCACAATATTGTCTAGGTTATCAATAAAAGTGGTGCATTCTTCATCAGTTTTTCAATACAATTTCTAGTGTAAACTTAAAAATGCTGAGCAGTAAAATGTGTTGCTGTAACAGGCAGGGTTTTTTTCCCACAAAGATCTCATCCTCTCCTATAGATTTTGTTAGAATCTGGTTTGCCTTTTTTTTAAGTCTCCTAAGAAGTGGCTTTGGAACATACTGGCCTGTTTGGTGTCCTCAGTACAACATATGATAGAAATACATATAAAAGATTGAAAATAGTTTGAAACTGCTTATTAATGACAAAGACAAAACTGACAGTTCATTAAATATGCAGCTGCAGTGTATTTAATGCAGTCAATTAAAAAATAGTAATCACCAACTCTTCCCAACTTCTGCATGTTCTGAGATACTGTTTACATGTAGGTATTGACACCAACCCTATGACTTCACAATATCAGGTTTCTGATTCAGTGACAGATTTATTTACTCTAAAATAATTGTTACCTTCTCCTTTACCAGGCGTCCCAGGAGCTTTTCATTAGGTGTGCTGAAAAAGATTATCATCATTAAAATGAAATCATGTAAACTTGTACTCATGATATACTTCACAAAGCCCAAAAGATTACAAACTACAGAGCTGTGCACCCTGACCCTTAGAAAATCTAGTACTTGTTTCTGACTCTTTTGGGTTGTGGCACACAGAAATTGCAGAAATAAAGTATATCCACTTGTTTCTAAATATTTCGTATAGGTCCTAGAAATCTCTTAAATTAACTAGTACCTAAAAATATTCTTGCTCTCAATACAACTTCTTCCTAGTTACCATATTCTGATTACTAAAGAACTGTGTACTCTATTTCCTATTGCCATACATCTTGTGTATGACACAATTAAGTGAGAAACACATGAACAGTTGTTGAGGAAATTACTTTCCTCCACCAAGCTCTTATGATGGAAACTTTATTTGATGCACAGATCATTTAACTTAAAATCACCCTAATGGTGCAGGATATACTATGGGGAAGAACAGAACTGTTTTAATTCATTAAATGTCTTTAATAAAGTTTACATATAAACTGCTAATTAAACCATCTCTCAGTAAATCAATGGCAATTCATCAAGGTTATTTAATCATTCTCCTGAGAGGTGGAAGGAAGAAATGGAAGGGTGTTACTTAAAAGAAAAACCTTAAGACAGCAGAATCCTTTTGTTTAATCCTATTCAAAGACATGTTGTAATTCACATGAAGGAATGCAACTGCTGAACAAACAAACACTTCTTTTCCTTAGAAGGTTCAAGCTGCTCTCAATGTATGTTTTCAGTTATTTTCTGTCAGATTTCAGAGTTTGTACTTATAGTCTACGTTGAAAGAAAGGATTATTTTCACATCCACTCATTTACTTGTCAAGAGATCTGGACAAAAGTGCTGTTTATTCCTCTATAAAGCTGTGCTTCCTTATTGAAGGCTGCCAGGTGCTCAGTACAATGTGACACTTCACTCCCACTTTCCCAAGACATGTCCTGCCAAGTACCTGAGATCCTCTTCATCACCCATCTCCACACCAGCCTCTCGAAGCATGGCCACACCTTCCCGGTATTCCAGCCTCAGAGTTGGCTCCAAAAACTTAAATGGCTCACAGGGGAACTGTTTGCTCACTGTCTGAATTTCAGTCTGGAATCTACACACAAAGAAACAAGAACAAGAGCCAAATACAGAACAGTCAAAAACTTGCACCTAAAAATGATTTTGTGGTTTTGCCACAAGAGGTCCCTCTTGAAACATAAAAACTGTATTAAAACCACTTCTGGAGAAATTCTGTAATGAATTGTTTCAACAAAGTTAATGCATCTACTTCACTGATGTTAATAATTTACTACTACTTCTGTTTAATCCCTTTTGTAAGAAATAATCGACTAGGTCAAATTTACACAGTAAAGGCATTGAAATCACCCCTTTGATTTGCAGCATTTACTTGGGTTCTTTTTTGAGTAATATCCAAATATAAACCAGGAATTTCCTTCTGGATAGACAAAGATTTGCATTTCTGCTGGCAAAACAGTCTAATTTGTAAGCAAATGGAAACCACTTCCTAAACTTCTAGCCTGGCTTTTTAATGAGTTAGACTGTGAATAATGGAAAATAATCCTTGCTGTTACCATACAACAAATGCAAGTTGGTAGAGTCACTTTTATTCAAAAAAACTTTCTTATCTAGTAAAGATTAAGATAATTTTTGAAACAGAACAATCTACCAGTAGTGGCACAAAAAGAAGGACATTTTAAATGAAGGATGGATCATTTCTCTTAGGAAGTGCTTTCAACAGCAGACAGCAAGTTTCTCAGTGCAAGCCAGCATACTCTAGGAGATGCTAAAAGTAGTTTACTGGCCTATGGCTTGAGTGAACCTTAGAAGTCAGGCACAAAGAAATAGTTAAGAGCAAAGCAAAAATATGTTTTGAAGTTGTGTCGTAAATCAGATTACCCATGATTATCTGACAAACTCAGGATAAAAGGCTTGCCTACTTCATTCCACAGTACAAGAGATGTCAAACAAAGTTGCTCATTAAAAGAAGGGAATGCTTTTATTACCTTTCCTGAAGCCCCTTGAATATCTGCACCAAGGTATCTGCAATCTCATCTACCACTTCATGATAGTGATAATTAAAAGCCATTTCAATATCCAGACCAACAAACTCAGTCAGGTGTCTGTGTGTATTGGAGTCCTCAGCTCTAAATACTGTAAAAATTAAACAACAGAAATTCTAACTGACTGAAATTATTATTCCAGTTGGAAAAATAACAATCATAATTTGGATTAGATAGACATGAAAATTCTCACTGAAAGACACAAATATAACTAGCAGCCTCAGAGCATCATTTGTAACAGTGACAGCATTTCTGCAGCTGTGGTACTCAAAGGATACAAGACAGACACAACCCGTAGAGAGGCAGGAGCTTTGCTAAGACTGACAGACACAAGTGGAAAAAACAGAAGCCTTCAAGCACACATGAACTTTCAGATTTGCAAGCTGCCTTTTTCAGAGGAAATGGACTTGTACACGTGTGTGTGTCTCTTCTGGGATAGGTACATCAGTCTAAAATAAACACGTCTTCCCATAAATCATGACTCATCTGTGAGTGATTAACAAGAAATTTAAGACCTGATTTTTTTTTTTTTTGTTTTATACACTGTTATTGACTTGTTTTCAGCACTCAGAGGGGTTAGGTATCTTTAAACCGTTTGAGGTCTTCAAAGAAAACTATTGTATTGCCACCTAAAGAGGCCATATCCTATCAGCTTTTGAGAAAGAGAGCATGGGACTGGAAACGATTCATTTTTTATTATTTGCTGACAGTTAGAAGTAAGCTTGTTCTAAGTAATGCTGTTCAGTACACGTAGAGCAACTTCTCTGTCAACCTAACTGTCATCAGTCGCCTCAACTGAAATTTGGTTTGGCAAGTGAAACTACACCAAGTGAAACGATTCAAAGCTTTAGTGTGTGTGTGTTTTATCTTACTTGTACCACAGCTGCTAAAAGCCACAAGGCCACACTTCACATGTTGCATAAAGCAAAGCTTTTCTTACCTGGCCCGACGCAGAAAACCTTTTCAAAGTCAGCACATATGCACATCTGCTTGTACAGCTGCGGGGACTGAGCCAGGTAGGCACTGGTTTTGAAGTAGGATACAGTAAACACATTGGCTCCTCCTTCACTTGCAGCTAGAAAGCAAGTGCTTTTATAAGGAATTATTGAAATAAAATTAAGCAGTTATTAAAATTAAAATGTACAATTTAATCAGAGGCAGAATGATAGATTATTTGGCTTACATTTAAAGATCAGAAAACGATTTTTCTTCAAAGCATATTAGAGGAAAAAGATATATTTGCATCCATCCATTCGTGCCAAGATAAATTTTGCAGCTCAGGACTGTCACACCTTGTCTTGAAAAATCTACAAATTTAGCTGGGATAGTTTAAAATGTTACTGTTTCAGCTGACCTTCACCTTAGAGTGAGAACAGCAGAGAAGACATATCTGCACTAACACATCTACCCCTAAATTTCTGTGGAAACCAATCTCTCCCAGTGGCTCAGGCTGCCAAGGGTTCACTGCAGAGCCTGAGCTCAAAGTGCATATCCTGCTTCACCAGGACCATCCTCTCTAACTGAAGGCATAAATATCTCCCACAGCCAACTCCAGGTTTACCAGAGGGCATGAGCCAAAGCTATAAAGCTTTTTCTCAGTTTGAGGCAATTTCCACAGACAGCTACAGGAACAAGGATCACATGCCTTTCCCTTACTGCAAAGCACTTACCACAACTGCACCACTTCACCTTGCCTACTCCCAGTGTGTGACATGAGAGGTGCAGTGGCCTAATACAGGTAACTTCTAAAAACCTCAAATCTTAAAAGAGTCATGATGTTTAAATTGGAAGTTTAGTAAGGATTGCATTGACTTAACTTAGTTAATTTTAAAAAATATGGTCTCATTTAAAGTGTGGGATGCTTGCTTGCTTTCAGTGGGCCACTGCACACTTCCTCCAAGTCCTACATAAATAAACTACTTGGGAGCCTTTTAGTACTTCATATTATATAACTGTCTCCATAGGAAAAAGTCATCCAATCTTCTAGTTCAATGACACTTTTTATATTGGAAGAACAGCTGCTTACATGCATTTTGTCAAAAAGCTCACTTTTAACCTCAATCAAGAGATGTCTTCCAAAATGTAAGTACAGAAGCATAAAATTCTGTAACCAAGACATGCACTTTATGAATGTATATATAATAACATAATAACACAAATGTTCTGCTCTGATTTTCCATGCCATGTATCTTAGTGGCATCAACAAAACCTCAAAGAGCACCAATAAGATGGAAGAAAAACCTCCATCAGTAAATCAAGCCATTGGACTTTTGGAAACAATATAGTAAATCAAAATAACTAGAAGCAAAATCTACATTTCAGACTTTCAGGCTTAAGCTGTTATTCCACATTTCCAAAAAGAAAAAGGTCTATGCCTTCTATTCTGCCACATTCTCACTGCTAAAGAAGTGACAAATTGTGTCATATAATGGCATCATATTTTATACCATATGTTTGTTGCAACATCTTTATGATGGAATCTGCTTTTAATCTAAATTAGACTGGTTTTTTTAATACTGAGAATGGAACAGGCAGTGCTCAACACTGAGAACACTAATTTGAAGAAAAATGCATATGATCAGAATGAAACATTCATATGCATTGCAAACTACATAAATTAGATATATAAAATATTTTTCTTGTCATTCTTTAAATAGCCTAAGTCAGGAGAAGAGTAAAGCCCAATTCTGACACCTGCTAGAAGTTTGCTATGTTGCATCTAAGCTAGAAAGAAAACTTTTATGTTTTTAAAATAAAAACTTACTAATTTTTTTTCAGATAGGTACACTGAGTAACTGTAAAAGAAGCACCCCTGTAGCTGCTGGATCACATATACAATACCTGAAATGATTTTGGGAGTCTGAATTTCCACAAATCCCTTGTGAATAAGAGTTTCTCGGAAAAGCTGACATATACCAGACTGGAGGCAGAAGATTGCCTGACTAGTGGAGGTCTACAAGAAGAAGATAAAATAATGAATCCTATGTTAGTTTTTCCTGACTTTATTACTTCTTCTGGACAGCTGCAAGGATGAATTCCTTCCCTCAGGAATACCTTATTATTGTATCTGCCTAAACAGTAAGAAGTGCAAATCTGTAATTGTCTGTTACACAGAAGGAAACAGGAAAGGAAATCAGAGGAATTACTAATTTCAATTTATAGCATATTCAGTTATAAACGAGGCACTGTGGTCAATTCTACATTTGAAAAAAATACCTGATTTATGAGATGTGCTTCTGCAAATAAAGGTTTTATAGTAAGAAATTGAATAAAAGCACTAAATCTATTAAAAAGCTTTCAGCACACTGAACTAGAACAGCTGCAGAATACACAGGGCACGATAAATGCAGAGCCATTACATAAGGCAGAAATGTGTGTCTGTTAAAGGCTACCAAATACAATGTTTTTCATGTAAAAACACAGCCACATGTTAACCATGTACAACACTGCCACAAAAACATCCAAAACCCAAGATCTACACTTTCAACTTTTAAGCAGCCCACATAACGCCTGTTGATATGAACTGCAGTTCTTCTTTTTTTCACCTTACTTAAAAAGTAAATTTAGCTGAAAACAGAAACAGATTTAACTGAATCGATAATTTTCTTTTTGTTTATGCACGTGACACAATTGAGGTGCTCATCTGGGTTAGCAAATACCTACACTAAACATTCCTGGAACACTTTTGGCATGAAGAATAAAACAACCACCTTAGCAAAGACTGCAAGGCGTCAGCACTGAAGCCATATCTGATTTTGTGCTTTCAGCATCCCAAACGTGACAGTGAGCAAGCCAAAAGGGTACAAAAAGACCAACGAGTTCCTGCAAACAAGCAAGAGAACGGTTCTTTATGACAGCCTGCGTCACAGCACTGTTTACTTCTCTTTCTGAACAGCACCCAGCTCTCCAGCTAGGGTAAGAAAGGCCTTGTGGGCTTTTTCACATGACTCCTCTACCAAACCACAAAACAAAAAAACCCCAGCCAAAACAAACTATATAAGCAGCCAAATTTAGACAGTCAGTAGAAATGCTGAAATAAAGCCACATCCATCATCTCTGCAAGATAAAGATCCCTTTACCAACAAACCCAAAGAGAAAATTGCAATAATACTGCAGATCTGTAGCTGTTTGGAGTTATTTGCCATTTTAGCTGACCAATGAAATATTTCAGGTGGGTAAGTGGTTGAGACTAGTAACTAATAGCAGTTCTCACTGTCTGATAAACCACATGTCTGATAGACCACAGCTGACTCAAAATGTTCAAAATGAAGGAAATGAGGTTTTGAGCAACAGTTACAAAAGTACCTTAAAAGTTTTTCAGCTGTTTCACATTGGTCTCCCAGAACCAGGCATATGGTAAGACTCTGCCCGAGTTATCAGCAAAATTTGGCAGTGTTACATCCAAGTATCAGAATGACTCAAAGGGATTTTTTCTTCTTAACCATCACCTACTTGAAAGGTGAAAGATCTGAAAACTTTAAGTCACATTTGAGTTTCCCAATAAAGTTTTGGATGAACTAGACACATCTAAAATTGCTAAGAGAGAAGATGGGTAACATTAACATAAAGCAGGATAGAAACAATGACTCTCCTTACCCTTGGTGTGAACCAAGGACAGTTTCATGCCAGAGCAGGTGAGAATGCAGTAGGAAGCCAAACAGCCCCAGGAAAAAGAAAACTCGTTGCTAAACCCAGTCTGAAAGCAATTACATGGTCTGACCCAAAACTGTGCACACAAACACATCCAGTCAATACCTAACACAGCTCTCCAGCAACAAAGGTTCGCTGGGCAGTAACTCCTCCTGTCCTTTGTGAGGAGGCAGGGAAAGGATTCTGTCTTCCTAAGCCATCTATAATGATAAGTCATGCTTAGAAACAGCATTTATGAAAGCAGCCAAATTCACAGAACTGGACACTCAAGCTTTTATTTAACTGCAGACCAAGAACAAGCAGCAATTCTCCATACCTCAAATTAGATCTGACAAGACCACTCTTCTTTCACCAAAGGTGGCTGAGTTTTAGTGTCCATTCATTCAGAGACTGCCAACATGGATAACTGTTGGGAATTTGTGATACTGCAGCCTCCTTGTAAGAATTAAATAGACCCACAAGACATCTGAGATAAGCTCCTAAAGAACTGCATCTGCCAATTTGCAGTGGAGTCAAATCACTGACCTCAGAAGTTTTATGCACCACTACAATTTCCAAGTATTTTAAAAATGGAGAAAAAAATTTTCAGATTTAATAACGTTCTTTGCACTGGTGTGATGTTCAGAACACAAAGAGAACAAATTCATTTGAAGAAAATAATTCAGTAATTGAGATGCTGGTAAATATAGCAACGTTTGTACAATGGTAAGTAACACAGTCACAACTTGAGCTTCCACACTTAGGTACAATACAGCAAACTGAAGACACAGACAGCTGTCAAAATTGATTGATTTTTACCTTTGCCTTAAAATAAGATTTTGCCATGGCATTCTTTTTGTGTAGTGTTTACTTCGATAGGAACGCTTCCACATACATATTGACAAACTATCTTATCTGAGACTATGGCAAAGACAGTCAATATTGCTTCAAGAATTACTCAGAAACAGAAACAAATCTGTGACACTTCAATGCTATTGCAGCTAACAATGTTAACATTTTAACTCAGTCTGCAAAGGTAATTTATGAGAAAAACTCATTATATTCAATATTTACCTTTGTTACAGACAGCAGAAGAAAAGTTTAGGGAATAATGCTGAAGTATGAGTTTCAGTCATAACCTCACTCTAATTTCACCTGAGTGTTTATTATTCACATACCACTAAGGAAGATATTTATGATAAAACTGAGCACTGTAAGACTATAAAAGCAATTATCACTTTTCTTTTGGCACAAGCTGCAGTGTCAGAACAACAGCCACGTGTGCTGCTAAATGTTTTTCAGTGTAAGTGAGGACACTTCACACCAACATGATTGTATCTCAGAGAGGTGAGACTGATGCACAGACGTGAAAAGTTGTGAACTTTCTTTTTACTCTCACATCAACTACAGAATTTGTTCTGCTCTCCCCTCATTTTTGCTTTTCTGTTTGCCTGCTGCAGTTACCCATCTTCCACCAGGAACAACCATTAAATACATAGCTGGCTAAATAATGTAATCCATTTTAAGTAATACACATGATTTTAAATAATGTAACTATATACAGGCCAAATGAAGGTTTTGCTAGGAAGGAGAATTAATCTTAAATAACTTTTTTTTTAACCCTAAGGTAACCAAAGTCAACTTCTAGTCACATTTCAGAATTACCTATAGTACAAGAATGTACGAACATGGAGTTTGTAGTCTAAATGACTGGGACTGTGTATGTACACACTGCCAAATCATTGCCCACAAGAAAATAAACTGTGCATTTGCTTGTTCATTACAGCTTGGATTCAGTCAGGAAAAACACAGCTTTTGCAATGAGGAAATTGAATCCAACACAACGAAATCAAGCTTGAAGTAACTGAGTATTTAGAAAAAAAAGTGCATTAAGATCAGTGTACAGCTGGATTATCACATTACACAGTCTGACACCCATAAACTACTAAAGACACAGTTTAATGTTAATGCTCTACCCTGAGCAGTACAAACAGGGTAATACTGCCCCCAAAAAGGCTTGGCTTTGGTCTCAATGAGCTGGGCATTAGCAGACACAACTGCAGCAACATGACTGCAAAAGGGCATATAATTCGAGTCACATTTGGACAGATACTGTTGAGATAAAAGTCCTGCTGAACACCAAAAATTAACCAGAACAAGGACATCAGTCAGGTCCATTACAAACCTGGGTGAATCTGAATTGTTCCTTTCTTCAGACTTCTTCAAAATCAAACTGAGAATTAAAACCCAAGAATTATTGTTTCTTTTACTGGTCTTTTCTTCATTGATTTTTTTAAACAATGTAAAAGTGGATGAACCTGAACTGGTATTTTTAATAAGTAAACGACAAAAATCAGTGTTTCACTAGTCTTTTCTTCATTACTTTTCATGTACCACAGAACTTCATTAAATATAGTTTCTGCAGGTCTTTTTACAGATATAGGAAGTCTACACACCACCAAATACTTCAGTGAAACTTAAGAACAACAGAAAAGTAAAGATTTAAAAACACAGTCAGTGCTCTACTTTGCCCCTTTTAACTGTTGTGATAAGTGAATGGTAAATCAAACATCACTGATCAAGTGGTTTGACTTTCATTAAGCCGTGTGAAAAACAGATACTTAGGTCAACAGTGGTTTCCTCACAGTCACCTGTGGTTGTCTGAAAGAAAATCTAGTCTATACAAGGACTTTTCTTTCTTCATACCAGCTCTCTTTTCTCTAAAACCTCAACTTCTGTACTTCAAGGGTGTGATCTGTATTTTATGAGTTCACCCACCAGGAACAGGTTCATTCTTCTCCAGTAATCACTCTTTGGAAATTATTTTCAAAACCCCTTAGCCCTAAATAATCACCAGTTTCTCTCCATACCTCACAACAACAACTACAGCAGTAGCTTGGCATCTTGGCATTTAAGTACTTCCCATCCCCAACCTTAAAAAAACTAAACTACCAGACACTTCTGAGAGACCTCTGTCAGCAAACAAAATGCAAGATTGTTAATAATTCACTGCAATACTCAATCTATTTCCACATGTACACAAGAGTGGAAGTCTTGCAATCTTTGCAACATACTTTGTATCTCTGTCTCACTAATGTAATTTCCTTATTATTAATTACACTCCTTGTATTGCACCATAATCAAACCTTCCTAGGTATACATCATAGCTGGATGGAGTGATGCTATTTTTGGAAATCCAGGCTTTTTCATTAATGTAATAACTGAGTTTCCCAGCTCCACTTTATCATGACTTGGCCCTATCCAGTAAACTCCTTAGTTGATCACTATTTAAAATTAGCTAATTACTTAACTACTTTAAATACGGTGTTCAAATGGACAAAAATAATTTTAGTTGCATCCAAACTACTTTTTTTAGTCTGAGCCTAACCAAGATCTACACATTTAGTTTGGTAAATCTTTCTCAAAATAACAGTGTCCCTGTTTTTGATGTTCAGTGACCTCCTTCTTCCTTAAAAAACTGGGGCACTTCCTTTAAAAACTGAGGAAACCAGAACTAGATGATACATTTATCTGTGGCTTGACTTCCTCCCACACTTGTAGGAACAGATCATCACAGCATCTCCATTTGAACTATTCCATTAACATTTTCCCTGCTGCCTGTGATATGGTTTTCCTAGAAGGAACAGCTGTGGGAACAATGGTTTCAGACAACACATCATGTTTGCAATCCTCCTTAGGACATGCCTACTTATGCAGTGCATTTGAAACACTAAAGGATCTTTGAAGCCCCACTTGCACTCCACTAGCTTCAATCAATGGAACCAAATCATTGAAAATCAATTACTACATTCTGGGTGTCTTTGTATTCCTACTCTTGTGATTCCACTACATACAGTGCTTAGGATGTGTATATATTTGTGCACTGCTGCAAATTATATGTATATATATATATATGTATATATATATATATAAAAATTCAGTGTTCTCACTGAAATATCCCCTTTCTTCATATTCAGCACTCCCTTTAAAAAAACAGATTAAAATAACATATATTTAGAATCTGCTTTAGTTCTGAAGGCACATAATGAAAGGTGCAACAGGAAAGACACACAGAAATGTGACACATTCTGAGACAGAAACTTTTCCTGTGCAGAGGAAGAAGGCAAGACCCAAGTCTAATCATGGGCAAGCTGTGGCCAGATCACACCAGCCACAGGTGTCTGCAGAAGATGAGATGCAGACACTGCAGTATACTGAGATCTGGCATTTCATCTTTCCACCAGTTCTGTGAAAAGCTAACCTGAATTCCTGTTCAGCATGAAACAGCTGCTTAGCACCACACTAGCAGCTGCTGCAGCTAAGAAGAAAAACAGCTTCTTAACACAGAGTGAAGGTTCAGAGCTCAAAACAAGGTGCCAGACATTGCTGAAGAAAGGGTGTCCCAACAGTGGTTGGGACACAGAAGAGGTTACAGCAACATCCACTTAGGTCAGCAGTTGCACCTCCAGGCACAATACTGACAACCAATGCCCCAGTGCTGTACTGACAAAGATATTTCAGAAGGATTGGGAGGGTCATGCTGAACTACTGCATGTGTACAAGGGCAGAAGAACTTTAGTCCCAGCCCTTTCCATTCCATCTCTTGTATTTCTTCTGGCATGACCCTTCTTTTTCCACTACTATTTACCTTCTTAGGCTTTGCTCTGCAGATGCCCTCAACTAAATTACAGCCAAGGATACCTCCAAGCCATTTTCACTCAGCATTTTTAAATATTATTTCCCTTTGTATAATTTCTCTGTTCTCTTGTGGCCTCATGGCTCCTTTCAGTTTATTATACAGGTGTTTCTTCAATATAATGGATTTTCTTAGGTTTCTCTGGAGTGCTGTTGGTTATTTTTATTCATCACCAGATGTTCAAATAAAGCTTGCAGTTCAAGCATCCCAGAATTCTTCCCTTCAATTCAGTACACTGCCTTAGCACTATCAAAAACTGATGATCCTTCAAATGATTTTCACTTTCAGTCATTAGTATAGAATTCTTTTCATTAAAGGCTTAATTTAAGACAGATTAAGAGACCAATATGATGAGATACTGATTACCCTGAAAGGTAACCACAGACTGAAGTTACTCAGTATTGCACATAAGGTCAAGTGAAAAGCAGTTAACTTTGGTACAAGTAAAACAATTGACACAACTAGTTTTAGTTACTGAAATAAGAAGATCATATATTGAAAAGCTGTAAGTATCTCAGTGGCAGAACTTTTTCCAATTTTCCAATAAATGACTTTTTTTGTTTCATTTCTCAGATGCACAGATGGATTTACTGAGAAACTGCCATTATCAAGAACTTTGAAGGCAATACTAGGTATCAAAAAATGAGCTGAGCACAGTCTTCATTCAATGCTGATTAAAATTTTATTGTGGAAAGCCTAAAATGGCTAAAAAGCTTAGGAAAAGGCCAAGATGCCTCAAGTCAGTAATGCTTAAGTTAGTTACACACTTAAGTGTTAGCTGCTGTTTCATTAAAAAGGAATCAAAGCTCTGTAAGTAATTTAGTAGAGAGTATTTTGCTGCTGATCAGAAATGGTAAATATTTGGGAGGTCTGTGAATTCACAGAAAGCTGGGTCTCTATGACCTGCATAAAGAAAGGCGTTTCAGGAAGAAAAAGGAAAATACATGAATGCTGTGGAAGAAACAAAGAGAATGAGATTGGTATCATGGCCTGGTACAATTTCTCTGGCAAGGCACACATTACAGCACCTCAACTGCCTATTAAAACTCAGAACTTCCATCTTATACTTCAAAACCGAGCTCTTTACAGGTTTTGGATAACAAAAACTACATCTGAGAAAAAAATGTTCTCTAAATTGTCCCTATTCAGTCACCTTTGACTTTTGCAGGTAAAAAGCCCAGATGTACATGGCCAAATGTCAAATCATCAATATTTGCCCTTGAACTACCAATATATGTTCTTTAATTAATGTCAGTAAAGGCAAACATTTAGGATTCAAAGATCCTGTGCTTTTACAATACCAAGCAAAACCACATTTTCTTCTGTTTCTTATTTTCTTATTTTTTTCACATTTTCTTATTTTTTCTTCTGGCCTACAATACAATGCCATCAAATCCATGACTTTTATTGCTTCGTGGATTAGAAATATGAAGAATAAACACTTGCAGGCAGGCCTGCAGCACTGCATGTTCCTTACCCTCAGATCAATGATTCTGTTGTCCAGTCTTGTATCTTGGTTTACAGTAGCTCTTCCATCCTAAACAGCAAAAAGCACAGAGTGAATACACACACATCCAAAAACCAAACAAAACCAGAACTTCAACATAACAAAATCAATGGAGAAAAACAACCTCTGGCTAAAAGCAAAGAGTTATTTCTATGTTCAGCAGAACTTCGAGATCATTCTAGAAAGAACATACAGCAAACTGGCAGTATAGCAAAGTTTAAGGTGTAACTTCTCCAGAGGTCACAGGCAGAACCCAGCTATGAGGATGCAGCAAACACACAAGATTGGAAGCTCTGGTTTTGACCTTCTACTGCAGTTCAGCAGACATCAAAGCTATAGAGATACTGAAAACAGTTCTGGATAGCACAAAGGAAGTAAAATGCAAACCTAACAAACCCCCAGCATCACCGCATTAAGGAAGTTGCTTGGCTTGAGTGCTTTTGTTCAGCTACAAAGACAATAAAAAGCATTTGAGGATGCAAAGATTTCACCTCCTCTCCTTCCACTTCTGGTCGAACAGCATCATCCAGCTGTAAGGGCAGCCGGGGTTCAGCTGAACTGATCACATAGATCTGAAATTGAGAGAGAACAGAAATAGCATGAGGCTCTGCTCAAAAGGAGGTGTGATTTACAAAAGGGTATTTCTAGCAGAGACATGAAACAGTGTTTGCATAGGCTGCTTGCTCTAAGGCTGTGATTTTATTCCAGTACTTGAGATACACTGTGCATTCTCATGACGGTACTGAAGTGCATAGTTCTGGCTTTCTCTTTGAAAGATTTGAAGTATCTTTTTTTCTTCTGGGAAGCACCAAATTGAGCAAGTTCATACAGCCTGAGGGACAAGCCTTTTGGCTTGAATGCCAGCTCTGAATATACCAGATTTCACTGAGTTTCAGGTTCTGATTCCAGCAAGATCATCCCGTTCAGAAGACCTTGTTAATGTATCATTTACTTATCATCTGAATATAGCTGAAAGAGCTATTTCAGATTCAAAACTTTATGAGATAACGAAAATACCATCAGAGAATGAAAACCACCTTGCTGTGCCTTATGGTCTAGTATTGCTCCTAGGGGAGCAGTGAATTTGACGTTCTTTCAGAAAAAATCAAGCACAGGATAATCTGCATACATATTAAAACATGTTTCTTCAAAATCTGCAGATTTTCCCCACTGCTGTTAGCTAAGATTTACCTCACTGCTAAAATAGCCATTGTGCTCTACTCCTGAGGCGACTGGCTTTCAGCTGTATTGTAGGCATACAGTTTAGTTAAAAACCTTTAGAAGAAAAGGATATTACATAAAGGTTTAAATATGCTTTCTATTTAAACAAATTATAAAGTTACACTTCCTCCAGCCCTACAGCACAAACTCCAGGAACTTTAGATTTCAAAAGTTTCCATACTGTTAAGCCACTGAGAGTTTATTTCTGTGTGAATTATGTATTCCAGTCCATTGTACCGAGGGGAAGATTGTAACTCCGATAAAGAAGAAACTCCTGACTTGCACTTAAAAAGAAGCAGACTTTATATGCCAGTATCTACTGCAGTTAAGAATGAAAAACTAGAATTACAAGCTTTCCTAGCCAAATTGTTATAGTGAGATACTTTATTTTACTTGATACTGTAATTCAAATGGCAGATAAAACCAGGGAAATATAAACTCTAAGTATCTTAAAACCAGAAGTGTTTAATTTTTACATATAAAACACTGAAATTTGTAGTTTAAAGCAGTTTATTTCTCTGGCATGGGATTCCTTATTGACAAAGTTTATGTATGTAGACAGACAAACAGTCTCAACACATAATCTATCAAACAATTAACCAATGCTCCGTTTGCTCAAAAATTTACCCTTTGAACGTGAAGCTCAACGTCTTGCTGAGTACAACCTCCAATCTTCTGATGTGCTTTCCTCACAACGCCTTCTATGTCCACAATGCTCTCCTTGGTGATGCTGGCAATAAAGAGAGCACAGAAGGCTCAGTAAGTTGCACTGCACACTGCAGCAGCCTCAGCACTGAGCACCATTCACGCACCGTAGGGAGTGCTGAACAACAGAACAGAGTAAAGCAGCTGAAGTTAATTTTATATCTCATAAGTGATTAACGAAGGAGTTTGCTGAAATATCCCCAGCCATGATGAATTCAAACTGGGATGGAAGACTTGAGAGGGAAAGAATTATGACTGAGCTCAGTGCTTGCCCAGTCTGTGTGTGTGTTTATACATGAACTGACAAGTGGCAGAGCTCTTTTTCTAGGCCACAGACACCCCCCCACGCGTCGGCCGATGCAATTATCTGCAAGATGTGTCTTCACCAGCAGAACAACAAACTGAAGGGAAGTCTTCGAATTTAAGGGAAAAATCAAAACTAGTTCAGCTTGTTTAAACTACATGACTTGTTACTGAAAGATGTAATATGCTCCAAAGTAATTTCTCTGTGACAAGGGACATCCTAACTGCTCTCCACTAACAGTCACTAACAGTACATTAGAACACCACACACCATCTTGAAAGTCTTCCAAAGATATGATATAAAGTGTGTGTGTGCTATAAGCAGACAACAAAAGCCTCAAGAGTCAGAGGTAAGAAAAGAATTTGTATGAGTTTCTATTTACGCATTTAAGGAACTGGAGTTTAAACCAGCACTTTTCTACAGATAATCTCACCCCCACTGGAAATATATTTTCACTGTCTCTCTGTTAGCTTACAAGAGGCCAAATATCTAAAAATATTACATTCCTTTTTAGGAAAACTAATGCTACTTGTGAGTCCTTGAGAAAGCTGAAAAGCACTTTATGTACATCGCTCCATCACCTAAGCCCTCAGACAGCAGGAAAGCATCGGGCCCACAATTTAACTGCAAATAAGAGGTGAGTGAGGATGTCACCAGACAAGCTGGCCACTGCTGAAAGCAGCAGAGCAAAGAGCCATTAACAACCATCAACTTTACAAGGCTGGCACTTTTATTACTTTGAACAAGAATCTTGAAAAATCTGATGATATTAAAGTAACAGTGGAAAATTCAAGCATCAAATTCTCAAAACCTAACAGTGGCACTGTAAGTAAATTCCAATTAACTAAAAAATAACAAGCCAAATTTGAGTATTTTCGCTGATTACACTTTTTTTGAATGTAATATTTTCAGGTGATAAAACTTATTAGCTGCTCTAAAGTTAATACAGACAAGGGTGCTTCATATGCTTGACTTGTTTAACCATTAGGTAGTTCCATGCACTGCATTAAATTCGTGAACATTGTGTTCTTCTGGTACATTCACACTTTAGAAGAGCTACAGTTGCTCAAATCATGACTAGATTTGTACAAAGCAGAGGCTGAGAGCAGGCTTTAAATAGGAATCCATTTAGTTATAGGTGAGCCTCCATCTCCATTCATTTAGCAGAGGCAACAAATACGAGAAAGGCTAACTGAAAGGACACCGAGTGCTTCCAAGCACTTTGTGTTACAAATGCTTCTGTCTGAAGCTCCTTACACAGACTGTGGAGCCAACACAGAGCTTTGGATGCAAGAGAGCATGACCATCCATGAGAACACATGATGCTGAACCAGCAGTAGTGTAACTATAAATTCCCTTCTCAAATGCATGAACATTTAAAGAATTGAAGTTTTATGTGAACTTTTTTTCCTTAAACAGTTCTCTGTTTTCCTCACTTCCTTTTCCATGTCAACATTTTGGCAAATGTTCAGAAAATGCCACTAATGACATGAATAGTGCTGTCTTCACTGAAAATATCAGTTTCTAATCTGCTGAATAAAAGCCTTCTCACTAATTACAGTAAATAATGTTTTAAATTTATTGAAGGAAATTCTCTGTACTGTGAATAAGAAAAGAATAGCTAAATATAAATGTGTTGTATGAAGGATTCATAATTAGATGGGTGATCCCATGGATGAGAACTGTTATGAGGTCAGTACACAGCTCTGATCAGAACATGCAAGGAATTCAAGACATGCAAAATGGCATCAGGTTAAAAACACAGGAAGAAACAGACTTTTACATCACTGTAACTGCAATATTGCTCTGCAAATTGCATAACTTTAAAACTCTGCACATGGAATAAAATGAGCTTTCTCTCCATCTCTATACTGGAGCTGCAATTAAAACATGTTTCTTGATCTGGAACATATTTAAAACCATAGCATTCTTTAGTCATTACATCTGCCATAATTTTAAGCTGTATTTCAACTGAATTCCTGAGTATGTAGGTCCCTGTAACCAAATATTCAAGTAATTTCCTGGGCACACAAAAGCACTAGCAAGGGTCCTACTGCATGTGACCATCTTTGCATTTATAAGCATCCATCATCTCCTCTAAACTTTCATTTGATAATTAAAAAATGTGCTTTTCCTCCTTTAAGCTCCACATTTAATCCAGTATGGAAATAAAAACTTGTGTTTTGAGTTCTGTTTGAACCATGCTCAGCAAGACCTAGAGCTGGAAGTGTCTGAAGTCCATAACAGTGCATCAAATGTAAACTACAGCAAGCTGGAAGGTGCTGCTTTGATCCCAACAGGTAACGCCAAGGATGTTACTGAAACAGCATTTTCAGTTCAAGTTCCAACAAGAAACAGGATGTTTGAATAAAATGCCAGTAACTACAGCAAAACATTCTCCAAAGCAGCAGGAATAAGTCATCTAGGTGATTTTTGATAAAATTCCCCTGGGTAACACAAAGTCCCCAAACACCAAAAAAAGTGAACAAGCAGCAGAACAACATGCCAAAGCACCACCATTTCCATTAAGGACAACAACATTTATACCTGTAATTAATATTACCAGGGACTAGAAACTAAAGTAGGATGCATCAGGCATTAAGAAAAGACAGGTGACATCTTTACATTGTTTAATCCAAAAAGAAACTATTTAAGTATATAACTTAATGAAGCCCAACAATAAAAAATTTCTCTGTATAGGAAACCATTTTGTATGTAACATTCAAAAAAAAAAAAATCAAGATTATAATTTCTAAAGTGTCCACTAGATGCCTTATGTCCCTCCTAATTAGCTGCCTGTCTATTAGCCAAGACTTTCTCTTTTAACCACAGGATTGCATTCTTGCAGTCTTTATAACAACATCTTTCATCAACAGCTTTGTGTTGCAAGCTGAACCCTATGCTGGCCTCCCAAAGTGAATCACAATCAACACTTTCTTGGTCCAAAACCTGAAGAATAGGAAGAAACTTGGTTATTTATAGACTTTAAATAGAAAATGTTTACTTCTTCTATACCATCTATATTTATTCCAGCATTTTGTTGTTTTTTTCTTCAACATCTTTCT
The DNA here is from genome assembly GCA_013400175.1 of Phainopepla nitens. NCBI lineage: Eukaryota > Metazoa > Chordata > Aves > Passeriformes > Bombycillidae > Phainopepla > Phainopepla nitens. Next base: position 55,474 of record VXBQ01014272.1, on the reverse strand, counting down.
GTAAGCAGACTGCACAACTTATATTAATACATTATTAAATTTAAAATATTAAGTAATTGTCTTAATACATATTAATAAACAATCCTTTATCTGAATGCCAGTGAAAGTGAAGGCAACAGTTCACTTTCAAAGAATGAGTGCATTTTGTAAGTAGTTAAGAGTATATCACATTTTGTACTCATCAAGAGTAACTGTAATCCTGTCTGCACAAATACAGCAAGTATCCATGAAGCCCCCTGAAAGGAAATTATCTGACATTGTATACAAAAAGGCCAGGTAAACACCTATTCAGATTCTCTTCATTCTAAAAATATAATGACTGGTTTCCTATACCAACATTTTAACACTTGGTTGAACCTGGATATCTTCCGGGAAAAAAGCAGCCAGTCTGCTTTTAAGGATTTTAAATAACTAAATCCACAATGCATTTTTAGTGATTTGCACTAAAAAAAGTTACACTTTATTTCCTTTCTAAATTCCCCTAATTTCAAGCTCTGTTCATTGCATCCTGTCATACCTTTGTATCTGCAATGTGAAGAACCTCCCACTGGCAGAACATCTTGCATAGCACCACAAGACTGGGATTTAAATCACTCAATCATTTCTCCAGAATAGAACAGAGTTTTCTCTAGTCTCACAGAAGGCAGACTTGCCTGACCATGTATCATTCCTCTTGTAACTTCATCAACCTTTTCAAATCTGACATGTATTCAGACACAAAGACAACAGAAGTGGACAAAATATTCCAGAACTGCCTCAAACCAGGCACATATTACATTAGTGGCATTTTATTCTTCTTTTCCAAGTCAGAGAACTGCTTGGGCTCCTGTCAAGTCAGTTATCTATCACAATCTCACATTTCTCTCTGCACTTTTCTATTTATCAATCCTGAACACCCACAAAATCTGAGCAAACAATCACAAGGGTACAAATTCACACTGAAGAGCATTGAAGTGGTTATTCTAAAGGAACCCTGGTTACTACACACTCCTGAGTCCCTATTTACCAATCCAATTTCTCTATCACCAGCAAACTTAGCTGCAATTTGACATTTTCTTCCAGTCTTCTGATATAAAAATTAAACAGTAATGGATAAAGAAAACATTCTGCAATATCCAGCAGTCTCCCTGGTATTACTAATTTATAATTTATCTAGCTAAAGAACCTACATGTATTTTTCTACATTGTGAATTATGTTCATACAAATTAACCATTTCTTCCCCCTCCATTTTAATCTCTTTCCTGCATTTTTACTCTATAATCTATTACAAAGAGCCATCAAGTTACTTCCTGTGCAAGGGCAGATTCTTTGAGCAGCTGAATTAGAATCTGTTAACCACCTCTCCCAACTGCTCTATCAGCCCACGTGGCTCTGCCACTGGGGCGGGGGGAAAGGCTCAATGCTGACAGAAAAGGAGAAAGAAAACCAAAAGCAGCCACACCCAATGCTTGATGGAAAAAAGCAGGTTGATAAATTACTAAAACAGATTATGAACTGGCACCTCTGCTGTCTAAAAGATACAATTAACTGTTTCTCTCACAGGTCATCCCTTGCAGGTTGAATTGTTTTTTTCTGAAAAAAGAAGAACAATTCCACAGCTGCCAATCCAGTATCTTGACAGGCTCTGTGCCATGTTTGTTTTGGAAGTTCAACTTGAAACTTTCCATGGTTAAACTTACAGAAATTTACTTGTAAACCTGAGCTGAACCACTATAAAGTGTCTTTTCACTAAAATCTCACATTCTAATGATAATGGTGGCAATTACTGTATGAATGTTGCTGACCACAGAACATTATGAAAGTTCTTGGTTTCCATGTGCCAATATCTAAAAGAGGAACTGGTTTGTTTATAATTTATGAAAATTTGTCCAAAAATGCTCATTATTTAATCAACTAAAATTAAAAATTCAAGATCCAGAATTTTACAAACTGTTTAAACAAAGCTGTGGACACAGTATGAAAATATGAGAAAACAGCACATGGAAAATATAGATTATATACTATCAGTGAAAACATTTAAGAATTTAATTGAAATTTAAGGTATTTGAGTTAAATGTTTTCTTTAATAAATGTGTATTTCCTCATTTAACACGTAGGAAATGAGATGATAAAAAAAGACACTGAGAAAGGCAGGGAAACAGGCTAGGTATTTTTAGACATCTAAGCCCAGCCACATGTGCTAGAAATAATGGGATCTCTCCCGAGCAGGTGAAAGGCAGCAGGGAAGTGGCTGAGGACAGGCACGTCCTGGGGCTCTGCCTCAGGTGCTGCTGACAGTGACCCCACCTGCACTCACCAGGCAGGGAGCAGCAGCCTCTGAGGGGCAACAGCAGACAGAGCTGGAGGAGATGAAACACTGGAAAACGTGAGAGCATGGCTGGATATTAATAAAATAGGTTTGTTGGTGGGAAGGAATCCTGAGAAGATGACCGTCTAAGGATGTTAAAAAAACCAAAAGCAAACCCCCAAAAGGAAATCCAAAAGGCTGTAACAGAGTTACACCACTCAGAGAACATCATGATGAGCATGTAATCATTTCAGAAGCACAAATAATAAGGCAAACAAGAAGGCTACAAAGTAAGGGAGGCTGAAGTACCAGGATTCAGCTAGCAAATGCTACCCCAAAAAAGGAGCAGAAGGAAAAGTCAAAACACAGTATAAACATCATCAGTCTGGCTACTCTGAGGAATTAAAAGTGTGTCTCATCAAGAGGGAAGATGATGGAGCTGGGAAGAACCTAAGGATGAGGTTCTGCCTGATTTAACAGCTCACTGCTGCCAGAAGAGAAAGGAGCTTGACCCTCTACTGTTTCCAGACACCCTCTTCCACTGTTTACCATTCCCTGTCAGCTCTGGACCTCCAGGACCTAATTTAAATCACTAATCTGGCAGAAAACTGAGTAAAAAAAGATCAGTGAATCACAAAAAAACCATCACAGAAGGTTTATAAGCGACAATCAGCATATGGAAAAACAGAGTAAAGACCAGCTTCCATCTCATGAGCTCCTAACCACAAAGATCTACCAATCATGAAGTGTAAGAAATTCTGTGGAGAAAACCTGTGGAGGGAAGAACCACAAAGAAAACTGAAAAAGAGAGATATTGGAGAGAATAGAAGAGTGTGCATCACAACTCTAAGACTTGTTCCACTTTTCTGTAGCACAAGTTTCTCAAGGGAGTACAGGCAGACTGTTGGGAGATGAATTAGGGAACAAGTACATTATACACTTAATTCTTTTCAGAGACTCCAAGCGCTGGAGAGAACAAATCATTTCATGAAGAAACAGAACACTTCACTTTGGCTCATAAACACCTGTGAACAGCATGTTTCACACTGGCACTGCCAGCACTGAGCACGGCCAAACAACAAACACTGCTGGTTCTGTTTCCCTGTTGCCTTGAACCCCATCAGCAGAAGCATTAGCCCAACCTTAACTTGGCTTCTGGAAGTCTCTGCTGTAATGAATCCTTCCCTCCCTGACATATTGAAGGTTGAAGGCTGTAGCACTTTTGCAGCTAATTAGTGGGGGCTCCCTTCCCAGGCACAGAGTAGTGCCAAGAACTACACAGAAGCAACTCAAGTGGCACATGCTAAACATACTCTGCACCCAATAAACTGCACAGAATTGATCCACATTTTTATTTGTGAACAAGTAGATAGACATGATTAAAGCTCTACTATGAAGCACAAGCATATTTATTACAGGACACAAGCATATTTATTACAGGACAACATGAAAGCACAATCTTGAGGCAAACAGAAGGGAAAGGTGATTTTTTATCTTTAGGAACAGAACAAAACAAACCAAATAACTGAATTCAAATTGCTGCAACAAACATTTTTTCAATTGGCAAGTCTAACTATTACCCCTGCCACATTGTTTTAAAATTAAAATTTTAGTGCCAAAAATAAGGTGTAGATAAGACTAACCCAGTGCACAGAAGCTACTTTTAATTTCTTCAGTCAGTCACTTGCAATATGGGACTTCTTCACATCAGTTCCAAGTAGAAAATGTATTACTACACTGCCTGTCTGGCAGAAGAAAAACGCTGGACATGTGCAGACACACAGCACCAGCACACACCAAACCAAGTGTCCCACTAAGCTCAGCTTGCCAGACTTTTTGTTAGCCAGCTTGGAAGAAAATGTAGGTTGTCTATGGCGAGAGAATGCTGCTTCAGCAGTTCAGAATGAATTTCAAGCCTGTTCTCTATTTTATCTTTTGTCAGTATAATGTATTCAACGCAACAGAGAGCTGACAATTTAAATAACTACATTTTAAAACAAACGAAGCATTGATGTTAATGTGTGAAAATGGTCCCAACCCCTGGGAGTCCTGGTTCCCACCATTGTTTACTCTGACAACAGGATATAATTGCTTACTTACTTGGCAGCAAACTTTACCATCTGCTTGCTTGCATGCTGTCCCACAGCCACAAGAGCCTGGATGTTAAACTGCTGCTGACGCAGGACTAAGAAACACTGCTTCCCTGAATACAAAGAGAAACAACACAGGTGTATTAAGGACAAGTTACTTGAGGTCTTTGTGAATGAGGAAAAATTCTTTACTACTTAAATATAAACTGAGCTTTTAAGAGTGTGAGTCTCTCTCTTTCATTCATCGCTGCCCTCCCTCCAAAAAGCTGCTTCAAACTCCTCAGCTGTACATGTACATACACACACAAACACTGAGCTAAATTAAATAACTGTGCCTTACATCTATAAACATTTGAATGGACATTGTCTAAAAATAACAGCAAGCCTTCCAAGACAAAGAATATTTAGACAAAAGAAAAACAACAAATCGTAACTTTTTAAGTAACTTTTTCTTCAACTGCAAGAAATGTATCATACTTTTCCTTGCTTCTTTGCTCACAACTACTCCAAGTCTAAACTATTTTTAAAGAACTTTTTTTCTCATCTTCTCAAATCAAAGCTGAAAGAGTTCACTTCACAAAGCTGCTCTGAGAAGATTAGGCTTGATTTTGCACCACAAGGACTAAACCAACAATGTTCATTCTATAATACACCACACATTCACAGTGAAGGGGAACAAAAGGAGTATTGATTCTAGTGAATGACAAGAACCTAAAAGACCCAATTAAAAATTCCTGTAAGAGCAATTTATTCATGAACAGCTTAGGGAAAAAGAAGTTAATAGGAATTAATAGTAATGTACAAAGAACATAGTGCATTTTGTTGACTTTTAAAATGGGTATTTCCATTCCAGCTCTTTCTAAACTGTTTAGCTGACAGTTACAATCATTTCATACTTCTTCTCACATCTCTAATAATCATGTATTCCTTAACTTGGTTTTAAGGAAGTATGGTGATTTAAAATGCTTCTTCCTAGAGAGAAATTAACAACAAACGTTTCACTGATGTACCATTATCTGATAATGGCACCAGTATGACTTTAACCCCAATTCTGACTCAAAATATCACTTCCATTGAAATGGTGAGAATAGGAAGAAGCCAGAAATTTTGCTATAGACAGCTACTCCCCTGTTGCTGTTGACTTAAACTACAAACCAATAAGCCAACACACACCTAACTTGAAAACTGACACTAAAAAGCCAGTTGCAGTTTTCATTTGTAATTATGCAGATTTTATTCCTGACACATAGCTACAGATAATTCAAGAGTATCAGAAAATAAATGCAGAACCCTCGACACACAATCTCATGGAAATATAAGCAAACATACGAAACTAGTACAAAATATTATTAAATATTAATTATAATTATTGGAAATAACTGATCTTGTCCTACAACAAAAATGCAACAAGATTAATTACGTATTTTCAGAAAACAGAGTACAACTATTTCTGTATTCCAGAGGCTGCAATATCCAATATGGTGCAGAGGCATGTATTTCCTGCAGGCAAACATTAAATAACAGATTTAAATTAGAAAAATACAGGTTGTGTTTCAGATCCAGCAAGTCAACAAAGAAAGCACAATTTTTCCACAGGACATGATATGCTGAGTTTCTTTAGACAAGAGAGTCACATCTCAGATCTCTGACATCTCACAGTTTCTTGCAGTGTGGTTGGATACAGTATTTCCTAGGAGATAGTATTTGTCTCCATGATGTTAGTCACAAACAATTTAGGAAAATATGATCAAATTTCAGCAATGATACACTCAGTGTTCAAATAAAAAATGCACAGATGAAGACAGCTACAACCTACCTCACCTAGAAGACAGGGAAATAAGGAAAGGACCTGCTATCACAGAATAGTTTGGGTTGACAGAGACCTTTAAGGGCCATTCAGACCAACCCCCTGCAAGGAGCAGGGATGCAGGGACATCTTCACCACATCTTCACCACGATCAGCTTGCTCAGATCCTCATCCAAAAGTCTGGGGTTGTGCTTAATCCCCAACACTGGAAGTCTGATGAATATCTGCATTATAAAGGGACTCAAATGTCTTTGCCATGAGTAAGAGTAGCTGTTTCCATGAAGGAAGAGGATGTTCTGCAGAATGCAACCACTTCTAATCACACAGAAGATAAGTGATCAAACGGACCTCACAAAGACAGCCACAAAGATTAAAAGAGGGAAGAGAACTTTTCCTGAGAGAGCTGAAGGCATTCAAAATAAAGTATCAAAAAGACCAGCCATAATCAAATCTAGCTCATGCTTAGAAGCCTTTCCAGATCAAGAGATGCAAAAAAGGAAGCATTTGAGTACAAAAAAATTTGGACAATGGGATTTTCTCTAAGTTTCAAAATACTTATGTGGTGTTTAGGTGAAAAGTGTAACACTATATTTACTCACATTCAACAGTAAATTACTCTAAATTCCTATTAAAAAAGACAATACCATGTCCCACAAGAATGCCTAAAAGACAAAAAAGTTTCAAAAGAAATTTGGTTGAAAACATCTGACACAGTAAAATGCACAGTATGTTTAGGCACTGAACAAGTAAGAGAATTCCATCAAAAATAAGCACAAAAACCAAGCAGTAATCCACTGTCTGTGTTGGATAAAAGTACCAAATCACACAAGACCTTATGAAAGATAAAAATGCAAGGAAGTAACATGTATAAAGAGTAAAAAAAAAAATATTGGTTTTATAAATTAAATTATGGTTACACACATTTGCCAGCAAAGAGAAAACTTTGCATGGTTTATTATAAAATTTGGCCCAATATTTAAATTGCTCTTGGTGAAATTCTCATTTTCAGACGTTTCAGAGACCTTTGGATTCGTAACCCAAAGTCTAGTTCAGGTCTAACATTCTGCACAAGCCCCAGCTGCCTGGCCAAACCCAGACCAATTTCCCAAGGGCTTTTCAATGATAAATGTGATCAGTAGATTAGGCTGGCTTTAAAATAAGGCCAGAAATAACATTTATTCAATCTATGATATAAACCACAGGGCCCTGTGCACTTTAATTTTAGTTCATCCCACAGAAATTCCCAACACCCCATTCTTTACACATCCTTCAGCTAATTCCCATCAGACTCCATGAGTGACTTGCTTTAGGAGACAGCTGGAATCTGCAGTTGTGCCCATTAATTCTTTTTGGTTTATTGGTCAGAACCAGACAGAGTTAAATAAAGGCTATGCTGGTTATTTAGGAGTCAAATTCAAGTTTCTGAGAAGAACTAAAGCTGGTTTTTGTGAAAGATTTTCCTGTTTCCTGCAAGACTTTCCCTTCCACAGTGGTAGGAATAGTGCCATGTTGTGTGTGGGAAAGACTAATATTACTTTTTACTCTTAAACATTTGCTTTTCTTGTAAGATTCTTTCCCCAGAGCTTAAGTAAACAAGCACATGGCATTCCCTAGCAGCATTCCCTGAATGTCAGAATTGTTCTGTCTTGTCAGACCAGGAGGGAACAAGAGACACCATCAATAAATTCACATCATTCATGCCCATGGTCAACTCCTTTTGCTTTCATTCTCCAGGTTGCTAAAGAGTTTTGAAAATAAGCACTGTTGTTTCATGAAAAACAAAAGTCTGTCCTGAGATCAAAGTGAAGGGTTACAACAGATCCTTTTAAGTTCATATTGCCTTGTTACAGAGATGTTACTGTGTTTGATGTAATGTGTGTATCATACAAGGTCCCTCATATCAATGTATTACAGAGAGCAATCAGCAACCACAGAACCCTACACTGCTTTCAAGGTCTGCAAAGATACCTGCTTCTAATATCCTGAATTCTGTTAACAGCCTGAACTCTTCCTATAATTGCAAAAAAAAAAAAAAGCCATAAGGATACCCTAATTTATATACTGATAGTAACAACAGTAACATTTAAATCAGATGGAGTGTCTTCTGTCTGAACAACTTCATGATGTAATGACCAAGGCTTTCACAGCTTTTGGAACTGACAATTTCTTTAATTAACTGAGAGATTTCCATTACAAAATTACTGAGGAAATCACAGAGGACTCCTTATGTTTAAAGATTCTAATACAAATTAAAATGTGCATCATATGGATATATTCTAATGCAGTTCCTTATTTTAACTGACTGCAGCAAAGACAGTCATTAAGAGGGACATGTTTTAAGAAAATGAATTCTCAAAAAGAAATTAATCTGGTATCTTTAATATTTTTTACTGGATTCTCACCCCTAATTTGCATCATTCCCAATTTTAAGACTACCGCTAAGTTTCGTTTGTGAAGATAATTTCTTTATGCCCTTTTTTTTTCTCAATTCTTGGAAAGACAAGTTATTTATATCTACAGAGCTGCCAAACACAACTGAAACCAGCACAACAGTTGTCAGCATCTGCTGTCAACTGCAAAGGCCAGAGCCTGTTGAAGTTTGCATATGGCAACCTGGTCTCCAGAGGGAACTCCTGATTCCAGGGAAGAAATATGGCTGTCAGACAGCCAAGTGTGACAGCCCACACTGCTGAGAACCTACAAAAGGGTTTCCCTTTTGTCTCGCTTTTATTTGAAGTTCAAATTGACATAATTAGATACTGGTAATCGAAAGTAAGAATTCTGACATTTTAACAGATTTTTGTTTCCTGTCAAAGAAAAGGTGTGGTGAAAATATACACGTGCAGCAGAAGAAATATGACCTGTCTGACAACAGATACATTTATAATAAAAATATGTTTTACTGTAGAAGCTTAGGAGTGCTTTATCTCAACTATTAACACCTTAAGGAGAATTATGGCATTTTAAAATTATTATTATTTACAATTGTCCATATATTATTTAGCAATACAGTAAAACAAAAATTCACTTTTACTACAATAACTGATTTTCATACAGCTAAAACCAAGATCTCCTTTTCCCTCTTGGGAAAAAGAGAGGTGGAAAAAGAGAAAAGAACCAGTCAAAGTAACACTGAGGCAACTCTGAGTAACCAGGTGGCAAGGTTTTCTTGAATGCAAAACGTGAGCAACAGGTCATGAAACCAAAATAAACATTAAGGTTGTACTAATGACATGAGGAAATAAAACCAAAAACCCTGGAGACCTCTCACCTTTAGCTCTGCTGGTGTGAATTCTGCCACGAACCCAAACCTCCTCATCAGCCTTCTCCACCGTCAAGTCTTTGATGCGAACCAAAACTCTATCTGAATTACAGAAAAAACCACACATTTTAAACCAGTTTTGCACTTTAAACTCCAAACAGACTTTCTGTCATTGCTATTGATAAATTGATAATAAATCCAAACCATTATTTTTTGTATCAAAGCATAACTGACTAATGAAAACACACAAGATGCCATTTCCTTTCTTAGTGGCTGGTACTCGGTCCAGCAGCTTTAAATTGTTCAAGTTTATTTTTGACTTACACAGCAGGGTCAAACTGCACTTTACCAACAGCAAAACTCAGTGCAGCTCACGGATGGCAGAACCCAGCATGACTACACTGGTTTTGATAGGACTTCACTGTACTATCTGCACTCATGAGCCTGAATTTCTGCTGCCTCAGGGATGTGTGCCCTGCTGCACTGTGCAGGGTGAGAGCTGCCGTGGTGAACCCAGCCAAACAAAGGCTCACAGGTGACATGACTACCCTCTGTATCTACCTTATGTAACTAGGATGAATACAAGTGTAAAACAACTATTATTTAAATTAAAACACAGAAAAAAACCACAAATAAATGTGCATTATAAATTGAAAAATATTTATTTTGATTAAAACAACAGCATTTTGGAGCAGCCAGAGTATTACTGTGTAAAAGGGATAACACTCGTTTTAGGAGAATCTCTTTGATAACCTGATCAAGCACTACTATCACTGTCAGAGCCAAGACTGGATTAGAAGAACCCTTCAAATCCAATATAGCTGCAAAGCTAAATAATAACAGGAATGCATGGCTTGGAAATGACAGATTTTGGATAGGAAAGGGGAAAAAAGTTATCCAGGAAAATAGTTTTAAAGAAATCAGGACTTTAAAAATTGTATACAACTATTATGAACTAATTATATGCTGGGTGCATGCTGCTATTCCTTGCATGATTCTTTCCTCACAAACTTCTCCCTTGTTTCAAAATAGCATTAAATTTGCTAAGACACTTCCACTGTAGACTTTTCCTGACAGAACTTTTCTAAAGTTCGGGAAAAACAAAAACACCAACAACTTTTGCCCACTCCAGATTACCATCTGCTGTTCTGGACTCCTTCCTTCTGTCTCTGAATACCAGTCACAGCTTGCCCTGCAAGCCTATTATTCTGCACTGGGGATTTTAGGGGATTGAAAAGTTTTATTAGCTTACATCAGGGCAATGCAGTTCTGTCTGCACAACACATATCAAATCCAGAACAGAATGGAAGTGCACAGAGAAATGTGACAGGAAATTGACTCAAATATATTCATAAAGTGTGTACATGTGAATGTGTGTGTGCTGGGGAAGGGAGAATTGGGAATAAAGATGCTGCCATTTGCCAGCAGTTTCTGATATTCAAACTTTGTGTAGTACTACAGGAAACATGCAACCCTAACAATCCACAGCCTTCAGTATTTCTAAGAGTTTGATATTCAGACAGTAAAAACTACCTCAGTCAGCTTGAAACTGTATTGTTACAAAGTTCAAACGTTTTCTAGGCAGAAACATAAAGACAGAATGAGGTGTTACACTTTTCATGGACCCTTAGTGTTTCAGGAACCATGTGCATTAGATAAATATTTTTTAGTCTTTTGGATGACTAATAGTTCATGTTTCACCAAGGGTAAACAAGACACATTTAAAACAAAAACTGTTATATGCTATTAATTGTTAAAAACTATTTCACCTTTCATAAAAAGGGTAATGAACAATATCCACAAGGTGACATCATAAAGCCCTTTCTTCCAACAGCTGATCACATAATCACAGCAAGGCTGGGGCTGGGAGGAGTCTCTGGAAGTCATCCCACCCAGTGCCATGCAAAAGCAGGGTGGCATCGAGCCACTGTGCAAGATCATGTTCTGATGGTTTTTTAGTATTTCCAAGAAGGGAAACTCTTCCTGGGCAACTTGTACCAATCCCTGGTCACCTTCACAAGAAAAGAAAAATTCCTGATGTCCACTGTGCCCACTGCCTCTGTTCCTGCTCCACTGCAATGAGCTGGATGTAGCAACTATGCCACTTTGCTTCCCTCCTCTGACACTTGCCAAATCTAGTTCTTTTTTCCCTTAATGTATAGCCCAAGCTCTTCTTTCCAACATACTAAATATCCTTATTTTTCTCTCAGAGGTCCAACCTCTTCTAAACATGGGAGGAGAGGATAAAAGTCCAAAAAGCTGTGTGGGATACATAAAACAACACTTTTTCACCTCCAGACGCCATTCCCTGCCTGTCACATCAACCTGTTTACTGAGATAATTTATCCTGCACCATGGAATTCAGAACACTATGATCAATATTTCTGCTGTCTCTGTGTAGCGCCAGCATCTTTAAAGTACTGGAAACATTTGAAAAAGGGAAGGCAAGTTTGACATAAAAATCTGAAAATCAAAAGCAGTATCAGATTGCAGCTTATAAAAAAAGAAAACAGCTTGCAGAGAGAGGATATGGGATAATGGTTGTGAAGGGAGAAAAAACAAATGGTCAAAAATGGAGTTTTACTAGCAATCATAGCCTCAATTGGGCAGGAAGGACTTAAAGACCTACCATGACAGGAGGCAAGAACATCAGATAGGCAGGGCAGTCAACATAAGCAGAAGAAAGACTTAAGTGGGCCAAGAAAGAAGGCACAGGTGTGTGTGTAAGCTCAACAGAGCAGGGTGGAGAAACAAAGTTGTGAACGTGAGAAAAGTTTTAATTTGCCTGCAGAAGAACAAGAATCTATCAGCATGGCAAAAGGACAATAAGCTAACTCCTTGGAAAGGAAGAATAACTTATTCTGATCACTGTAAGCTGTGTGAGTACCCTGTCCAGCCAGTGGCTCCAGGACAATGTAGCAGCTTGAGTAAGCAGAACAGCACCACTGCTGCAGCTGGCTCTGAGCTCCAGGCAGGGCAGGGCAGGGCAGGGCTGGGCTGGCTCTGAGCCCCAGGCAGGGCTGGGCTGGCNCTGGGCTGGGCTGGCTCTGAGCTCCAGGCTGGGCTGGGCTGGGCTGGCTCTGAGCTCCAGGCAGGGCTGGCCTGGGCTGGCTCTGAGCTCCAGGCAGGGCTGGGCTGGCTCTGAGCTCCAGGCTGGGCTGGGCTGGGCTGGCTCTGAGCTCCAGGCTGGGCTGGGCTGGGCTGGCTCTGAGCTCCAGGCAGGGCTGGCCTGGGCTGGCTCTGAGCTCCAGGCAGGGCTGGGCTGGCTCTGAGCTCCAGGCTGGGCTGGGCTGGGCTGGCTCTGGGCTCCAGGCAGGTGCTCTGGGGGCTGCACACCTCGTACCACCACGGGCTATCCTGATTTAGAAATGGCAGGCAGACTTCAGAAGCAAAATTCACACACTTCAGATAGATGGGAACACGCCTATCTGTGCTTCTCCACCACTCCCTGTCCCAAGCAGCAGCTCCTCCAAGACACCCAAGGCCAGCAGAACACTTTGGAGAGTTACAGATGACAAAGAATCTCATCCTCCTGTGAACCCTTTGGCAAGGCTCTCCCTGGCAGGAACTATTGAATCTGTAAATAAAAGTGCATTAGTCTCAAGGAAGGGACTAGGCTGATCTTCAGCTTTTTGTTGTAGACATTTTGTTCTTTATTGTTACCCAATTTTGGTGTTCTGGGTAACTTTCTAAAATTACAGAACAGCAGGAGTGCTGTAGACTGCATTTTAAACCAAATGGAAAACTCAATCAACATTGCCCATACGCTGAAAAGATTTTTTAAACAAGGATGAAAGGTCAAGGGGACAACACAACTAAAGATGACACTCAGGCTTTTTCATACAATTTCCTGTAGCTTTCACCATTTTCCTTCTCAACATATTTTTTTCTCTGGCACTTTTGAGTGTTACTTTTGAATATGAGACAGTTGGCATTTCTCCATGGAAGCAGGACTTGATCTGCCACCTCAATCTGCCAGCTTGGGTCCCCCACACAGTTGTTTGCTCTGGGATGTGAATCTGGGAGAGGAAGTGCAGAGCTGGGCTGCTTCCAACGTGATTTCAAATGCAGCTCCCTTTCTCTGGCAGCCAGAATGTATTTTATTCAACAATCACTGCTAATCCAGTCTCTGCTGATTTTTTGTCCCATTACATTCTCGATGTAAAGCTCCCCTTCAGTTGTTTTCAACCTATGAGCCTATGAGGCTCTTGTGACTGCTTCTCTTCCCTACATTCTGCATTGCCCTTCCTAAACAGGGATCAACAAAAACAACCACTCAAAGGGGAAAAAAAATCACCTCATCACAGATGATGTTGCTGTCTTACAATTTACTATGAAGAAGTTACAAAAAGCCACTCTGTTACTTTCCCTCATTACCATTTCATGCACTGAACTGAATACAAAGATTAATATTTCTTGGGAGATTGGCCTGGGAGTTTTTTCTCTAGCCACTAAGATTTTCTGAATCCCAATTCCCCATCAGGAGAAAATCAGGATTTCTTGAATTCAGAGTGGTATGACTGCCAAAATCCATAAATATTAATATTCAGTATTAATGCATTTGGTGCTCATATACAGGAGAAATGGAAGGCTGCATAAGCAGACAGCTCATACTCAGAGAGCACTGCTGTGATAAGTCACAGCAGAACTTACTCCAAACACAGAAAAACCCTGACATCTCAGGACTCAGTACATTATAAATGACAATAATAATTTAAGAAAAGTCCACAGTGATGGACAGACACAAAACTGACAACAGTGCACGGCACAGGCCAGGCAAGGGCACTGAGATTCCTCTCAATCCAGAATTGAGCTCCAACATTCAACCGCTCCTGATTTTTTTTTCCTTCCCTCCAATCTCAATTTCCTGTTCAGATTTGTGTCTATGACCTCCAGTCCAATTACCACACACCTTCAAAGCCTGGCCTTATCTTTCCTACACCCTCCCATTAAGTAGATGTAAAGTGTAAGATCAATCCACAGCTTCCTCTTCTCCAGGCTGAACAAGCTCCCTGACTTGCTGTGCTGCAGTCCCAGGGTAGCTCTCCACAGGACTGGCTCCAAAATGTTAATGCCTTCCTTGCCCTGGAGAGCCCAAAACCGGACACTCCAAATGCAGGTGTCTCACAAGTGCCAAATGTGTCCCAAAATGCCAGTGGAATTTGAATGAAAAAGTTTGGTAAACGATTTCCCAAGGAAGTACTGAAGATATTTAGCAGCAAATTTCTTTTTTCCTTCTTTCCCACCCCCTCTCTTGCAAAAACTTTTTTTTTTATTTTTCAACTGACCTGGTTTCTCTTGGGACTGTATCATTGATGACACTCCATATCTTTCCTTAGCATAATCCTAGAATGGAGGTGAGAAACATATATCAAAGAAGCACACACAAAAAAACTGAACAACATCACCACAGAGTTAACTGAGGGAGCACAAAATAATTAAGTATAATATTATAAAAAATTGCATTTTGGACACCTAAGAAATACACAAGAGAGAGAAAACAACTGTGCCCTGGAAGAAAAAATAATTCCAGCAACAGCAAGCATGCATGAGGATCATTACTTGTTACCCAGAAAGTTAGTGTGATTACATCTACAAGAAGCCTACTCCTCAAAACATATTTGAGTCCTACATTAGTAAATAGATTAAATATTTCCTTCCCATATTCAGGCACACTGAGAAATCCAGCAGATCACAAGTAATTGTCACAGCCCTGTGGAGCCTGACTGTTAACAAAGTCTGCCAGGTAAAGCACAGAGGAAAGCAGCATTTTCACCAAAATATCACAATTCTGGTTTCCCAGCTAAGCCCATTCATTCCCAATGATCTCTTGGTTTATTTATTTTATTCTATTCAATACATGAACCAAAGGTCCTGCTAAATACTTTATTTGGGGAGGGTCTTCGCTTGTCTGCTTTTGATGAATTGTGGCGTATTTGTAACTTTAGGGAAGCCACCAACACTTGGAATCCCTTATTGCTGATGCTAGAATAAGCAAGCATAACTTTATAAGAAAGCGAACTGGTGCTCATTGTTAGTACTTTTTTCTTCTTGAAGAACCACGGGCCTACAATTTTTCAGCGCTGCTCTGGGATCTCCACGTACAAGGCAGAATCACCTGCCAAGCCAGCAGGAGCCCCTGCAGAAACCTCCTGCTGTGGAGGAGCAGCCCAGGTGCTTCTGGGGGGAGCAGAGCTCTTCAGGGACTCGGAGGCTGGGCACGGCGAATGAGGACTGGGGGAGCAGGCAGGGTAAACCCCAAGCTGCGCCCCCGGGCTCGGCCAAACCCCGCCTGGGCCCAGCCCCCCACCCCGGAGAGCCTCAACAGCGCGCCCGCCGCGTTCCCTGCGGAGACCCACATCAGCCGCCGCCGAGTCCTCCTTCTCCGGGCGGCGGTCCTGGCCCTGCCCGCGGCCGGCGGCGCTCGGCATCCTGCGGCGGCGGGCGCGGTCCCTCACGGCCCCTCACGGTCCCTCACGGCCCCTCACGGTCCCTCACGGCCCCTCACGGTCCCTCACGGCCCCTCACGGTCCCTCACGGCCCCTCACGGTCCCTCACGGCCCCTCACGGTCCCTCACGGCCCCTCACGGTCCCTCACGGCCCCTCACGGTCCCTCACGGCCCCTCACGGCCCCTCACGGCCCGGCCCCGCGCACGCCACGCCGCTTCCGCGCGCCCGGCTCTCGCGAGAGCGCCGCCCCTGCCCCTGCTCCGCCCGACGCCGGCCGAGCGTCTCGCGAGAGTCCCCCGGCANCTTCGGGCTCCGGGCTCCCGGCTCCGGGCTCCCGGCTCCCGGCTCCCGGCTCCGGGCTCGGGGCTCCGGGCTCCGGGCTCCCGGCTCCGGGCTCCGGGCTCCCCTCAGCCGCCGCGCCTCCAGAGACCCGCCGCCGTCCCGGCGGGGCTCGGCGCCTCCAAGCCCGCGCTGATGATGCTGAGGCGAATGCTGTGGAGCTGTGCCGGGCAGGGTGGGTTTGGTCCTCGCTCTCCCTGCCCCACAGTCCATCCCATTGTGGCCAGAGGTAAAGTCAGAGAGTCACGGAATTTTTTGGGTTGAAAGGGACCGCTTTATATCACTCAATCCAACCCCCCGCCAGGGCAGGGTTACCTGGAACGTGTCCAGGTAGGTTTGGGATGTCTCCAGACAGGGAGACTCCACACCCTCCCTGGGCAGCTGTTCCAGTGCTCTGCCACCCTCAACGTAAAGAAGTTCTTCCTTGTGTTGAGGTGAAACTTTGATTTTTAGTTCATGGCCAGTGCTCCTCGTCCTGCTGCTGGGCACCACCACCGAAAAGAGTCTGGCACCATTCTCCTGGCACCCACCTTGAAGATATTCATATGCATATAAATAAACATGTTGGACTGTGAGGTGGCCAGCTAATGAGTGTGAAGCCAAATCAAAATGTGCTTTTGTTCTATTAGGCCAGCAAACGTGCCTTCCCAGTGCTTACTTACGCTGGTGGCAGTTCTGAGCCCTTGCCCAATCACCCTGTTTATAAATAGCTGTTTATTAGTTAGCTACAAGTAGGTCTGGTAGTTTTGAGAGGATGAGCAATAGTGCAAATGCAGGTGTTTCCCTCCAGCTGGGTGCTTGAAGCAATGCTACAGCCAGCCAGGGCTGGCTGCAGGTGCCAGCTTTGAAATGACAGAAGTCAAAGCTGGATGCAGCTGGTGAATCTATAGATTGTTTATTTTGTGCAGGGCGAGAAAGAGTTAGTGGTCCAGATTTAAATGCTAGTTTTGAATTTTCACATTTGACTAACTAATCCCTTTTGTGGTATCGATTAGAGTTCTTCATTTCCTGTCCTGCAGTTGTTTATTTTGCAGCACTTTGTGCTGCACTGGTTCAACATCTCGTGGGAATCCCCTTGCAAAGTTCCCCTTCTGCCTCTGTCTCAGAGAATCATCACTTCACCATGAGACCGCACAGCTTTCACAAAATCCTTTCTTCTCATGCACTGTTGAAAAGAATTAAGATTCAGTGACAGAGAAGGCAAATCACTGTCAGTTTTCGTTCCTCACCACAAGAAACGACCTTCTGATGGTGGGGTACTGTGTATTGTGCTTAAACGCTAATGTAACAGTAACAAAGCGTGTGGCTTTCTCTCTGTCAGTTGAGTCTCTTGTTACCTGTCACGTACAACCACTGCTCAACCTGAACTAACAGACAGATGCAAATCTTGTGCCTCGCCACGGTACCACCTGCACCACGCAGTGCTCTGTAATTCCTGGCGTTTCACGACTTTGCTGTGAACTTCAGTCAAAAGAAACCGGTCCTGTAACCCTTATTTCTGGGCTGGGAGCCTTCCAATGGTTACTAGCATGAGTATTTCCTCTGGGACAAATAACCTGAAGGTGCTTCTGAAGGAAAAACCCTTTTAATATAATGAGGGTGTTAACTGAAAACAAAATATGGCCTTTTAAAGGGCACACACTTTTAAAGGGCTAATTATTCCATTGCCAGACTTCCAGAAGAAGCATTTTGCAGAGTTCACGCTCTCAGGTCGTTCGTCCAGGGTCCCGTTGTCTTGCAGTATGGAAACGGGTTTTCTGAGCAAAAATCTGCAATGCACTAAAAACAGAAAAACAGAAAACCGAAATTAAGAATAATTTTAGCACGTGCTTAAATCAACCCCTCAAAATTCTCCACTTAGCTTGGGTCCGCAGCACGAATTTATTTATTTTCCGTCTCGCTAAGCTGATGACAGATCCTCCGTGAAGAGCACAAAGCATCACAGCAGCTCATTGCCGCGCCTTCTGTTGGGCTGCGGCGCTGTCGCCCCCCGTGCGAGGGGGCAGGACCTGCGGCCAGCCTGGGCGAGAGACGGGCGAGAGCAGGGCGAGAGAAGGGCGAGAGAAGGGCGAGAGAAGGGCGAGAGAAGGGCGAGAGAAGGGCGAGAGAAGGGCGAGAGAAGGGCGAGAGAAGGGCGAGCGGAGCCGGAGCCGGAGCCGGGCCGGCGGCAGCGGCCAGCGCTGTCCCCCGGGGCCCGGCCCGGCCTGAGCTCATGGAAATGACATCAGGCACAGCCAGCCGGGGGGCCCCGGGGGTGCAGCTGGATGGAGGCCATCCTCCGCTTAAGTAACGAGACGTGACATACCATGTGCTAATGCTAAATAATTTATCCCTCAGGCATCTAGTGAATTGCGAAGCCAAGCTGAGGCCTGGTCAACAGTTTGTAGTTTAAATTAAAATTGGCTTTCCCGTCTTAGAGGGAGGGAGGGGGTTGTCAACTGTTGTGGTGAAAAGTGGAATGCAGAAAATAATTTTTTTTCTCTTCGCTTCACTTCTTTCTCCTGTTACAATTTGATCTTATCAAAACACTTTTCAGTGATTTTGGAGATGTATCCCACATATCTCTATTATATGAAGGAAGGCTTAAGACATTGTGAATAATATCCAATATATCCTTGAAACTTGGGCGTTAGCACCTGTAATATCCTAAACCAAAGCTGTTCTGAGGTTTAGTTATTTGTGTTTCAAGTTACAAATGGTATGTGGGCGTTTCCATAGCAGAGCCATAAATTTGTCTTGTTAGGAATGGAGAGGCATTTGCCTCAGCCTGTGTTGGGATGCTGGAGCCAGCAGCACACAGAGGTGGCTGTGCTGTTAAACCATGGCTGATGGCTGCTGAAATTTCCATTTCAGCGGTCCAGCTAAGCTTGGCCAAACCTTTAACGTTTGCTAAAATATTGAGCTGATTTTACTTAAATATGCTAAACAACATTTTCACTGAAACCACAAGAATCTAAAAGTAGTCAGCACTTTCCATAACCTGCCCTTACACAGCATCTTACAGAATTGGTGGCTGGAATATTCTTTAATCTTCCAGTATACCATTGGCCAGGAAATCAAAAGTTGCAATATGCACAGTGTTGGTGGGAAGGAGATAGGAATCACCTTTAAATTATTTTAGGAGAAGAAATTAAAAGAACCTCTGCCCTATGGAATAAATCACAACTTATTTACCTAGTGTCTACTTGTTTGGCAAGTTAAAACCTAGAGAGCATGAGGTGGTACAGAGATAAAAAGAGCATGTGGGGAAAAAATACAAAACAAATTGGTAGTGTCTCTGAAAGGTCTTCAGGGAATTCAGCTTTATTGCCACAATAGCACACTTTTTCGTGTGCAATTACTTGTTGTCATGGAAATGGATTTTGAAGATTTCTCCTATTTTGGATGCTGCAAAGCATGCTTAATTTAATTAAGATGTTGGCTTTGATTTTTTCCTTTACGTATTTGTTTACTTATCTAGGTTCTTGTATGATTGTCAGACCCCAAATTTGCCTTAGATAACAAAAAGAAGAAAACATGCCACTGAAGAAAAAAATTGCAGGAGCAGCTAAAATATTAATATATTATTTATTTTGTAGGTTATGTAAGTTCATAGTGTGCTTTCTGTGATGGGGAAAGCTCTTCTATTAATAATTTCAACCTTGGCAAAAGTGTATTTTTGTAATTGATCATTCTCTTTTTGCTAAAACATTTGTACAATGAATAACAAAGCCTTTGCATCTACATCCAAGTAGGAGCAGAATTTGGCAAATCTAATTCCTTCCTGGATTTTCGCAGCTCTACTTCCTTTAGGAAGTTTTTAGTCAATGGGAAACAAAGGCTTATTGAAAGGATTAAAGTTGCAACTATTCTCTTTGTTTTAGAGCTTCAGTCACGGTTTTCCTCTAGTAAACAACATTTGCAATTAATAAAACTTCTAAAAAAACAGGAACTTTGGGGAAGTACGTGCTTATGATAAGCAGCAGGATTTCTTTTGACAGAACTCTATACAAAGGTGTAGTCTTTTTAAGTTCAGACAATGATAACAATTGAGTTTCTCAAAGCGTTTTGGAAGTGTTCCTTCTGATAAACACAAGACAACACGCTCTGCAGACAGGGATGGCCAATACATTTAAATAGGAGATATCTTGTCAACAGTTTTTGTGTCAAAAAATTATCTGAAATAGCTGCCAAAAGCTCACATTTCATATCATGCATAAACCCAGTAGTCATGTCTTACGTGATGAAATATCTGTGTGCATTGGAAAACAGTGCTGCATATATTTATGAGCTATTATCCATAAATTGTTCATTGTTTCCTTTAATATGGTGCTTGAAAAAGGCATTTGGATAGCAGTTACCATGCATGAATAAGAACACACAGAATATCTAATCTTTAGGATTTATTTTTTACTCCTTTTTGATGGCATGAAATATACATCTCTTCATGTTTATGTCAGCTGTGTTTCTCTTACTCACTTTATGTGTTTACTCCCAAGGAATTCTCTCCTGCCAGTGGGAAACTGAGGGAAACGCGGTAGGTTTGATGATGGCCCTCCCTGGAGGGCAGTGTGGAGCTGCCAGATGAGTGGGACTGGCTGCCACAGGAGATCTTTCATGAACAGCTCAGCTATTGTTCTCAGCCAAATATCCAGTTCTTTTTCTGGGGTGGCTGATGTCCAAAGGGTGCTGAAAAGAGCAAAGTGGAGCATAAAGGGACTGCAGTTCTGGCTGGGCCCTTAAGCACGAGGACTTTGTTCTGTCTTACATGACATCTCTCGTTCACAGGAACCATCTGAAGCCATTGTCCTTCTCTTATTTTTCCCACTTTTATCTCACATGTAGGCAGATTTTTTTTCTTCTAGATATTGTCAGCTAAGTGTTCCGTATCCTTGCTAAACTCTAACCCAGAGTCAACTTCTGGTGAAGGTATCAGCCTTTAGAAACAGAAAGTTGTGATGGGAATCCTGACTCAGACTTGCTTTCAGCAGCAGGAACAGTGCTCTGTTATCAGTAGGTGTGAGTCAGGCAGCAGCACTAAGTCTGATCTTTGAGATTGCCCATTAAAAGTGTTCTTGGTTGCTGTCTGAAACAAACAAGGAGCTGAGACCAGTCATCTAAATGATTAAATGTGTCACAGAGGATGTTGAATGCTATTTTTGAGCCATTTTCTTACGGCAATTGTGAAGTATTTTGTAAACAAAGTGTGTTATTGGTCAAGAGTGCTCCCTCAGACGTTCTGCATGTACCCATTGGCTCAGCCTGTAAGACAGTCACGCAGAAGTGTAGGTTGGTGGAAATGGACCCACTGATTCCTAGAGGAAATAAGCGTTAGCATGAGAACAACAGCTGAACTGAAATCCCATAAGCCAGGAAGAACAGCTACACAATTACACTAACAGGTGGTTGGTTTCAAAACAAATTTCAAGGTCTGACAGCTCAGTGCACCTGCTTTGGGCTGATTTCTTTTAAGACTTGGTTTTGGCATGAGCCATTGATAAAAGCCATAATTCTTTGTGTCTGAGAAAAGTCATCATTACCATATAGTGATGATAAACTGCTAAAGCTGTCTAAAAGTTGTACTCAGCCAGAAGGTAATGTGGGTCATTCTGCACACTCTGCAATTAGAGTTCAATTTTTTGAACTGGGAGTTTTCTCTCTCAGACCTACCAGGCAAACACCACAGACCTCTCCTTCTGTAAGCTGAGATAATTTCATTGACTGGAGTACTGTGATTTGAATTAGGTATGACTTCAGCCTTTGCATTCCGTATCAAAAGAAAAATCAATTTTATTTTGACAAAGATTTTGACAAAGACATTCAGCGAATTCTGAGTATCTATTATATATTACATAATTTATACACTGAATAATTCTGAATAATTATAAAGGTCATACTCTTTCTTCTACATTTCTTTTAATTGCAGACATTTCATTTGGGGAGATTTTTGTATTTGCTTTCTCAGCTTATAGAATTCTCATGAATTTTGGACAAAGGAAGGATGGCCATTTTCATTTTGGAGAAAAAAATCAAAACAAGCTTTTACCATTCAAATGTCTGTACTGGTGATCCTTTATGGATGGCTCCCACATGTCAGTAAGAAATAGGATAAATCTTAAATTCAGTCAGAACAGATTGACAAATGTAGCTTTTGGGATTGAAGTTGCTTAGTTTCTACAGAATTGAAATGAGATTTTCAGAATGGTCTAAATGCCTAGAAATTCAAGTTTCTCTAATTTTCAGGCAGTGGGATTACACAGTGCCAAGTTCATCACATCTCTGTAAGATCTGGGCCCTCGTTCTGAACACCTCACTTTGCAAACCTAATATGTCAAGGTTTTATGTGATGCAATCCTGAGTTCTGGAAATGTGTAGGGTTTTATTTTCTTCTAGAGACAGTAAGAAGAATATGACCCCAATTTTCAACTCTGAGCAGCTAGTGTGATTGAAAGATATGCAGCCTACATGCAGATTTACAGCCTAGTGCCAGGCTGGGGGCACCAGTGTGACCTGCACTCTGCTGAGACTGCAGCTGCCCTTCACTGCTGTGCCTCCTCTCTCCTCGTCTGTTGAGCAAAACTTGCAGATATTTATAAACTTCATGGTGTTCCAGATTGTGGGGAGGGCATACAGAACTGCTAGTGTAGTTCTGTAGGGCTAGAGTGGGCCTTTCCACTCTCCATTTTGCTGGGTTTTAAAGACCTAAAATTATGATTATATGGTTAACAGCTGGTGCCAGAGAAACAGAAAAATAGTGATTAACCTAGCTTCTCCCATCTCCTTTTAACGAATGAAAATGCAAATCTGTGTAATAACAGGTTTTTGTTTTAACTGTCCTTCATTCAGAATGACAAAATACATTACCTGACAGCAGTGGTGGTTGCTTTTTTCTGAAAATTCTGCTTCTTGGGTCTTGATAGATTACTCTTTTTACTGGATTGCAGTGGATATTCCTGTTAATTTTCCTTGGCTGCTGTATATGATTTGACTATGTGACTGTCAAGGTCTGTCTGTTAGATTTTCAAATTTTTGTATTTCATGATCTGTAGACTTGAACACATCAAACTGGAAAATAAGATATGAAAGATACTAAGTTACACCTAGTGACATGTACTTAAAATGCCCACCTTTCAATTTGCTGTGTCAGTTATTCAGGTTTGCAGTGGCTTTTCCTTTGTTGAAGTTATTCAGTTAACAAAGACTGGCGTGCTTTTTGGGGTTTTTTGGCTGTCAATTTAAGACAGACACTAGCACAAAGCTAAAACTTCAACTCCCTTCCTTGGGGAGGAAGAGTTAGCAAAACTGAGCATTAGTTTCAAGAACTGGGTACAAACTTTTATCACTTGAAGGATCAAGATACGGAAAAAGACCCCAGAAGATCATGTGGATGAAAAATCTGAGGATCTACGAATTTCCCCTCATGAGTACCTAAAAATGAGGCAGGGACAAGTCTGTTCTGTCTCTGAGCTGGAGAGACTGGCTGTTCCCAGAGCTGTCTGACAGGTCAGCTTCTGTGGTCACCTAGATTTACACCTAAGTTCAGTGTGAAGCCACACTCTCACACTGAACTACCCCTGTGGGAAACCACTGTCCATTCCAGCCAAAGTCACCCAGGTCATCAAGCTCTGCTGTTTGTTCACCTGGTGACCTTTCTTGAAACACAGTGAGAAATGCTCAGGTGAACATACAGCAGAGATAAGGGTTAGTGATTTCCTCTGAAGCGGGCCTGATGAAGAGCTGAGGAAGAGCCAGTGGGCAGCAGGCTGTAGGGCACAGCTGTTTGCAAAGGCTGTTTGTCTGTGGTGTGAATCATCCTGAGAAGATGTGCCCTTGGGTTTTCTGCGATTGAGACTGGCACTGTTGTAATTAACACTTCCTGTACCCGGTGTGAAAGTGCTCCGAGTTGGGTTGTGCTCGAATACATCCGATTTCAACCTGCTAAGTGACTCTTTGTTGCTTTCTTAGAATGGGGCTCTAAGCTTTCCAGAAGGTCAGAACATCTCAGGACTTAGTTTTGAATACTTTTGTCAGAGACCTGACTGTTGAAGAGTGCTCAGATTTTAAACGGAAAGATTTGACCCACTTAGTAGAGGAAGAACAAATAGAATTGGGAGTGGGAAGATCACTGGTAATACCTCTCAGCAAGCTTTAAAATTGCTTTGTTTCTCCCTCTCCTAGTGCTGTAAACATGACAAGCCAAAGGAAGACCTCAGAAACAACTCAAGGAAGCTGCAAAGGCTATTGAGAAAGCAAAGAAGCCAGCTGGACGGGTTAGTGTCAAACACAACATTTTTTAATAGCTGTGGTGGGTTGATTTCTCCACACTTCTCAGTATATACCAATCACATACTCTGAACAGTACAGTGAAGCAAGTGAGGATATTCTCATACAGAAAGTTCACTTTTTTAATGCATAACAATAGGCTGCATTCTATTTGGAGTCTTCCTAATTCCCTGGTGAATAGACACCTGCTTAATCCAAGGTTGAAGAGAAGATGAAAATTTTAATACATTCTTTTTTCATTTAGAGTTTAGTTACTGGACTTTCTGCTAAAACACTCATTTTTCTTGGTTTGGGTACAATTACTAAAGCATGCTTTTGGCAATTAATTGAGAAATAGGTAAGTGTTTTAGAAATGTCAAAATTCTGAACCTCACGCTTAGGAGACTATTATTTAGAGGGAATGTTGCTAGTGGTTTGTGATATTTTATATTTGAAGAATCAAGGGATGGGATAATACTGACAAGTCATAGGTTAAGCTTCTTAGTGAGAATAAGTGTGTAGATAGCAAATCTCTTATCATGGAATCATCTAGCTCTTCTCAGTTTGTGATGTCCAAAAAAAGGTCTTGGCCCTAGGATGTATGGTTGATGAATGCAGGGGATATATCCATGTCTGTAAGTTGAACTAACCATCATGTATTTCCAGAGAACCTATTACCAAGCTCACTGTAAGGCCATGTGATATCCACATTCTCTGGATATCCACAATCTCCTTCCTTCCTAATTGTGGATAAATAGAAGCATGGGTTGCTGAAGCAACATGCAGTGGCCAGGATGGTCTGCACAAGCATTTGCACTGTGTGCAGTGCACAGTGGGAAGATTTGATACTTCCTGGCTCCCTGGTTGCTTTCCTTTCCCTTCTTTCCTCCACTGGACAGCCCGTGTCAGTCTCCACAGTGTGTTAAATCCTGCTTGCAGACAAACCTGGTCATATGGGACTGTCAAGGAATGGCAGCAGGGGCAGGTGTTCCTCTGTCACTGTGTTCTACCCCTTGCCACTGGATTTAATTTCTCTCCCTCAGTATTTCACTGCCTCCCATATGAAGTCTAAGAGACATCTCTGATGTAAATCAAAGGAAGTTTTCTTTTCCTGTTATGTCTCCAAGAGCCCAGTTCTCCTTGCCATACACTAACTCCAAATTGTAAATAGTAACTCTTTCTCTGTGGTTGGGTAGGTTATTGAACTACATTTCTCATTCTGCCCTTCAATTTTATTTTCAAGAAAGGAACCCATGGCTCTTTACATTAGGAATCAAGGCAAGGTTTTGTTGGAATGTGTTTTGCCAGCTGAAATATTTCCGAGAGTGAAAACAAAATTCACATCTCTGTTAAGTGCTTAGTTACATTTACAATATCGTTTTTTCCAGAAAAATTTACTCGGTTTGGAAGGAAATTTGAATTCTGTGGTAATACTAAATGAACTTTAAATCATATATATGCACAGCATGAACAAAAGGAAATGGTTCTTTATGAGAGACAGCAAAACTGGGCAGGTAGGAAGAAGGAGAATGCTGGTTTTGCAAAGGCAATACGAAAGGAAATCTTTTGTGTCATCAGTTTTTAGTGAATAATAATAACAGAGACATAAATGTGGCAAAGAAGAAAAGATTGAAAAAATATACTGGCTGACCTAATTGAGCTACAATTGCCTTTGTGTGATTTACTGTTGTGTGGCACTTTAAAGCACATTAAACAATAAAAATGAGGAATAATGCCTAATAAACTGGTTTTGACTTTGAATGTTTGAGCTGTGAAATGTCTTTGTTTCAAATATTTTTTTTGTTTGTGATGATATCCACAAGTGGTGACTGGTTTCTTCCTGCTATCTATTCACTACAACTAAAGAGGGATGGGACATTTAACCTTTGTTTTTGGAGTGAGAAAATAAGTTGTACATGCAAAGAGAATGAATTGTCTGTTACTGCTGTGTCTATCTCAGCTATATGAAGCTGTCAACCTTTGTAAATTATAAATGTCATATAGCTTTTTCTAGAGTGGGTTGAATAACATCTTAAATTGTGGTCTAATGATAAAAGTTAAAGCTATAAACTGAGGCTGACATAGAATCACAAAGGAAAATAATCTCATTTTAACTGGCTCTGTAGGTGGTACAGTGTTCTACAGAATCACTGAGCCATTACTTGCTCTCTAATTGTCCTTCATTTTCCTGTGCTGAGAAGCTATTAGTGCAGGATATAAATTGTGTTTGTGTTGGATTTGTGCAGCTAACTGGTAAGGAATCAAATTTTTAGTTTGTCACATAGAGCTCCCCATACACCCCTAGAACTTCAGACAAAGAAAGCTGCTAAAACCTGAGGAGTTTGGAGTCACCCATCTGAGAGACAGTGTTGGTAATTTAAAGGCTTTTTGGCCAATTTCAACTCTGAGACCCATTTTCTTTGCAGTATACTGCTTCAAGCTAATGGATCTGTAATTAGTGGGAAAGCCAAATTCATAAGGCTGCTCACTATTTAAAGTATCACAGTTCAAGCTTAAGAGACAGTTCATTACAGCAATAATACTTCTTTGTCTTCAGTGCAGTTACAAGGAGTGATTTTTACATGTTGTGCTTATTTGACTCGAGTGAAGCCATGGTGCCATCGTGAACCCTGTAGCTTTCTTCTGTTCTGCTTTGTTTGTCACATGACACTTTCTGCTTAGGTGGTTAATTGTAGGTTTGCTTCAGAAGAGTGTTGGTTCTGGCTTATGGTCTCAAAAGCAGTGGCCTTAAACTGAACAAGGAATAACTGAAATCCTATTGCTTCACAGAACTTTAAGGAGGCTCTTAAAATATGACATGAACTCTGAAGAGACAAATTGAAAGATCTGATGATGAGTGAGGAGAAAAACTTTCTGTCCAGAGCAAATGATTTGCCTTCATGTCTTTATTTCCAAAACCACCTCCAAACAGGATCAAAATCATCCCTAGCATTTGCTTTAGCTATTAAAATCAGTTTGCTGTAATTTTTCATTGGATAGCAGAAAATGTATATGATGTATTCAAATATTTTTTTTCCTTCATTGTGATCTTTTCCTAGTCTCACCTGGGTTTTTCTGTCTCTCCTTACTCCTGTGTCTCTTTCTGGAAGTTCTCTCGATTTTCTGGGTTTCTTTCTCAGGAATATTCTCAACCAAAACTTTTCCATGGTATGAAGTCCAATAGATGATTTAATTTTTCTTCTTCCCTTCATCGTCTTCATATGTTTAGGCAGCTTGGAGAGGTATTGCATTTGAACTCATGTGTCATTAGTGAAGATCTGTGTGTGTACAACTGAGAGCAGAATTGGCTTAAAGTCTGCTCCAAAAGGAAATTGAGTAGGATCCTGCAATTCCGACTTGTTTCCCTTTCCAGCAGCAATGAGCTGAATCAGAAGGGAACTAATGAATTCTGGTCGATTTCCTTCAGTGCACCAAAGCTCTTTAAACACATACTGAAGAAGGGAAATGAAGTAGGATTAGTCCATTTCCCTTTGAAGGCAGCTGTGTGTTCACAGTGCATGTACTGGAACATTATTTCACTTGCCAATTTCTGGCCATGGGCCAAACTGTAGTATCATCTTGAATTGATGCAGGATCCAAAAATACATAGAAAAACACATGGACTGCCTCTGGACAATAAGTAAGAAGTTGGTGTCTGTATGGCAAATAGGCTTGTGTTTTTAACTTCAGCTCATTACCTGTTTGGCAAGGGATCACCTAGTTATTATTATTTTTTCATTAGCTTTGCCATAGCCAGAAGCAGTTCTGGGGCCTTATTTTCCCCTTCAGACTGACTTCAAATGGGAGTGTGAATTTTTAATATAATATTAAGACACTTTGTTGTTTCTTTACTGCTGCTGTGTTTTTGAGGGAGAAAAGTCCCACATGTTTCATCTTATAGAGGGTGTTTGGGGAAGAGGGATATTTGAGGAGTTGTGTAATACTGAAAGCTGTGTATATGTGACTCATGCAAGTCCTAACTGTTGTTGTGCCTGTATATAGCACCTTTCTTTCCAGACAGTCTCAAAACATTTTTAAATAATGTGGTGATTTCCTACTGCGTGACTCTCTCAGGGACTGAAGGAAGGACTCTTCTACTCCAAAAGGATGAGACTTTGCCAGTGCCTTTGAGTTTACTGTTGCAGCCACACAGTTGAACAGTTCTGAATTTTTATGTAGGAGATAAGTAAAAGATAAGCAGAGTCTTATCCACAGCACCACGCACATTAAGTACCCTGGAATGAGAAGTGTCTGCTGTCACCCAAGTACTGTGCCACTGGAAAACATTGGAACATTTGGGCAGGAACCTTTCTTCTACAAAGTTATTGGATCTCTGTGTCTTACAGGGCCTTTTTTATAAAGTGCTCAGTGACAGTGACCCTGGCTTTATCTATTACAAGGCATCTGTGATTTACATGTTTTCCCATGCCACTGGATTCTGCCTGTTTGATTCCAGGACACTTCTGAAGGCACAAACAAAGCTGAGAAATGTGCTGCCCTGGTGGCATAAAGGAGGGTGGATCAGGCATTTGCTGGTGCAGCAGTGGCAGCTGGAGGTTGTTCTTTGTCACAGTTGTGTTGATGTAGCTGTGCTGGAAGAAATCCGTAGTGCAGCGCTGACTGCAGGGATCAGTGGATGAGGGTTCTTGGCTGCCTTTGAAGTAGATGTGCACTAACCAAATTAGGGATTTGTAAATTAGGACTGGGACTTCAGACTTGATCCAGAAGTGAGGGGAGGATTGGTGGAATACCCAGAGCACCAGAGCAATATTAGACTCTGTCAGGCTGAATACAGTGCAGCTTCTCTCTGAGGTTCAGGTTTGCAGGTTGAGTGAGCTGCTGAGCTGCTACCACAACTGACAAAAGGCAACTAGCATAAGCAACCTTCCTATGGAAAACATGCTAACAGGAAGTGTAAGGAAGCCAGCAGATATAAGGAAACTTGCCTCTTATCTGACTGCTGTTTTTTACCTAATGATAATACTGTCTGTAACAGACAGTGGAGGATTGTGATTGCAGGGCTGAGTTCAAACCACAAAATCTGAATATGTATGGGCCTGCCTTTTGAGAAGATTAGGCAATCCAAAATTAAATCCACAGATAAAGCAATGATCTTTCTTCAGGCTTTGGAAAAACCAAAGGAATGTCTTAGTTTGCTGTTCTTTGTTCCCAGGAAAGCATGGTGAAAGGAGGCAAAATAAGAAAGGCTATACTTGCATTCCCTAAAGAGGCCTCTAAAAAGACCCAAACAACCAGGCCATAAAGAGTCAGGTAGGAAAAGATGAATGGCCTTGAGAATTTACATTCAAAACTGCCCTTGTGGGAGAGCTACAGGGAAGCTTAACAGATCTCCATAAGTACTATGAACTCAGCCAAAAGCTAACAGAAATTGTCAGTATTCTGCAAGCCCAGGGAGCAGTCCCAAACGCAAGCATGCAGATTAGACATGCATGACTTCTGGGGGCCCTCAGATGGAAGGGGGTGCACCCGATCAGGAGAGCGGGGAAAAACAAACAACAAAAAAAGCGCAGATAATTCAGTACTCCCTAACCCTCAGCTCTGGAGATGTTCCCTTTTGTGTCCAGCACAAGAGAGGTAGAAATTAGGCCACGGCATCACTGGAGCAGACGGGCACGCTCTGTCTGCGCCGCAGCAGCATGTGCTTCTTTTCAGGGAGTTGCCTGGCAACGGAATGCTGTCCGCCCGAGTGACTGCGGGAGCCCATTGAAACCCTCCGACCGGCAGGGCGGGGGAGAAAGCAGCAGGGAGGGAGGAGGGGCAGAGTGAGCTCACCAGTTCAGAAATTTCTGGCAGCAAGGCCAGGACACCAAGAACGAGGCTGGGAAATGGGAGAAAAACTCCCGCTATTCAAGAGTAAATCCTTCCATACAAGTCTAATTTGATTTCCTATAAGTCAGAGGGAGCGATCTAATTCCATTGATTTTATAGGATATGTGAGGATGGTCACACCCAAACAATATTGTTTCTAATATGTAGACTATCCAAGCTTCTGAGAAACAAAAGGTGCTTGTGGGAAGCTTGCCGTGCTGCAGGTAGTGGGAGGCTCCTCGAAGTGCACCCCTTGCCTCGAGCCCCACACCGGGAGATGGCTCGGGGCTCCTGCGGCGGGACCTGGCAGCTCCCTGATGACCTCATTCAACGCTGTGCTGGGGACCGGATCGTTTTGGTGACCAACAATCGGATTGCATCGTTCTGCCAAATGACTGATTTCTGTTTGTCTGGGAATTAGTTAAATATCACTTCATCTGGGATTTTAAAGATCGTAAGGGAGTCAAGTGTTTAACTCTCGCTGAATTTCAATTGCATATCTCTCTGGGAAAATTAATGAGCTGAGTCCTAAGGAGCCTTGCTGTTTTCTAAAGAGCTAAATGTATTGTTTGTTGTCCAAGACTCTTTTTCCTTTCATATATACATGCAGAGTGTTCACTTTTACGTGCAGAAACATTTGTCAGAAGTTTCACTTGGTAACAGTTTGGAAATTTGGAGTCCTTGCTTTTATCAAAAAGCTTTCAAATTATTCCAACTGAATTCTACTGTGAGGGTTGTGAAGCAAATAGTTGTGAAGACAGGCGTCTTGACCACTTTAAGAGTTAGCAGCTCTCTAAACTAAATGGGTAATTCTCTCAGAAGTCAAGATCAGACTCAGGAAATGAGCACCAAAACAGCCTTCACTGGAGGCTCTTAACAATATGCTTTCCCAGTGAAAACTCAAGCCCTGGAGAAAATAATGGAATTAGTTAAATATTCAAACAGGAAAGGCTGTATTAAATCAGACCAATATTCCATTTGATTTGAAGCCAATTTTTGACAGTTACCAGAAGCACAGGAAAGTATATTAGGAATAATTTTGAAGAGGGTTGCCTGTAAAGGGTATCTCTTAAACTGTAATCTCTTTGTGGTAGGATCACTTTTAAAAATGTAAATGTTAAAGAAAATATATCTCAATATGGTTGATCATAGTAAGAAACTCTGGAAGGGCTGTAAGTCCCTACAGACAACTGTACATATTGTAAGTTTGCATTGGTTTTTCAAAGTGAACCATTTTGATGGTGCATGCTGCCAGGAGCTATTGTCACACTCAGTTGTGCAGTCTTCTTTGATTTTCCTCTAGATATACGTGGGAAACCAGACAGCAATGTGAATTTGCTTACTAAATTCAAAGTAATTACACAGGTGTTATTGTGTCTGAGGCTGGTGAGGTGTTAGGGATTGAATAAGCTCTCCAAGAATATGGATTTGTTGTCATATCATGCTGTTGTGTGAAAGCCACCATCCTGCAGCAGCCAACAACTTTGGAACTTGAGGTATGGTACTGACAGACTCAGGCAGAATCAGCATGGATCATTTCTCAATTAAATAATTGGTTTTATGGTGACAGCAGATGAAACTCTCTTTTCAAAAAGATACACCAAGATGTGGAAATAATATTTCCATTATATCTAAAAAAGTATATCCTGTGAAGTAACAAACCCTGTCAATTACACTTTTTTTTTTTTTGTTTCCTTTGGAAACTAGAACATAAATTACTGGGTTTTGTAGTCTTTTAATAAGTGTTGGGATCTTTTGAGAAACAAGTCAGAATGGGGAGAATTAACTATCCAAATAATGGGGGGTTGTGACAGCTACAGCTGTAGCTTATAGGGTACTGAAAGAAAGAAACCTTTTGGGATCAAACATCCTGTGTGCTCTCCCTGCGACATTCATACTTTAATTCAAAAGTGCAGTCTTCTGAGATATGTTTCAGATTCTATGTTGCTGCTGTCATCAAGCATATCATTCCTATTATTCTCAGTTCACTGGGTTGT
Organism: Phainopepla nitens; assembly: GCA_013400175.1. NCBI lineage: Eukaryota > Metazoa > Chordata > Aves > Passeriformes > Bombycillidae > Phainopepla > Phainopepla nitens. Next base: position 23,171 of record VXBQ01014272.1, on the reverse strand, counting down.
GCAAGAAACAGTTTTTCTCCTAAAGCCCAGGAAATGAGCCATGTTGATTGTTCATCAGAGAGTATGACTGAAGTTTAGCTTTGTGAGGGACTGCAAGAGTCTTTTCTGTAATCAAAAACCATGTATCCATTCTGTGTCTGAAAGTAGGATCAGAAGTTCCCAGGTTTTCCAGGATATGTAATTATTTCAGCCATTCTGATACAATAAGACTGGGCTCAGTCATTGCTTTTCTCTTATCAGATTTGCCATACTCTGCAATACAATAAACGCCCACACAAAAACAATGTTAAAATAAGGTTAAGGTGAGGACATATACTCCCAAAGGAAGGAAGTTCTGAAATACTGTTTTCATCAAAATCTTCACTCAACAAGCAGAATGTTGCGAAAGATGAAGGGTCTGTGGCTCAGGACTGAAAGTATCCTAAATTTTTTGCTCCTGTGGTATGATCTTTATTGTACAAAAGGATTCTTCAGTGATCTGACCCATCTTGATGCTCCCATCCAGTATCAAAATGCATGAAAGGTTATTGCGCTAGATTAGTTGCAATACTTGCTGCTGTATTTTTGATGCATCAGTAGTTTTTTTCTTTTCTTTTGATCCAGAGGTAGCATTCAAAACGGAGAGCCTGTGTTCCATTCTGAATTTCTCTGCCTTTCAGAAACATCCTCTGGTTATCCTGTTCTGCATCTGAAGCTCTGAAATGGCAGCTGCAGCACCTGATTTGAAGCCTCAATTGCTGTCAATTGTTGTTCTTTTACAGCCCCACATGGAGCTATTTAGTCTTGTTGAGACATAGATTTCCAAGCACATTTACTCAGTTTCACTTGGACATCACAAAAAGCTCCTTTGATACAAATCTCGTTCACTTTGATGAGGTTTCCATAGATTCCACAAATATGATTTGACACCTAGGTTTTTTTGTTTATTGACCTCCTCTTATGCTTGTCTTCATTTTGGCATGGTATTATTCCTCCATATCATTTAATATTCATCTAGATTATTCTAAGGAATTTTGTGCTGCTTGTCTGAGATTGCTTTGCTGGAGAGCCACGGCATATTTGAACTGCTGTATCATATGCCAGTGGCAAAGTATTAAAAAGTGTAAATAATAACTTCAATCTATTTTTCCTGTTGTATTTGCGATCAAGAAACAGATTTTTTCAATTAATATAATCCTCCAGTAAGTATGTTTTGATGATAAAATAGCCACCTGATAATATATATGCAGCAAGCGAAAGCTACAGTTGCTAATAATGAGATTACAGAGAAGAACCACAAGGAAACTGTAATGGCTGTAGCAGCATCAAAAACTCACACCTTTTGCAAATGTTTTGTTGACTCAGATGAACAATGAACAATGAACAAAAATGTGTGGTGTATATTGAGCCATCTGAGCAAGGTGGGAGGAGCTGTGATTTTTTTTTGTTAAAGGCAAGTTGTGCCTGTCAAATTTGCTGGCCTTCTACAGCAGGGTTACAGCCTTGGTGGATAAAGGCAGAGCGTGTCCTCTACTGAGCTTGTGCAAAGCTCAGCTGGACACTGTCCCACACAACAGCCTTGTCTCTGAACTGGAGAGGGATGGATTTGAAGGCTGGAGCACGTGGTGGATAAGGAACTGGCTGGCTGGGTGCCCTTGAAGGATGCAGTCAGTGGCTCAGTGTGCAAGTGGAGACGATGGCGAGTGCTGGTCCTTGGGGGTGGCATCAGGACTGGAGCTGTTCAACACGGGCAGTGGGACTGAGTGCACCCTCAGCAGTTTTGCTGATGACATCAACCTGTGTGCTGTGGTGGACACAGAGGAGGGAAGGGATGGAGAAGACAAGGTTCTGGGAAGACCTTAGACCCCTGCCAATACCTAAAGGAGCTACAAGTGACCTGGAGAGGGACTTCTTACCAGGGCAGGGAGGGATGGTTTTAAACTGGAAGAGAGTAGATTTTAGATTAGATATTCTGAAGAAATTCTTCTCTGTGGTGATGGGCAGGCCCTGGCACAGGTTGCCCAGAGAAGCTGTGGCTCCCCCATCCCTGGAAGTGTTCTAGGCCAGGCTGGATGGGGCCCTGGGTGGTCTGGTCTCCTGGCAGCTGTCCCAACTCATGGCAGGGTGGTTGAAATGAGATGAGCTTTAAGGTCCCTTCCAAACCAAGATCTTCTGTGATTCCAAGATTGTATACAGGATTAAAACAATTCTGAGGTTTTTCTTGTTACTGTCACTCTTGGATGTTTTTATTTGGGAATAAAAATGTCCATATGGAGAGATTTAAGATTTTTTGATTTTTTTATAAGTAATTGTTCTACTTGGAATGTGTATTTTATCTTGCTTGGATGAGAGTGTTTAGGCAAGGCTTTAGCTTTTATCAACCTGCTATTCCAGTATCTGCAGGTCTTTGTTGCAAGATGCTATGGAAAACTGTGGGACAAGGTAGAATATATTCAGTTTAAAAATTCTGTAGAAAAGCCTGAACTTGTATGTATGTTTGTAATCCTATACTCAAGATACTGCTGCTATGAGGAGATCTGTATTTTTTTCCCATTTTACAGTATATCCTGTTTTGTTTTGTTTTGTTTCTCTCTTTCTGTCTCTTACCTGTTATATTTGTACTTTTTTTTCCCGATTGTGTTAGAAAATAAAATCAGTGAATTAACAGAAAAAACATATAAGGTAAGAAATAAACAGATTTTCAGTTACTGCAGGCATTTTAATTATCATTGATAGGTATGTGCTTCTTTAAATGAACGTAAATAACTGTCAAAATATGATGGCTGTCAGATTGACAACAAATCTGATTTCATTTATTCTGTGTATAGGTACAGATCCTTTGTTGTCCAGGTTGTCATAACTGATGACTTGGTGAACTGTGATATATTACTCCAGCTGGGGAGGGGCCAGTGTAAGAATACTGATGAATCAGTGGTTCAGTTTTTCTTTCATTTCACATTTTCCTCCTTAGATTTTCCTTTATTTTACTCTCCTGTGTTTTCCTCTGTCTTTTTCTCAGCCATGTGGTTATTTAGGGAACAATCATAGTGTTCATAGAGGTTTTTAGTATAATAAATGTTTTCACATTTAGTTTGGTATAAAATTTACATATGTTTGGCAGTGCTGTGTCAAATGGGAGTAAATCCTGAGGAGGTGCCCCTGACTTAACCCAGTGTCTTGTGTTATCCAAAGAATAACTTCAAAGCTGATTATTTCACTGAGAGGAACCACACAGGGCAACCCTTTGATTTTCCTTTTTACTGCTCACAAGCTCTGATAAAACAAATTAAAATAAAATTTCTCAAAGACTACTTCACATTTTAGTTGTCCTAACGAAAGAGATCACCTCCACGTTTTTGGTTGTGCTATAAAGTTTTTTTTTGTTGAGCCAGTGTGATTACCATTTGCACATTCCTTAGTTTAAAGGAAAAAAGAAAGCTTTATAACTTGGAACTTGTATCACACAGCCCTGGCATTGTGTTTAACGTGATTCAGTACTGCAGCTGTTTATTCCCTTTCTTCTTTCCTCTGACAACAATTTAAGATGGTTTTGTTTAAAGTGAAACCATGTTCCTGTAATTCACCTATGTTATAAAAATCCTGCCATATTTGAAAGTGTCATCAGTTCAGCAAATGTTTGAAACTGTATTGAGAATTTAATAGATCTGAGCAGATGGGTCCCCAGTTTCGATCCCTGTAGTGAAAGATGTGCACTGCTGAGAACCTGCCTTTAAACAATGACTATACCATATGTTGTAAAGAAACACATTCAGGTTTGGCAAACTGTTTAAAAAAATACTTTGAATGGTTCAACCTCTTATTTTAAGATAGCCAAAGTTATCTCAGAACATGGAACAAATCATTTAACAGTTTAGCAGTGCTGATGAGCACTTAACCTGGTGTGTCCTAAGCAGCTCTCTGCATAATTGAGAAAGACTCAGAAAATGCTGGTGCTGTATCAAATAGTGTGTTGGCAAATCATTTAACTGGGCTGTCCTGAAGTTTTGTTTGATGTGTGAGAACATAGCCCTCTCACACTGTTTTTATTATGAATGCAGGAAGTAATGGTTATTAGGGCCTGGGAATCCTGTTAATACATATACTTGAATTAACATGTTACCACTGACAGTAGACTTACTTTGTTAGCAAAGAGCTTGAAGCATTCAAGTCAAAAATAATGTATTCAAAGGCCAGTAAAAGATGAAGTAACAACTTATGTTTTAGTGCATAAAAAATGACCACACACTTAACATGGGATCTCTGTTAATCTACAACAGTTGGAAATAGCAAATAAAAGAACATAAAATAAGTCGAGGCTCATATGAAAAAGTAATGTCATGTAGTAGACAAATGACTTAAGTGAAATAACAGCTGGACTTTCTAGGGTACAAGGTCTTATTTAAGCCTGAACTAAAGCAACTGCTGAATATTTTCTTTTGTCTTCTAAAAATATTAGCTATCTCTAGACAGCTTAAATCATTTATATGTACATACTGTCGTAATTGCAGATCATTGCTACTAGAAACATATTTATGAAAACAACTTTTTTTTTTCCCCCCCAGTTATCCTGCATTCTCCTCCACAAAGTGATTCCCCTGTTTTTTGGGAAGGAAGTCAGATAAGAAGTGCAGAGTCAGTAACAGTGCCACATACCATGCAATCCCAGTGAGAAGTGGTATGTTTGAGATACAGACCCTTAGATCCAGCTTGTATGGAATTGTCATCAGATCCCATTAGATACAGTCCAAGTTTGTGGCCACAGTGATTGGATTGCTAGAGACTGCTCCCAAAGACTCTGCTTCCACAGCCTGTAGCTGAGCACTTACCCTCCAAGACTGAACCTGTCATAATTTGATACAGTTTTAATTCACAATTTGTAGCCTTCACACAGAAAACTTCAATTGGAACTAATACTTGGTATTTGGAACCCTGTTCTGTAGTCCTTAGTAAGTTCTTAAATTTTATTTCCTTCCATCTCTGGATGGAACCCTAGCAATCTTTTCAGGCAGAGGATTGAAAAAAATACATATATATATAATTCATTCAGGCTGAATGTTGTGTTGAATCATGGAGTCCAGTGGGCCGTGCTGTTTGCACAGTTGGGCACTCTGGCTCACTCTCCAGGGGTGCTTTAGGCTGTGTCATGGCTTGCTAAGATATTTATATATAACTGCAGTTATTCTTTTAGCAGGTGCAGTAAGAATGGCTTTTCAATGGGAGGTGAAGGTTTGCCTAAGACGCAGGTAATAATTAGGTGGTGGAGGAATGCACATTTAAAGATGTAGTAACATTTAACATACTGGTGGTGCAAGCACATCCATAACAGTAGTGCTGTACCTGTGGTGATCTGAGAACTCAGAAGTACAAGCAAGGCAAGGCTTCTAGGAAAAGCAAAATCTTATTTATATGAGTTTTCAGCTGGAGAAAAGAATAAGCTTTTGAGAATGCAGGACACAAAGAAAGATGGAGTAGAAGCAGCAAATGGCAACCTGTATTCCTTCTGGAAATAATTGCTTTGATAATTTAAATTACTTAATTACATTAAACAGTTTGAAGGAAAAAAGGTGGCAAGGACTGCTGCAGCACAGGGAGAGATGGAAAAGTCATTAGTCACTGGAAGACTGAAGGATGATGGTGGAAAACTACAATAAAGGGAAAGTTCAGAAACAACTACTAAAAAGAAAAGAAGTGTGGTGAGACAGGGAGTTTTATTGTAAAAAACCCCACAACTGTGTTCTTCCAAAGTAATCCTGTGAACTTTAGCAAATTCTTGTGGGTTGTGTTAGAACAGAATTTCTCCACCAGCATCCTTGCCAGACTGTGATTTACTATCTGTGATGTAATTGTCTTAATGTTTGTATTTAAAGTAACTAAGTTCTTTCTTTGTTCTTTCACTTCCTTAAATTGAATGTTTTCTCTCTTTAAGTGTGAAGGCACTTGTTCTTTTATTTGGTGAGAGAATCAAAGCAGCTCAGATTGCACAGCATTGTTTCTAATCAAATGAAAGTAGATAACTCTGTAGTTGGAAAGTGAAACCCAGAAGCGGTTCCAATGAAAACAAATCTCATTAAGTGTAACTATTTTCTCTATTTATATTGCCTTGTTTTCCATCTCCTTGCAAATTGCTGTTTCTTCCTTTTTCTTTTGTAGTTCTAACAAACCAAAATGAAATTAAACTTGCTATGATTGCATTTACATCATCCAAAAATTCAGTGACTCATATAATACGGAAGGTACATGATCTAAAGGCTCAGTTATGTGAACTTGGTAGAAAGTTTGTTGTTTGGTATTATCAATACTTCTTCCAGAACAAATGTGTCTGAAATACTTTCAAAGGAAAATAACTTAAAAGTTTTCAAAAGAAGACATGGTTTGAGTCCTGCTGAAGTGTCTTCTGTAACATGATTCTTAGCAAGTGTTGATCATTAAATAACTTTGTTAGTGTCTATATTTTATTTTTAGTAATGATAAATGTAGATGCCTGCAAAGTTTGGGGGTTTTTTTTGCCTGTGAAGTGTCCTACCAAAATGAAACACAGTTCTACTGTGAATCAGAGACCAGAGTTATGATTAGCACTGGTCACTAGTTTCTGCAAAAATCCCACTGAAAATCTGCTTCTAAGAAATTATAACTCACATTACTACAAGTAAGTACTTTAATTATTAAATTGATAGAATAACAAGCCTTGGTCTGATTTGCCAATGTATATCATTACAAAAATCCAAATACCTAAGCTAATTTTCAGAGTGGCACTTGGGTGTGAATGCTGATGTTACTCTCGTCATACTTGCATGTGCAAACCCAGAAATTTGTGTGTTGTAATCACACCTGTACCTGCAAAAGAGATTTTCATATGTAATTATGAAAGTAAATAATTTGAAAGCACTTCTAATATCAGCAGGAGGTGAGGACAGTAAGAAATGTGTAGTGTTAATTCCTTAAGTATTTCTGTGAGAAGTGTTAGTGCAAAGAAAAGGATTGTTTAATTGACTCATAACATTGCATATTGTGTGCACTTAATTTACAATAGATATTCAAGGATAGAAAGCTAAGATATTTGTGTGCATGTTTATAACACAATTTCTTCTGAACAAACTGGATTCTTCTGGATCAGGTCATTCATGAACTACCAGTTCTTAACAAGATCAGTTTTATAAATGGTATAAAGTACCTACACTGCCTTATATAATATTGGGGATTAAGCATAAAATTACTTATGTAGAAAAGTTTGACAGTTTGAGGAAAAATATGGAAATTTCTCTGCAGAAATGTTTTTTTTGTCAACTGCCATTAATAACAGCAACGTTTCAATTGATTGCTGTGGGATACTTTTTAGAGGAGGAAAGCTACTGGCTTACATAGTAGGGTTTGCTTTTGAAATTCATACTTGTCTCACCTCTGTCAGTGTTTGTAGGGTGTAAGTAGTTAAAGGTAACCAGTGCCTTAAGATCTCAATCTCCAATCAATTAATTTTATTTTGGATAATTGCTTGCTCCGGGCATCTGGTGTGATTACTTCTATCACATTGCTTTTGTCTCTATTTCCACCAGACATCTGCCCTGCAGACATTGTTTTCATTGCCAAAAAAGTCTAGAAAACCTGAGTTAATCTCAGCTAGAGAACAGACTATAGACAAATCTCAGTGAACATAAGTCAATTTGTGGGTTCCATAATGTTAGCTTGTGACATTTGAAGTGCTAATTTAGCTATAACTATAAATTGCATCAGGTACCCTTAAATTTCACTCAGCTAAGAAGTGATTCTTTTTCTTCACTCTCTATCAGTTGTGTATTTTGCCATGTGCGACTCATCCCTACATCAGGGCTCCTAAAGATGCTGTGAAACAGCAAGAGCTGTTTCTCTAACATGGGCAAAAGGACATTGGCACAAAGATGTTTTCAGAAAACATCAATTCTGAATACTGGTGATAAAGAATATTCCTTTGTTTGCCAGATACTGACCAGCTGAAGATTAATCATTTAATAACTTCATAATAGAAATAGAATATTCCTATTCTGCAGAATGCTGGTATACTGGTGAATTTGAAAGCTGTATGAAACAGTGTTAGCTTTTGGGTTCTGCTTTAGTTTAAAATCATTGCTTTTACTATCCATTGCAAAAAAAAAAGTCAAATAACCTGTTAGGAATTATATGGCATTACAAATCCAGTTTTGGCGTTAGAGCAATGTAAGTCTCCTCAGAGTTCCAAATTAGTGGCTGAAGTAGACACTCAGACCTTAAATCTGTACATATTAACAATCTGCAGGATTCCTTCCTCAGTGTGGGTATTCAATTGCTGGAAGAAGTTGCTGAAAGGGGAAGAAAATCTCATTCTATTTTCTCATATCAAATTTACTTGACTATATCTAATTATATCATGATTGACTGTCAGCAGAAAAAGTGCTTGGGTAATGTTTTCCAAGAGCATAATAAAAAATGCAAAGACAAAACCAGCAATAGTGGGGTTTTTTTTGGTCCCTATTCTGTCTGCATGATAGTGATGTTTCCCTTTTAGGCACTTTGGGTTGCTTCCATTTTTTTTTTCAACTTTGTGCTAAAATACTTCTCCATTTTGCTGTACCCACTAAGAGTTTCCCATGCCAAACTCCTCTTACTGGACAATCACGTGACAGTTCCTATTCTAAAAAAAAAATCCAACCTTTATAGAATTTTGAAAGAATACATCTATAGTCTGAAATCTGGTGGCTTATTCTACTGTATCATATAGGATTCTTAAAATATAGCCCATTTTTTTCACTGTATTTACTTGAATCTGTGTAGTCCTCAGCTGTTGCCTTCATAGTAGACCTTCTAAATAAAATAGCTGCTTACATAGTCTAGAAGTCACAGATTGTCTTCTCTTATATATCAGAGAAAAGGTGTTTTACAGTACTGGTTTTCTATTATCAAAAGAAGAAAGGAGGCTAGAGAGCAATCTCAGACTTTGATTTCATTGGAGGCTTTTATTATCCATTTCAAGCTCAGGATGATAATGATCATAATAATACCAGGTCTCAAAGAGTTAATTCACTTTTCTCTCTTAATCTTAATTTATTTGCACATTGTAATCCATTCCATAGGAAATGCCATCACTTTGTTGCAGCCCAGTGTCACTGTTTGTACAGGATTGTGCAGTTCAATCTTTCTGTTACCTCGAGGGTCAATACCCAAGGCTCTTGCAGTGGCCACTGCTCATATTAACTTATTTCTATCCTTATATTTTGGTAGCTGGCAAGTAAAATGTTTTAGAAACTCTACAGCCTGTTTTGCACTTATTAACCCTTTAAGACTCACAGTCAATATGTCACAGTCCCCTCTGAAGCGCAAGCCATGAGGTACATGAAGCAACCCATCTTGATTTTATTTCTAACAGATCTTATGTGCCTGAAATCAATTCCAAATGTAGGATCTATCCTTCAAGAGGTGGAGCATTATTCTTTCATGTCACAGAAGCTACTTAACTTGGGGAATCATTCCCTCCCTTGAAAATTTTAATTCCAAGAACGTAAATATGACTTTGAGCTGTGCACCTCAAGTGAACACAAAATCTCTTGGAGTCAATTTTTTCATTACATACTGGAAAAACCCACAAAACTTCCCAAAGCAAGGGAATGTTCTTTTGTCCTCAGTCACTGTCTGGGTCATCAGTTGTGTACACATCTCTTGGCTCTGGCATTTAGACACAAGGTCTGTCCTGAAAGTTTATCAAATCTTCAGTGCTACCTGATGGTCATTTGAAAGATAAAGCACAATGCAAACAATGTAATCACAATAAACTAGGGCTGGCCAAAGCTGATCTCTTCCTGAATTTGTTCCAGCTCTTAGAGAAGGCATGTGAAACCTTGTCTCCCTCTTGTATAAAATCTTGCTGTATTAAAAAATTGTGGTGAACAGAAGAATGTGACAATTTCTTTAGAAATCCTAAATACATTGTCTTTGTTTGTCTTCTTTCACTAATCTTACCTGTGATTAGGTGTCACAGTTTTGTCTCTTAAATGCAAAATAGATAATAAAATACATGCTTTCCTTTTGTATCTGTATGACATTTTCAGTTTTCACACTTACAAGGGTAGCTGGCTGTTTCTGACACTTTGATCACAAGCTCCAAGGAGTGCCTCATCTCTGTAAGTTCATTTGTAGGAAGAACTATAAGAATAATTAGAAATTGTCATGCTGCTGAGGTAAAACATTTTTGAAGTAAGGATAATATATTTGTTGTGACTGAAGTCCTTTTTCTCTTGGGGTCAAATGTGTTCTGCAGTGTATTCTGTGCTTGGCAGTACTCTTAATGTTGTTCTTTGTTTTCACCTTCAGGACCAAAATTTCAGAATTTACCTTCTCACACTATTTGTTTCATACTCAGTTCCCTTTCATGTTAAAGTCTTCCTGTCATGATCCCTATGCTGTAAGTTATGGACACTGCTCCTGCAGTCTGCAGCTATGTTTTAGTCTCAGCTGTGATAACTCTTGAGTTAACTCAGCTGTAATTGAGGCTTTTGCATGTTCCTAAATCATTGAGAATACATTTTCAGAAATGGCTGGTGATTGAGGGTGCATAAGTGGACTTTTCTGTAAGAGTGCTGAAATTATTGGTGCTGAAAGTGGGACATGGTTGCTGAATCTGGATAGTCCAAATGAATTCAGCTAAAAACCCTGACTCCTATTATCCCATGTAGGAGGGCAACAATCATGCCACAGTCTCATTCCAGGAATGTGGTTCTGCCATCATTCTCAGCCTCATTAGCTTTCTGTCTAGTGCCAAATGTAGCAGCATTGTCTTCCTGCTTTCTGTGCTTTCTCATGAAACTGCTTCATCCTCTCTCACAGAACTCACAAACCCAGTCCCTCCACTACTAACGTTTTTAAAGCTGTTAAAAAAAAAAAAAGGAAGGAAGTATCTTTCTTTCTTTTATTTAGTTACATTTTCTCTTGATTGCTCCTACAAAAAGCTGGGTATTCAGACCTGCATTGTATGAGAATTTAGACATCCAACTGATTCCAGTAGGACTTCTCAAATCCCAAAAACTGAATTTAAGAACAATTTCTCTTGGTCAGATTAAAAGTTTGTCTTGTCTTGGCACTGCCCAGCATCAGAGCACAGGAAAGGATATGAAAGGACAGTAAGTATATAGTGCTATCTCCCCAAAATGCTCTGCCAGCCTCCAGTAGTTTTCAGAGCAGGAACTTCTAAAGCTAGATAATGCATTTAATTTGCATTTAATTGTCCAGGCTGGATTTTCTTCCACTAATTTTATGATGCCACTTTTTGTGTCTCTATGAACTTTTAGCATCTTTTAGTTCTACAGATTAGCTATATGCTATGAAGCAGTAGCTGCTTGAACCAGATGCCCCCTCATTTTTACATCAGCCTGGTTTTACACTCTCTTATCTAGGTATCTTCTGTATAATTCAATAGTTGATTGGTCTATCTATCTACAGCTGTAGACTCCTGTGTATATTGCTGTTCCTCATGCAGAACCCATTCCACACCTGTGGTGCACATAAACATAAGTAATGAAAAGGAATCAAGGTGTTGGCACCTTGCCAGACAGAATGGCAAAATAAATTTAATTTATTAATTGATTAAATGGATGATTCCCAGTAAACATTTTATATTCCTGGATTTCAAGCTAATTCTCTCTTTGTATTTGAATCCTTAAACTTCTGGTCATGGTTCTTTAATTTGAAAATGTGAATTACATGCAGTTTATCACTTCAGTGTTCAATGTCCAACAGATATATTGAGATAGAAATCAGATGGGCTGCCAATGAAATAGAATTCTGCATTAATATTTATGTAGTTATATATTTATAAAAAATATAATATTTTTTATCTCTGAACTTTTCAGTCTGTCTGTCTACCTGACTGGGGTTACTCACCACTTACTACTCCTTTATACTAGTAATGGATTCAGCCCTTCACCTCCCTTCTCTTATCCTTCAAGTTAGCTCTTTTAACCTTACAATGCTTAGTTTACTGACTAAGAGTTTGTTAAAATACCATTCTTTTGTCTTCATAAGCTGGTTTTGTGACTATACGTGCATCAATGTAGAGGAATTGTTACTGTTTGTGTAAGATGGAAGCTGTCTCAGATTTATGTTTATTACATTACACAAGACAATTCATGCAGGGGGAGAAAAATGCAGTTCTTTGAGGGCTGTGTAGACTGGAAAATTCCTCTGTCGGGTAGAGTGCAGCAGAGTGAGCAGAGGTGCTGGCAGGTGCCTGCAGGAGGATGTGAGCTGCCTGACACATTCAGTTCCTGACCAGTCACTGACTGCAGTGAGCTACAGCAAAGCCCCTGGGAGACAAATACCTTTTGATGGAGAATCAAGTACTGCAGCAAAATGTTCCCAAGAGGAAAACATGAAACTAGGAGCAGGAAAAAAGAGAGAATTACAGAAAGGTGTTAATTGGAATAAGTTTTTGCCTTGGTTCTCTTCTAAAGTGCTTCACTTTTTGGAGACATGTGGCAGAATGTTTTCAGACAGTTCTAACATATTTTATTCTCCCCTCATCTCTTTGCTGTTCATTCCTTTTTAATGCATTTCTGTTTTCAGCTTTTCCTTTCTACCTTACTTTTTATTCTCGTCAATCACCCTTTGATAGCTTTATATTTACCTTTCTTTGTTTGGATCAGTTATTGAAAGTAAGCAACTACTTTTGATGTCTCATTAGCACTTTTTGAAGCTTTCTTCTTGCCTCCCAGTTTCTGGTTACAGAAGCGTAACAGTTGTCATGAAACCAATATCATAAATAATGGAATCTGTATGTTTGTGTATCTGATGAATATATAATATTCAGTTCCCATAATTAAGGCAACTGAAAAGGTTTTAGCATATAAATAAAAAAGCACTGTCTGCATTTTAAACTTAGGGAGTTGCACACAGGCAGCTTCAGAGCAGCCATGAGCAGAGGTGCCAACAGCAGAATCAGATAGCACTGCTGGGAAAAAAAAATACATTCCTGAGTTTGACATCTGGGTCCTGCAGCTGGAGTGACTGGAAGAAGAAAGGGAAACAGTACAGACTGTCATCAAAAGGAGATACTGGTGCCAAGTGGAAATTGCATACAGATGCCACTTTTTTACTTAAGACAAATAGCTCAACTATACAACAGCAACAACATCCAAAGATGTGCTTAGAAGTGCCTGATGGGTAAATGAGCATTGCTTTTAGTAAGTAGAACTGGCTTATAACTAGAGATGTGAGATTTTGAAGCTGAATTTAGAGTTGGATACATTTTAATGTTTGAATAAATAAGCTCCAAAGAATTTTTATGTATAAAAAGGCAAAGAACCAACATAGTGTATTCCAGCTATTTTCTGAGTAACTCATTGTTTTAGCTTTCCTGCCCAATACTTCACTTTGCAATACATCACTCTTGCTCAACACATCAGTTAACCACACAGGGCCCACTGTAATCACTCTGCTGAAAAGCCCCAAGTATTTGAAGCAAAAATTAGTCAGAATTACTCAGACAACTTTCCTAGAACCATGCGACTCAAGCATCCCAACAGAGAAATAATGTGCATTCACAAATAAAATGGAAAAAGTAATCTAGACTTTTAGGAGTTGCTTGGCTGATCAATATGACCTTCTGGGGAAGACAGATAATCAGATAGTGCTGTGTGCTGTGTAATGCTTGCTGTGAATACAAAAGGTCTGTGTGCCCTCTTTGTTGAGGAAACTCTGCAATAAGAACAATAATAAAACAGGAAACACAAGAGCATAAAATAGCAGTAGGGATGCTCTGTCTAGAGAATGTATCAGCACCAGCCCTAATGAGACTGTGACTGGAGAAGAGACTGGATAATGCCACAGAAATAAAGATGAAGGAGGAGGTATATTTAGTTTTTAGATTTATTTAGACCATGAATTAATGATCTGAATTTATTGTACAATGGGAAGATGTCCATGTACTGGAATCTCTTCTACCCTGTTGATGACTTCAGCAGGAAAGCTGGATGATCCATGGGTCCTAAGGATTTTCCTCTGTTTATAGAGGTAGCCCCAAGAAAGTTGTAATATTTTTAGTGTTGCAGATTTTCTGTAAATGCTTAGAGGTTGTACAAATTCCAGGAGCATCAAACCAGGTATCTTCTACAGCATAAGTCAACCTTAATTAATAAAACTGCTACATTACCATGGTATCTCACTTTAGAGATTGAGTATTTAAGGCTTCTCTTTGTATCACCAGATCTTCAGCATCTGGAAGTGTATTCCAGGCTACTTTACTAAGAAGAGTAAGTGGGAATGCTTATTTGAGGAGTAAGCAATTGGTGGTTTTGAAATTCTGTCTACTGAAATACTCGAGGAAAAATAATGTAGTTTGGCAGCTAGATAACTTCTTCACTGAAGGACACTTTACATAATATACTGCAAACTGAAAGGAAAAAAGCTTGAACCCAAATCAGTCCTATACAAACAGGACCCCTTCTTGTTTAGCTTGTATTATAACTTGCTGTCTTGGTGCTGTCTGAAGCAGCATCAATGGGTCTTGCTACCATTTGGGAAACCTGTGTGTGTTTCAGTCACACATTGTTCTTGCAGGATTTCCTTAGGCTAAGCCACAGAAGTGAAAGAGCTCCATTTAAGAGAGTCTGTGAATAACTAGGAAATGAGCATCAAACTCGGCATTATCTGAAGATGTTTGTTAACATGCAGGATGTTCCTTAAGGCCTGTATCTTGAATGAGAAGAGTTTTTATTCAGGATTGCTTTTTGAGAAAGCAAGAGTTCTTTTGCATGCATGTCACTATGGGCCCTACTCAGGCAAAGAACGCTGTTTGATGCTCTTGGCACAGTTTCCTTGGTAATAACTGCTATAGACAGCCTTCTTTGGAAGAAGATTATAACTTTTCAGTGCTGAGAATGGGCACAATCTTGCATACTTGCTTATAAGCTACTCCTGTTCTATTGCAAAGTTGTAACAAAAATCATAAACCCCTCTGGTTCTCTACTGAGGGGTCTCTAGAAGAAAAACACTGCTATGGAGAGAAGGCTCTGCCCTTTCATCAGAAGATCAACTGTAACCCTTGCCTTATTTTATAATATATACTACATTTTTTATCTAGCTAGGAAAAAGGAAATACCTTTGTATAGGGCAGTAGTCTCTGCTTCCTAAGGAACCTTAGGCAAAATTAGTTATTATATAGTAGAATAACAAACAGCTGGAGAAGCAAGTTTTAGATGGGTGCCAACTCCACAGCTGTGGAGATAAATGAAATTGAAATTTCTTATCAGAATAAGAGATTATCACTCAAAGTATAAGCAGTTGGGTTTGTACATGTGTGCCTGTATGCTTGCACAGATATATTAAGAAGACAAATGTGTATTTCCAGAAGTATGTTCTTACTTGAGGCCTTGCCTACAAAATTGACACCAGTGAAAAAAAATCTAGGAAGTTGTAGTGGTGCAGTTTTCTGTAATATTGGCAGAGTCTCAGAAACAGCTTCAGGGAAGAGAAAAGTATTAACCTTTAGACTGTGAAATCCTTAAACTGTGAAAGCCATCCGCCAAAAAGTTAAGAAAGCATAAAGCAGAACCTTGTTAATTCAAAGACAAAAGGGATCACTCATACATTCACTCTGGTGTGCTTTGTATAAGCATCATCCTCATCTCTAGGGAAGCAAAGGCTTAGAAGAATACAAATGCTGTATTCATGTTTATCTAATTAATTTATAGAGAGATTCCTAACTCAGCAGACAGTTTTTTATATATCAAAGTCAAAGGTCCTAACATATGTCAGCCTTCTTACACAGATGTTATACATTTGATATCTAATAAATAATTAAACATTAAATTCAGCAACACAGAATATAGATTTGGCCTATTTATTATTTGGAAATTTGAAAACCAAAAATAATATAGATACCACAATTATTTTAATTAGGCAAAGTGAGGTTGTTGACAAGATTTGCTTTGGAGGTTATGTCAATTTATGTAAATTCAGTGCAAAATCAGGCTGGGATATTGAATACATTACCATTTTCCACTTTGTGCCCACTGAGTTGTAAATCTTGAATTATTAGCTTTTTACTTCTGATGATTTTATCAATTGCCTGTTTTAGATTGAAGCAGATCTTTTAAAAATGTCAGAATAGCATAAGTTTTCTTTTTACACCATCTCTTCAGCTACTTTAAATTAGCAATGAAGCCACCATGTAGTGTATATGAAGATACCTGCACTTCAGAAACAATAGGAGTGTGGCTGAAGTGTGGCTACACCAGCAGATGTGAACTGATTTTTCATCCTTTGCAAGTCATAAACGATTAACTGTTTCTTTTCCATAAACTCAGATTAGCTATTGTAATGTAATGGAACAAATACAAAACATCTGGAAAGAGAAAAATTATAATTAAATTAGTCTTTCCAATTAGAGAAAATGGTAAGCCTTTCCCTTGATTTAGAGTTATAATAGTCATTTGTAATCTGATTTAAAAGAGGCTTATGGTTGCATTCATAAAACTAGGAGACATTAGGATTGACATGACCTCTTGGGTATCTAGAGAAATTATAGGTCTACAGAGGTAAGAATATATCATTAAGTCCTGAGCTGACAGCAATTTTTTATTTGTACTGACCTTTGGTTGGATTAAGTCCAGTCATCAGAAAATAATTCCATTTTAAGCAGCTGAGCATTATTATCAGGTTTTGCTGATTCAGGATTAAGTGTAGCTCAGTGGCTGAGGAGCTCCTTAGGATGAGCTGTCCCTTCGCTGATGGAGTTTGTGAAAACACGATGGAGCTCTTTCTGTCCGGTGTGTGAATATCCTCTACAGCTCTGTTTTCAGGTGGGACACAGTTCTGTAGTGTTCTGGACTCCTCTTACTGACAGCCAGACTACAGCACATTATGTTTCTACAAATGATATGGACACTTAAATGTAAACATAACCCTTAAGAAGCTTTTGTGGGTTCCTAGTGGATCTGACACCCAGTTTCAGACTGGATAGTGCCCGTTGACAAGTAGATCTGCCTAACCCCCGGCAGAAGTCATAAACAAAGCACTTCTCAGCTTTTACCGAGGACGGTGCTTACTCCTATAGGTGCTATTTTAATCCGACACAAACATTGAAGAGCAGGAGGAGGAGCCCTCTTGCAAAAACAATGTCCCTTGTCAAGGGACGTCGGGGCAAAAGCTCGGGTTTCCTTGCAGTCTGAGAGGCACTGTCTCTCGGGAGGTGCTTAATCACCATGCTGTTGTATTTGATGGGGTGCTTTTGTCTTGTGAGTCCTTTTGAAAATGTTGAACTTTGCATAAATAAATATTCACCAAGTCGGAGAGAGACTAATTCTATAGCCCAGTGGTCAGGACAGCCGGATGGATAAAGGGACAGGTAATCACAGCTGCTTCCCTGGCTGCATTGATATTACCTCGGCTAATGTCACCCAAAAGCACAAGCGAACTCAGTCAGTGTCACCTCAGCAGTTCAATCCCATGTTCCATTTCAGGAAGATGCACCTTCAATTTCCTCTCAGGACA
Organism: Phainopepla nitens; assembly: GCA_013400175.1. Taxonomy (NCBI): domain Eukaryota; kingdom Metazoa; phylum Chordata; class Aves; order Passeriformes; family Bombycillidae; genus Phainopepla; species Phainopepla nitens. The sequence continues at coordinate 5,705 of VXBQ01014272.1, read as the reverse complement.
AGGATTGTAGAGGGCACAATGGGCCCCACTTTGGATGCCAACTTAAAGAGTACATGTAAAGTGTGTGCTACTAAGAGCAGAGGATTTTAAAGTGGGTTCTGAAGAGATACAAAAATCTTGGTTCTCATTATTTAGATGTTACTGAAACTCGTGAATGAATTAATGAGATCTCTTTCACACACCTGGGTAGCAGAGTCATCTTAAATGTCACAAAGGATCTTGTATACTTCATCTGTTACAGTTTTTTATTACAGAGTCCCCACAAAGTGCTTAATGAGGGGGCAAAGTTTCTTAATATTCCCTTCACATTAGCTTGTAGGAAGAAAGTAGGAGTGAGTAGATTCAAGGATTCGTGGCTCTGTGGACTGTTTATTCTCTGGGCTGAAGTATGATTAAACTGTTGGACTGGTGAATATACTACACCGAATATTTATGCAGATGCCACGCTCTCCCCTTTATTGCAGAGTATGAGGAGAGTGATATAGCTCCATACATTCAAACTATACAATCTGAGCATATTTCGTCTAACTTCAACATGACTGGCTGACTACGTTTCAGCTTAGTGAAACTAAGTTTGCCTTTGAAGCAGGGATCTAATGTTTTTTCCTAAGCAATTGTCATATCAAGAGGCAGCTGCTTTCCTTAGTTGATAGGTTAAGGAGAGAATCACAGCATAATACTCAAACTAAGTGCTTTGTTGTAGGTTTTTTGGTGGTTTTTTTTTTGTTTTGTTTATTTTTTTGGTTTTTTTTGGTGATTGTTAAGTGGGAAAAGATCTGCAGTCTGCTTTTCAAGTATTCTGCTTTTAAAAATCGCATTAACATCCACCTCATTCAAAAAGTCCTGTGGACTCTATATATGAATGTAGAATTGCACTGTGTCTTAACCAATAGCTGCATTAAATCTGATGAGCAATATAGTCAAGAACATGATTGATCATTGAGATCTGTTACAGATCTCTTTGGTTCAAAACACTGTTATTCAAGACCTCTTTCTTGAGCTTTGTTTCAGGGAAAGGTGCTCTGCAGGGCCATGATTAGGTAGTCAACAGGTAAGGATATTTTACCTCAGGAGCAAATGAGGCTCACTTCCCTTAATGATGGGCATCTGTTCTCTCCATATTTTTTCAACCTCTTGCCCCCTACCTGAGAACTGCTGTGTTTGTTTAACAGTTTGGCTGTTTACTTAAGGAAGTTTTGACAAATAGCTAAACAGGTCTAACAACTTGTTGGTCCCAAAAGCCAGGGTCCCACTGCTTTGCTCCCCTGGCAGCTCCCACGTGCATGAATCTGCCCTGAGTCTTGCAATTGCTCTGATTTTTGACTTCTTAGTGAGACAGTTCAGTTCACTGTGCTGGCTGAGACCCATTCACTTCCTTCTGTTCATTTTCTGTGCCTGGTGGGCTTTATGAAACAGGAGTCAAACTAAGAGCTTATTGCTGCTGAAAGAAAAAGTGAAAAAAGTGACAACTTTTCTTTCTTTGCTTAGCCATGTATCTGATTTTTTTTAAATCTTGAGTGTAGTCAGCCCTGTTTCTGAGCTAACTTCATTAAAATGGTATAAAATGCATTTTAAAAAAAAGATACTGTCTATTTAATCAATTAAGTCTGTTCAAAATAAAGTGTGACATTCAATAGATAATGCACAGCAGGTGACAGGTCCGCAGGATTTAGAATCAGAGCATTGAAGATATCAAATGAAAGGATTAGAACAGGCAGGGAGGGAGGGACAAAAGGAGGGAGACTGAAGACCTTCCCAACACAGAAGTCAGCTTCAAATTCCTGTGAAACTCCAGTCTTCAAGAGCTGAACTGACTTGCCAGGGAGTCACATGAGCAGAGGCTGAGGGGTCTCCATAGGTAAGAGTAAAGGAAAGAAGGAAGGGGACTGGGAGGTGTGAGACTCCTTTTTGTCCTGTTGATTAGCAGATGAGCTCAGTTACCTTGTGTCAGTGCATTATCAGTGCCCAGTTCCGTGTGGGCAAGCTCTGTTAGGGGATCACCTCAATGGAGCTGAGGAGAAAAAGAGCAAGAAAGCAGAGTGGGGACATGACCTGAAGGGCCTTGGAAAGGAAAGTGGTGAACACCGAGTGGGCAGGGGAGGACAGGAACTCTACATTTCGTTTGCTGTCAAATTTAATCGAACGTGAATCTTGCCCTTGTACAATAATCCCTTCTTCCCTTGTACTCTTGTTAGATTCTTGCTTCTCTTATCAATGCATTCCTGTGCAGCGTTCCAACAGTGACCTTAGCCCCATTATGAGATGTAATTCCTCCCACAAAGAGCAGGAATAACAGATTTCAGATTCACAATGAACCTGGTATTGACAGCACACATCTACTGCTATCCCAATAAAACATGTCTGTAAAAACAACAGAATTGTTCTCTTGCTTCCCACAGATTTTAGAGATGGAATTGATCTGGGGCACTGAGGCCCCAGTTTCAACTTCTACTATCAAGCATACCAACATTTCTCTCTTGGGTGAACTCATGTTCAGGCTTGGCAGGATCAGTGTTTTTAAACACATTTTAAATACTAAATATTTTCCCCAAGGAAAAAAAAACCAAAGATATTAGCCTAAGAGAGGACAGTATTGAAATTGAGCAGCCATAAAAAAGATAACAAGGAGTTGTGAAAGGAGAGTTAAGGAAAGATGTTCTACTTGAACTTCTCAAGTTTATTTTGTGTTATGTCTGTTGAGGAGTGTCACAGATTAGGATTATCACTAGTGATAATTATTGCTGTGTGGTTTTCTTGTAGCTTGCAGAGTGCTGAATTCCTGGGCAGCTCATGTTCTTGGGGCTGTGTTTGTGTCAGTGGTGACACTGACAGGCAGAGAAGGGGCCCCCTCAGCCTTTCTTATCCAGACCCCTCTCTGGAAGATCAGCCCCATTACCAAGTGCTGAATAGGAAAGAACCAAGGAAATAAATAAATGTGTGCTGGGATTGCACTTTAAGAAACTTGAGAATAAAACCAACCTTTGACTTCAAATTTTTCATACAATATAGAAGTAATTTATCCTTCAGCTAAAGAAAAGCAGATGTTGGAATGGAAATACACATGAGAAGACATAGAAACAATTGTGAAAGCTGTATTTTTTTTTTTCTTGAAGAGTTTCTTTTTACTTTTTCTTGTTTGTCCTGGTTATTCTGTGTAGTCTTAACAGAACAGAGCCATTAAAAATTCTATAAAGATATATTTTTAAAGTAAAAATTAAGTAGAATAGAAGCTATGAAAAGAGGGTAGTAGGAATAAAAGGCAGCATCAATAGCAAGAAAGTCCAAGTCAAAAACAAACCAGAACAGAAGCCAAGGAACTCTTTGCAGTGTAACCCTTCAATAATCACTCGTAATTACTAATTACTCTGACATGTTTGTGTGGTGAGAATCTGTTCCTGGTGTGAATTCCAAAGAACAAGGATATTTTAAATGTTGACCTATTTCTTTCAAACACTGTGCCACTGAAGACAAATTACTGCGAGACCGTTGATAGCTGGGTATGCAAAGCTCGCAAGCCTTCAGTAAGAGAGAGCCATTTTGCTGAAAATTTATTTCTGTTATGTTCAGCAGAACAGTTCCACCTGCTCCATACTGAAAGATTTAGTTTCATGTACATCTCTGACTGCAAGTGAAATCAGCAACTTGTAATCTTCATTTGTAATTGATTTGGGCTGTAAGGCTGTACACTTTAGGAAGCATATTTCTCTAGGTGCCCTGCTGTCTCTGAATTCAGTTGGAGTTAGTCACTGAAGCCATCTGTCCTTCCAAGAAAATAGTAGTTTTAATCAATACCTGCTACATATGTAACGAAGCCTGACTCCTCTGAAGTCAGTGGTAGCTGTGCTGGATCCTGGGTCACTTGTACCAGCAACGTAAAATTGTGCTCATAATCTACATCATTAAATACCTGTAGATATATTTATGTAACATATTTATAAATAAGCAAACACAAAGTACATTTATAGTCAACTTCTCTAAAAGTATGTTTTCAAAAACAGTAAGCATACAACAATAAGTATAGCATTGTTTTATTGTATGTCCTGATAGAACTAGAATGGTGGGAAGATAGTAAGAGAATTGTTGTTAAAACAAATTGTCTTTAAACTTCACCCTGGTGAAGATGAAAGATTTTCAGAGAAAATTAAAAGAATGACAGAAAAATTGTTACCTAAAGAGAAAGGATTTCAAGAAATCTGTGCCTTCTTTATAAGCAATAATCCCAGTGCCTATGTAATTTCAATTGACACATGATTTATGGCTGTGAAAAGGAGTCTGTATAGCTCTTTCAAAACATAAAGTGAGGGAGTGGCATCCTTTGAGCAAAAACCTCTGGGGCTCTATCTGCTTAAGTGTTTCCTAAGTTTCAGCACTATGAGAATATGAGAATACTCCATTGTTAGGGGATTTTGGAGGCATGCCTGGATCGAGGAAGTACTTCCTCGTCATGCTGTTTCCTTTCCCAAACAATGTAAAAAATGGCCTTTTCAACCAAACATCTAGAGGTGGTCACTTTGTACATTGTCCAACCAGAGCACAACCATCACGAGATAAACCATTCACTTGCATGAATGGCTCCATGTTATTACTGTGACTTCCTTTTTATTTTCATGGTGATTTTGTTTTGATTTATGTATATGCATAGAAGTTCAAGCCCCTGTATAATGATTGTGTCATAAACCTGGCCAAGAAAGCAGCAAGTGACTCCCCTGCCCTCAGTGTATATTCACTGGGGCAGCCTCACTACACCCCTCAGCTTTTCACATGATCCTTTAATGTGGGCTTGGCACCACCTGATCAGACAGAGTAAAAGCACACCTACAAATAATGGATTGCCACACAAATAATGGCTTACAGTGGCGTTTTACCCCACTGCTTTAAGTGTTCTGACTTTACTTCCAAACAACATTTCAGAGGAAGCAAAAGTAAGTTCGTGTACATGTTCCCTTCTTGGTTTAGTCTTGCATGATCCAAAGGATTTCTAACTAATCTCAGGCACTCAAAACCTGTGCATTAGAGTATTAGGTGAATATCCATGTTTTAGTCCTGCATTGCTGTTGGCACATTGCAAAAACCATTGCAAAATACTTAGTGCCTGGATTCAGTGGAAAAATTCTTTGTAAATAAATTATAAATATTTTAAACTACCACGGAACATTTTAAACCGATTTGTAACCAATACTCAATGATTTGTAACCAAACTCACATTTGTTCTCTGTTCTGTGTCTTGAGTTGCATATTTAAAATTACTCAGACACAGCTATTATTTTATGACTTCAAGAAAGTGCTGAGACTATGCATTGTGTTTACCTTGAAGAATGTCGTGATTATTCTGTATGCTAGAGAGAAGAACTTTGGAAAAAAACTTGGAAAGTCCCTTTGAAAACTTTGGAAAATTCTTGGTCTGTGTGGACTTGTCCAATGTATAAATCACAAAATCAACTTTATTTACCTTTGTTGCTGAATTTACACTTTGAGACACACATTTACCGGGACCACTTTTGTTTCACAAAGATCTGAAAAGTCACAGCCTCAACAAAAAATCAGCTTAAAGGTGATTTTGTTTTGAAATTGAGTAAATTAATATTTTTTACCTACATGGTATATTTGGAATAGCTCAGTGGATTTGAGAGAAATTTGCCTTATTTTCTCTGACTTACTCATAGGTAAAAAGACAGAACTGGATTCATAATTTCTTGTTATGTTTC
>VXBQ01014265.1:15904-63086 GCA_013400175.1 Phainopepla nitens | reverse complement strand
TAACTTGTTACTTAAAGTAGCGGAAGAAAACAAGGTCATCTATCTAGCAAACATCACACTGTTTTTTTAATGGAAAATTGGTTCTATCCAACTTAGATGTATATGATATCAATAAATCTATCTTGATAAAAAATGGAATACTAATCGTTAGAGAATTGTAAAGGCCAGTTCCTGCTCTTCTTTGAGTTTTTCTGGTTTAATGATTTAAACAAATAGCTCTTACTTTCTTTACATAAAATAAATATAACTGAGATGATGTTTTCAGTTGCTTCATCAAAGTGGAGTTGATTGACATGCTCTTTGATACATCTGAGTTTTCTGAGCCACAAAAATTGTCTACCAGGTGAATGTGTTTTAGTTAAGACCCAGTAAATATACTTACAACATACACGGGTAAATAAAAGTCAATATGTACTCCTGAAGGAGAAAGTATATGCATTCTACACTCACATTTATCCATGTCAAGCAACAGTGACAATTATTGTGAGTCTTACCAAAATCTGCATGGAGATATTCCTTAATTCTGGGAAACAAACAAACCAAACAAAAGAAGCCAACAAAACAAAACTAACCAAACAAAAAAGGTACATTCTGAAACTTCTGCTTAGCATTAACCGGATTCTTAAATTTGAAGCCATTATATTCTCACTCACCAAACTGTCTTACCACAGTCATTCATTCAATTTTCCTTCCATTAAAAAGTGAGGTGTAGTTGCTGGATTTAGTAATTACTTTTAAGGAACAGCAGAAACTCTGATGAGTTCGTTCAACATGGAGCAGGAATATAACATTTCATCTTTATGCTAACCTCCAAGTGTGTATGTAAATTCCAACAATAATATATTCAGTATAATTGTATAAGACTAGGCAATAACTTACTTTTGGCAAAAAGGAAATTGAGAAGAAAAAATGTCAGCATTTTACAACAGTCAAGTACATGCATTATGCATTCCTTGGATTTATTACAAGTGAGGCCAGATCCTTTCCTTGTTTCTATAAAACAGAAATGGATACAACACAACTTATTTTAGTGGTATCTCACTGCCACACTGCTATGATTAACAAGAATTTGGTTCTGAAACGCTGTGAGCTCACTATTTAGGAGCTCAGGAAAGACCTCAGCCTTAGATTGAAGGGGACAGACTTCAGAGCAGGAATATGGATAAATGTTTGCTGCAAATATAATTAAAAGTCTACGATGCTACAGAAATCTCCTGTGATTCTTGAGCTAAGCCATCAAGCCTTTGCTGATTTAAGGTGAAACTTCCTGCCTGTTTTCTCTCTCACTGTCCCTTCTCATTTCTTTCATGTCAAAGCATTCTACTGTCTCATCTTTAGAAGACCTCTAGTGAGTTTTCACTTACTCTTGGTTTTAATTCAGTTTCTGGTACACTGACTTTAATACACTGAGCCTTGCTCTGTGTGCACATAAATCATTCCTCCACAAATCACTCACTGCTTTATCTTTCAGCTGTTTTTAAACCCCCAATCCATCAATTTCTTTGACCCTGCTGCTATTATTGTCCTTCTTTCTCCAGCTGACTTCTCTTCATCTGCTGATTCAGTGGTCACTACCTTTAGTTCATGTTCTCCTTCTAGGTCAGCCCTTTCAAATTCATCCCATTAAACATATCTTCCATTTTCAGGCGAACATTCATCTGTCTCCTCAGCTCCCCTTTACCATACCCCTAATCACTAGTAGAGAAAAAAGCAAAACACAGACTTCATTCATCTTTCTTTTTGCTAACTGAGGGCCTATGTAATGAATGCTAATCATCCACCAAATATCTTAATTTTGCAAAGTTCACTGCATAAAACCGCTAATTTGTATGCATGCACACATATCTGTCTGATCTTTGCAGGTCTCCATTACCTTAAAAAAATTCTCCCATGAGCTCAGTGTCTTTTCTGAAATATCTCTCTCATTACCTGGTTTTTGATCTATCTTTTTCTGGTACATGTCTTAAACTTCTCCTTTATTTCTTTCTCTCTCTCTCTCTCTCTCTCTCTCTCTCTCTCTCTCTTTTTAATCAAGGGTTAGAAGGATTTCGTGGTCCTCAATATGGATTTTTGCATATAGGAAGATATCACTCTTGCAATATACTCTCATATCTTTCTGCTTCAATAAAATCTTAACCTCATCTGGCTTCTCATCTATACACTGTCTGATTCTGTTAGGGATTTATTTTCCATTACACTTGGTCGTCCTCCATCCTCTTTTGCTTTCTCTTTCTCATGATAATTAGGTAAGTTTGGAAAACTTGAATTGGGTGAACTCTTGCTTTTAGTGATAGGGAAGACTTTATCAAGAATTAGTCTGAAATGTTCTAGGGGGTAAATTATTTTAGGGACATTGTGATAGGGTTGCAGGTCTCTCAGGGAAAAACAAAACAAAAAAATCTAAAAATTAGTTCTAATTTGCAATAATATGTCACATTTTAAAATAATTTATATATTATAAATTCTTTTTCACGGAGAATGAGCATTGTCCTTTAAACTTGTATTGTATTAGGTCACACATGTTCATTCTCTAGCAACTGCTGGTGAATTAACCTTTTATAGAGTGTTTTCCCTTTTCCAGTGGACTTTGCATTTGGGGGGGGAAAGCAGTTTGAACATAGCAAAAGAAATGTGTGCCATGTGCAGTTGCATTTTCCCCTAAGAGGAAGAATTGATGTTCTGAACATGTGAAATTCTCCTTGCAGATTGCTCATCCTTTGTGTTTGGAGAAATCTTCACAGATCTTAACATTAAGATAGCAAGGAACAAAGTAATACCAAGCCCTATAGGGTGGTTGGGTTGAATTCAGAATTTTTTTGTTGTGTGCTTTTTTGCTAGTTAAAAAAAAACCATTGTTACTCTGAAAAAAATTTGTCTAACGAAAACATACAATTAGCGATCGCAATTCATTCTTCCATGGATTTGTAGAAAAGTTTGAACTGGATTTATAGAAAAGTTTGAACTGAAAATCCAGTTGTTTTTTAGTATGGCTGGCCACAACATGTCAATTGTCATATTTTTAAACCTTCTTGAGGGACATGAAAGTTAAAACTTAGTACAGCTTTAGCACAATAGAAGGCTGGAGTTGATGAGAATGGCACTCAGGTGGCCATGGACAGTATTTGTGCTAGAGAGAAATGCCTGTGCGAGAGAGGAGACAGTATTTGTGCCAGAGAGGAGAGCAAACCGGTCCTGTTTTGCTCATGGACTTACTGCACCTTATCCCATCGATTCTTACACATGTGCTGCGGGTCCTATAGCACATTAGGATTAGTCACTTGATGTGGAAGTTCTGAATGAGACAAAGAGAAATTTTCTTCTGTCAATTATTTCTAAAGGTCACAGAGCTAATGACTAGCTAGGAGGTTAATTAGATTCTGAAAGCCTCTTCATACCAATTAAGACTCTTATCTGTATATTTGTATAAATAAGCCCATACAACTCTCTAAATGTCCTCTTTTTAGGAAAAGTAAGGCAACTGTTGTAGCTTGTTTAATGTAATAAGTGTATTTTCTTCTCTTGTCATCATAACATTGCATATAAACAAGCTGTGAAATACACATCAAGTCAGCTCTTGAGCAGCTGAAATCAGGGGATTTCTTTCAGCTACCATGGGCTGAAGATCTGGGACAGTATGGAAAGTAAGCCTGTATATAAGAAAGGTTATTCAGGGTGATCTAAAGACAGTACAGTGTATTGGATACTGCCCTGGACTAGGACTCATGAGACTTGGGTTTTATTAATAGCTTTGCCAAATACCATTTTGTGACCTTGGATAAGTCACATTTCCTCTTAATGCTTTGGTTTCACTATCTGTGAAATGGGGATAGCATTATTGATTTCCTTTGTAAATTGGTTGAAGACCAGTTGCTCAAAAAAACAGCTTGTGTTACCAGTTTCACAGGACAGATATTTGGAAAGAGTCAACCAGGCAAAAAATTTGCTTTGGATGACTATTTCGGCTTTTTAAATGCCTTTGTCTCTTTTCATTTTTAGAAAATACAAACCAAACTATTATTGCCAACATCATGTATGACAAAACCATAGGACTGAATTCAAGATCCTCAGCATTTTTCCTTTGGTCTTTGTTTGCCAACTGAGTACTGAGCCTTTGAAAAATGTGTTTGTAAATTAATGTCCTCATGACAGTTTTTATTGTGTTTTTCCTTACTATCACTGGTTAAAAAAAAAATCTCAGTGGGAAACATATCTTGATTTCAAAAGAACAGCAACTGTCCATTTTGTCAATCTTGATTTCATTTTTTGAAGTAATTGCTTTAAAAATACACATTTTCTAAACAGTAGCAGAAATTCTTACCTAATCTTATTATTCCAGCAATTTGGGATTCGTGTAAATAGTAGCTATTACAAGACCACAAGAAAAACTTCAAAGCTGGAAAACTGTGTATGGCAATTCTATTCTATCCAAAGTAGTCCCTCAGTGGAACTGCTGTTCCAGTCAGTGAGAGTGCCCAAAGTAGTCCTTCTACTGCACTCATTAGGTAGCAATTTATTCCCTTCCTCCCACTTATCCTCATGAGATTTTTGACTCTTTGTCTTCCCAGGCTATTTTCAAGCTCTCCTTGATAGTTCTGCATCTCCTTATTACTCTGCACTTAATAAGTCAGAAACTTTAGTTGCTATGCAATCTAGAAGAAGAAAAGTAGAGGTTTTCTTATATTTCATAATAAATCAGTATGTAAAAAAAATGCAGCCAGTGGAAAGTTGCAAATGAGTTTTTTCATTTTGTTTTATCTCAAAAAAAACCAAAAACAAACCAGTTTCCATTACGATTTATTTTGGTAAGGATTAGGTTAACATGAAACATAGCTTGTAATCCTAATGTATCTTAAATGAAAGCAAAGCCACTCACCTAAGAGCTACTGTTCTGTATGTGGAAGAGACAGAAAAAAAATAAAACGGATCCAAAGTTAATTATTCTGAAGCACATGTTACATCTGAAGCTTCTTTTTAGTGTATTTAGGGGATGATCTGGATCTCCTGTTTTAACCTTTTTGAGGATCATGTCATTTTATTTTTCATTTATTCTTTTGCTGTTTTGTAATATTTTTTAAAACATTTTAATAACTTAGTAAATTTTTGATGGATTGTTCAAAAATGCTAAAATGATGAAAGTGAAAAATATGTGCAGAATATAAACATGTTTCAAATTTTTCGTTCTTCCTTTTTTTTTTTTTTTCAAACTGGAATATTAAAGCTATATTTTTTTGAGCAAGGTCTATTTCACAGATCACTCTTTCTTTCTCCAAAATATGATATATCTGGCTAAGGAGCTGGAAATATCTTACATGTCTGTGTAACATTCTCAGACCTTAATAGCTCCAAAGTTTTCTCCCAATCTAGTCACTGGGGAATGTTCTTTGCTTTTGTAATCACTGTTTCACATAGTAACAGCATGTTGTATTTTGGTCTGTTTGCCAGAGGGTAGGTTTATTTTTAAATCCCTGAACTCTGAATTTTCTTTATTTTTCCAAGATTGGAAGCAGCTGAAATGCCTGAAGTTACAGGTTGAAGGGCTTGCTTCACAATATGAGATGGGAAACCTCATTCCCTCCTCCTTGTGTTTTTCTTTTTTTAATTTTTTTTCCTAACAATGTTTCTTAACTGATATTTGTCTAAAAATAGAACGCTGTCTCACTAAAAATAGCTTGGCGCTGAGTCTTGCCAAGGAAAATGGAGAGGAATAGGCGTGGAATAGAAGGCTGAGTAATCCAGCTCTATTCATTCACTGATCCCTTTGAGAATGCAGGCGATGATAAAGTGCCCTCAAAAAACCACAGGCCTGACTTGCTCTCTTCAGACTCCTAGGTGCCAATAAACATTTTAGCCCAAGGATATACTTTTTTTTTTTTTCCTCATGGATCCTAAACACTTTCTGAAAGACAAGGCTTTGTTTCACAGAAACTAACTTACTGTCAAAAATAGCTGACTTTCCTAACGTCCTTTTTTTTTTTTACTTTCCACATGTTTTTTAATTTATTTTAAGATAAGCAATGACTGCAGTGTTCTGTCAAGAATTACCATGAAATGTCACATATCTAGCGTGAATGAATGAAAAAAATAGATGCTTTTCAATGATTTCATGTGCCCTCAAAACTTCACATATCAGTAAGAAAGAAAACTTTATTACTCTGATTCAGAGCAGTAAAAATGAATTGGTAGACATTATTTATGTCACTGAAAAATCAAATCTTAGCTGCAGAGCATTTCTGCAGATATATATATATATATTTTAATTTGCAATTTTTCTGAAACTCAGATTTCACCAAGAGACTGTGGAAGATTGGAATAGAAAAGGGTGGGATCTAATTTGCTCAAAAATAAACCTGTTGAGAACCCTGCAAAGCAGAACTTTTCATTTGAAAATCTGTCAAATTAGAGAAAGTCAATCTTCTGTACTGCAGTTTTCCATATCCATTGTAGTATTGCAGTGTGAGATATCAGTAGTACTACAGAGCAGAAGAAACACCAGGACAGCTTGAGCATGTTATTTAAAAAAAAAGAATGTGTGGTGTTGTTCTGTGCGGAGTTTTTTTGCATTTTGGTTTTTGGTTGTTTTTTTTAACCTGAATAACCTGGTCAAACACAGCAACAGGGTGTGGAAACGGCAGTGCAGTTCACAGGGTTATTTGAGCCTGAGTATTGTTTTGTTCAGTTCCTGTAATGCTGCTTGTGATAAGACTCTGGAGACAAAGGACTATAATTGATGGAAAGGGACTTAAATCACTGCAAAGAATCAAGGTCCTTGTATTTGGGTACATCAACTCTTCTGGTCTCCTTCTCCCTTGTAAAGCATTTTGTCTTCTTGCATGTTGGCCCCCTCTGCTCTTTGTAATGAAGGCAGGCCACAAGTGATTCCTTTATGCAGTACATAGGGTGTTATTGTGTCTGTGTGGTGTGTTAGTAACTACCGAGGCTGAATTCTACTATTGTATCTTCACTTCAAGCACAGAAAAATAGGACACACTACCCTGCATAACCATTTTCAACCTAGATAGTGAGCTACTTATAGCTATGTTCCAGACACAAAGGCTTTTGTGAGCAAGCCCATTTTTAATTTTCATCATTAAAATATCCCTGCTTTGTAAGGCAAATACAAAATGTAGTTATTTACCCGGATTCGTACGCAGTAGTGATAATGACAAGTGTAAAAATACTACGTATTCTCTTACCTCACAATTATCTTTAATGTGAATTACTGACCTTGCCTCTTTTCCCCCAAGACTTTTTTTTCATCGGGTTCCTGTAAGCTCTTGACTGTTCTTTATTAAATCAGTGTTGAAGATTATGCAACACTGAGTTTCTAGCAAAATCATTTAAGTGATGCACAGTTCTTCATATGCTTGCACATGAGCAAGGGGTTTTTTGGTATACAAATGTTTCCAGATGTGGGCTTTAAGCTACCACTCATCAGTTTAAAAGAGCCCTATATGGTATCAAAAGCCAAAAAATTCTGCTATGCAGAGCCCACTGTTTAGGTTTTATTAGGTGCCTGATTAAAGCCTAGAGATGTCAATGGGAGCATTCTGAATAAATTCACATCTTCCTTGTTACAGTTTCTAACACAGAAAAAACTTTCTACAGATTCTGCTTCCTTTTGTAGTAAGCAATGCCAGAATAGGCCTTATTTCTGAAAAAAAGACCTATTTATGGAAGATTTATGGAAGTCATCTTTCAGACTGAATTTCCTCACAAGAAGAAAATGGAATGCTCCTGCAAATCTCTGCAGAATCATGGCTCTTTTTCAGAAGCAGTCCCAGTGTCAGTAAGGGTGACAGAGCTGGGACCTCAATAGTTCACACCATGAGTAGCATTTATGTTTCTATACTCAGTAGTAAAACTCCCTGCCACAGAGTTCCCTGTGAATTCCCTGAGGAACAAAGGCACTCTGCAAGAGGAGCTTCATCACCAAAGAGGATAGGGATGAAAAGTCAGTCTAATCCTGGCTTTTTGCCTACTTTACTCTTCTGCTAGGGAGCCAACATCTTAAAAGTTCTGCTCAGGCTGGAACACCTTACCCATATGATTTGCATGAAGCAAAATACCTACATACCTCTCCTTCCCTAGACTGCACACAGATAACACTATCTTTGTGAGATGCCTTTCCACAGTTTTCATGGCTCTGGCAAAAGTTCTGTTAAACTTCAAAATATGCTGACTTTTCTTCCTTGTTACAGTAAGAAGGTATAAATTAATTATTTATTTGTGTACTACAAAAATTTGTATCCATCCTCTATGTATTATAATGTACTTCATATTGATTAGACCCCATTTGTCCTGAATTCAGAGGTCTTTATGTATCTTTTTATATAAGACAAATGAAATTAATGTAAGTTACCAAATTTGAAGGGCTATAAAACCTCAAATACATATGCTTGTTCTTCTACAGTTTTGATAATCACAAGTCTGTAGTCACCTCTGAATCAATGTCCATAGTCCAGAGATGTTAAATGTTGTTAAATCTTAAAAAAAACATTTCTTATTGCATTAGAAAAGTGACAATAAAATGGCTGCAATCAACATTTTCTTTATGCAGCAACCTCTAAATTCAAAGGTTTGGTAGTTGTGTTTTCCTTATTTAGTTTTGCCGTGAATATTTCTGGATATGGTTATCATTAATGGAGAAGTAAAAGAAGTTGCATCATATATGTTCTCAAGAATTAGTTAAGTATTTGTGTGATAGACAGGGATGTAAAAAGTAAAAATCTCTGATACATTGGATATGCTTGAATTTAAAAAATCTCAAATTCATTTACTTATATCATCCTGTGTGATCTATAGACAATTATAGTGTAGAATTATATAAATTATCTTGCACTTTACTTTGGGTTGTTCAAGTAGAGGTTTATTTTTATCAAGTGTTACAGCATACAGGCTGTTAAAACAAAGAAAATTATAGAATAGTCAATAAAACCACACACAGCTGCTAGATATTGGTTCAAAAGAGATCAAAATCTTGACAAAGAAGCAGTACCTATTGGAATGTCTCATTTAAAGCATCTTTAGCTTCCTACAATATAACCATGGCTGTAACATGAAAAAAAGCCAAAACACAGAGGAATTTTCCTTTCATTTTTATAATCCAAGGGTTGGTTATTACATGCTTCTAACATGTTTAAACATTTATCAATAAAATACCTTCCAGCAGGTACCAGTATATGCCTTAGCATCTGAGCTACGTTTCTGTAACCTGTCTGGAAAGAAGCTTTCCACCCTAGATGTAAATTTTCATGACCCACATATACTGTTTAGCTGATGAATAAAAGCTCATCATTATGCTCAGTACTTTCCATCCTGTATCTGAAAATACAGAAGTGTCTAAACTTGCCTTGGCAAATGTCATTTGTCCAAAAACCTCTTCTGGAGGCACGTGAGCATGGTGAATGATCTGTTATTTGACTTTGAAGATTACTAGGGGCCTGTACTGTGCTTAATAAGTATTGACCCAATGTAGGTCAAAGTTGACAGTATTTCCAGTTTAAGACCCAAAGAATTTCAACAGATTTTCTTTAAACAAAAATGCTGTTACAAGTCAAAGAACTCTGTCTCCTGTCAAGTTCTGTTTCTATGACTGAACAAATTGTGCATTTGTTAATGCTCAAAGGCAAAACATTACAGTGAATTATATATATGTTTAACTATCTAAAACTGTCTACAAGCATAGGAAGCGGAGTAAATCTTATCCCTTCTAGAAATATGGGGAGCAATAGGTTGAGCCTATTCAGATCAAAGAAGGAACAGAACCTGTGTTTCCAGTTAGTGTGTTTCTAACTACTAGCTGTTATATAGAAAAAAATCAGGAACAGAAAAGTTTTCTCAAAAGAGAAGAGTGAGTCTTCCTCAAGTCTTCAAAAAGTTGCCTCTAGGAGGGGACAGTATGCTTCAATCAATACCTGAATACCCAGTAGGAATGGGGGTGAAGGCATCTCTGTAGCCCTGGGTAAGCATCTGATGCTTCTGATGAGGGATTGGATTTCTGAAAACCCATTTGTTTGGTCTGGATGGCTCACAATTTCAACACATACTGCTAGGTTTGGATCCTGTACTGTAGCACCAAACCCTTCCAGTGCCTCAGATCCTAACACACTGTGAACTCCACTGTGCAGATCAGGTGCCTAAATAGTAGGTATTGCCAAATTGAGCTTTCTATGTCCCTAAACCATTTACTGGATCTGTTTCATAGCCCTTTCCTGTCACAAGGCCCTTCTTTGCAACAAGGCAATTGCAGCAGGGTGTGGACTGCTCTTTATGGTTTCAGTAAAAGCTCAAAGCAACAAGGGACACTCTTCATTGACCCTTTTCCTACCCAGAAACTTTAAAGATTGCTTCTCTTACAAAGAAGGCTTAGAAAGAAGTGCTGTCATTTCACTGTCCTGGAGAAAAATTATATCTTTCAAGTTGGAGGCAGGAAGAGGCAGGGGTTCTTCATAATTGGCTGCATTTGAAGAGCCCTTGAAGAGTTAGGACCCCTTTAGATAACTATATAGATGTAAATATAATATGACACTTGTGAAATTACCTTTTTCAATAACATGCATTTTATCTGGTCAGACTAAACCCACCTGGTAGTAATACTCATGAGAGATTCACAACTATATCCTGAACAAGGGAGATGTTTCTGGGCTTGGACTTGAAGTGAGACACTGGATCCCAAGGGTTATAGAAAATTATTTTGTTTGTTTCACAGATTAACTTTTTCACTCCTTTACCATTAGTGAATCAGAGAAATCCACCTACTCATGGACAGTCTTTTTCACTGAAAAAATATTTTTAATTCCACCTCCTTCTTCATGAAGGGTAATGGCATAAAATAGCTGACTAAACCTAAAAGTTCTGAAGTTAAGTCTGCTTCCTACTCCGTGACCAAGAGAGTGGCAAGAGTAAAAGTAGTACTCATTGATTCCTGCTACTGCTATTTTATTTGGGGTCTTGTGATCTACTGCACCCAGTGAGAAATAGGAATCTTGCCAACTTTGCAATCAATGTAAGTAAGCCTTTCTGCAGTTTTATTTCAAAGTTTCACAATGTTGAGAAACTCTAGACAAACCTCAGGAATGTAAGCCTCTCTGTAGATTCTAGGACCAAAATTTTGCACTTTTGAACTGGAGAAATTCTTGTATTCTCATGGCTTATATGCCCTTTGGCACCTTCATTGAAAGGGTTTTCTAGCATTATTGAAAGAAATTTTAGTTATTTAGGACATTGCCAGTCCCTTTCACTACTGTAAGTCCTGTGTGAAAGCCTGAGCACACTGAAATCAGTCAGGATCTCTTTGCTGAGGTAATTGAGGTAATCCCACTCAATCTTATCACATCTCTGCTTTGATTGGCACAGTTAGCTTCTGATCAAATTTTTTGTATTCAGAATAAATGTTAGAGAACCTGAAGTATTCCTTTATCATTCTATGTAATACTCTTTACCTTTAGGCTGTTTTTTTGCACTGTAAATGCTCTCCAGAGCTTAGGAAAGAGCTCTGGCTTCTTTGGCAGCAGACAGATTGCTGCATACAGCTTAGAAGATAGCCAAGATAATGGAAGAGGTAAATGAGCTCAGTTTTCTTGCCACAGAAATATCATCAGGCAATGCTATTTTTCCATCTCTCATCATAATAGTTTCAAGCTTGGTCTGTAGCTGGTCCACGCCTCCAGCACAACAAGACTGAGAATAGTGCTTTTGCACCTGTGGATTTCAACTCATTGTTGGGTAAGGACCCTGCATGGTTCTTCCTTATACATATGCTGAGCATGTTAGGAAAAAAATCAGAATGCTAATAGTTTCTGAATATTTTTCTCAGATAGCTAGAAAAGAATGTTTACCTTTTTCTGAGGAGCACAGTCCCCAAAATACTATCTATATCCATGGTGCAAAACTTTTCACATAGGTTGGTTTATTAAAACAGAGGCAGTCCACCAGGCAGCTCTGGACTTTTTTTTTTTTTTTAATTAAAAGCTCCCTTTCTTATCTGTGGCATGACTCTGTGAGGGTCTGAGAAAACACCTCCACTATCTAGAGATGTGACTACCTCCAAGCTATTTATTGCCTTTCCTGCATTGGAAGTTGCAGCCTTCACAGCAGAGTCAGAGGAAGGGATTGCATGCCCTACCCCTTGGCTGCTCCAGCTCCACAGCTCTGGCATGGGTTGAGAAGTGAGACATGTTCTGCAGGGCAGAGCAGGCAGCCCTGTACAGTGATTTATGCTGCAGTAGCTAGAGGTCAAAGCTGGTCAAGAGCCCACACCTGAGTCTTCATCAAGAGAAACAGCATCTGTTATACCCATATTCAGAGTGTCCTGCGTGCCTATTTCTTACAAGTCTCAGAAAATCTAGGTAGGCCAAAATCTTGTTCCACTTGTTCATCTCTCCTGTGGAATTAGGGGACCCAAGTGGAGACCGCTTTTGTAGCCCATGGATCTCTTTTTGTAAATACCATATGATTAAAGACTTTAAGATCTCAGACAGTAAGACTTTGCCAGGCCAATATACCAATACGTCTTACAAACCTGTAATTTTGTCCCAAAAAAGAAATCCAATCCACAGCAAAAAAACCTAACATTTAGAATGTTTTAGCTGCTTCCAGAAGAAGCCAAATTTTTCTAACAAAACATTTTGATTCTGAAATAAGAAATTTTTTTCTCTTCTCTTCTCTTCTCTTCTCTTCTCTTCTCTTCTCTTCTCTTCTCTTCTCTTCTCTTCTCTTCTCTTCTCTTCTCTTCTCTTCTCTTCTTTCCTATTCTTTCCTATTTTATCTTCTCAGCCATGATTTTTCTAGTACCTCTGTAAACTATGTCCTGGCCAAAATTTCTGACTAGATCTTGAGCCTGCCTCTGACATTCCTATTTTCTCAAGCAGTGATAAGAACGAGAAGCTGCTCTGTTTCTAATGCTTTCTTCTTTCTCAAGCAGAGCACTGAAAATGACCATCATATTGTTAATTTAACAGCTTCAGAGTACATCATAGGAAGCCAGGTTTTGCAGGTGTATGTGGGTGTCAGCCTGTTTCTCTATACCAAATTTATGCTTCTGACTGAGTATGTTACCACTTGCTTGGGTTTTCCTTCTTATAGCACCCCAATTATGATGGTGGTCATTCATCTTTTCATAGAGGGAGAACTATAGGAAAGTGAATTAACAAAGCCCATGCAGGAAGTCAGTAAGAGAAGCAGTAGTTAAACTGCTTGGGCTATACAACAGCAGCTTAACCCTTGGATAATGTTATGTAAAGGGTCTTCTGCCTCCATGATGTCACAGTTTGCCATAATAGAAATTGAGAATTTCCTTGGCTGGAAATTATAAAAAAAATTTTCAGAATCAGGCAACTTTTTGCTAACTTTGTCATTTTTGATTCTCTCCTTTGGAGAAGTGCTTACTCATCTCAAGAGAAGAGCAGACTGATAGGAGCAGTATGACTTTTAAAGAAGTCATGCTTCAGGGATACAGTTGTTCTGAAGGACCAGCTTTTGAAGATAATCATTCGCTTCTGGAATTTCATAAGATCTTCTCCGTACTCTGAAAGTGACTGCACTTTCTTACTCCTTTTTTTTGCTAGTATTTAGTTGATTTATCTGCAAATTTCAGCTTGTGAAGTTTCAGTCTGCATCTTACCACTCCTGTAGGATTTTCCATGGGAAAAAAAAATCCAGTTCTTTGTTTCTAGCAGATGACACTTTGGTAGGCTGACAAATGCATAGTCTAGAGATTTTAGCAATTGTTTAAAGATAGATACAATTTGCACAAATGTTTCTGGTAAATAACAGAACTTATATACAGGAAAAAAGCCTTTTTAAACATGAAATTCTGCATCATTTAAGTTATCTGTTTCCATAGTCAAAATCATGGGCCAATCTAGATTGTCAAATACTTTCTCTAAACTTAGTGAAGAGCCTTCCTTCTCTTTCTCCTTGGTGAAAGCTCTCTCAGCAGAACATTCAGTTGATGGTTGTTGCTTTGTGCTGTTTAAGGCCTCCATGCTGCAAAGAAACAGGAGGCTAGAGTTTCAGGGATCTAGCCTCTATTTTGATCCACCTTTTTTGAAAAATATATTGCTTTGGGCATGTTTAGTAATGGATAAGCAATTATAGTACTATAAAAATAAAAGGAAATATTCTGTTTCCTATAGAAGGAACTGCTATTCAGGAACATTTGCTCATTGTCATATTGGTACTTTTTTCCTTTGTAATACCCTGTCATTTGATCTGCTATAAAATAAATTTTCAGTTTCTGAGAGGAAAAACAAACCTGTTCAGAACATTGATTCATTCAACATTTTTATGGGAGACCTTCAGAGAAAACCCAGGTGCTGAAGGAAGTGGTGGTCTTTTCTCACTGGGTGGCATTTTCACTGCTGAGTCAGTACTGCAGAGTTCAGTGCTGCTGGAAGTGTTCTGTTTCAGATGAAATAGAAAAGCAAAATGTTGTGGTCATCAGAGGTTCTCTGGCCCCATGGTTGAGGGTGAAGTTGTTTGCCTCATAGGCTAGGGAAAATTGCATCCAAAGTAACTTATATTGTATGCTACTCTGTGATTTGTCTGAGGAACCCATCATTTCTGCTCCTGAAAACTTCAATGACTAGGAAAGCTACACAGGTCAGTGTTATATTCTTCCCAGGATGGTTGCATTTTAATAATGTATGAAGCAGTTCCTAAAGATATAATTTCACAATCTCTTATGAATCTTTTAAAACATAAATAATGCTCAAACTATATGCAAAGAATAATTCCTATCAGCTGTCATTCTTTCTCATAATAGGTTTTTGTGACAAAAGATTCTGTGAAATATGTTTCACATTTCTTAAGTTCTATATTTCACTTTTAAAGTATTTTGAATATGGCATTTAGTATTAAAGGTCCCCATTTATATCATGGAAAAACACCAGCTACCTTTGAAACAGTTAATTTTTTCTGCAGTCATTTATATTAAGCCCTGCATATTTCAAATATTCTATATTTCAAGAGCTAACAACAATGATGTAACAGACTTGGTAACACCGCTGTACATCTAGAATATCTTGACTGGTATCTTTACAGCTGTTCCAAATCCACCTACAGATTTACACTAGTGTAAGCGAGATCTGACTTCAGCCTTATATTTGTGTATATGTCTGACTAAATTAGACACAAATGAAAATGTTGAGGATGGTGCTCCATCTGGAAGGACTGGAGCCAGAGGAGGATTATAGACAGACGAACATAAAAAGAAAGAGTGAAATAACAACCTGTTGGTGATTACAGTGTTTATTTTTAAGGGGCCTCATATTGCCTAAAGAATCTGAAATTATTCTTCTACACGACTGTAAAGTTTATTTTTCCGATCATACACTTTTAACAGCAAAACCTCATACAAATCAAATGTGCTATGTCTCACCAATATCTTGTTCTCTTTCAAAGATCCTCAGTAAAGCTTAGAGAAAACCTGGACATTTAAAAACTTCATACATTTCAATGAGGTTTAAAAATCAGGCACACATACAGTGGACTCATATTTTGCTGTGGTCAAGGCAAAAAAGTGAGTCAGGGATGCAACTGGCTTTAGGTTATCTTTGCACCCCTCAGCTTCCAGATCTGGCTACGGAATGGTGGTGCTCCTGCCAATGAACTTGTGGAAGTAGACAAAATAAAGAAGCTTTGTCTTCATGGAGTTAGTTGTTCTGCAAACAGTCTGTCCCAAAAAATAGTGGAAGTCTATTTTCTGCAAAAAGATAAGGTATGCAAAATAAGATATCTGCTACCAGGCTGTGGTACTAGCCTTCATTCTGCAGAAAGCACATATTCATAGAAGGACAGCAAACAGAAAGAATGGTGGCAAATACAGGAGAGTAACCTCCTGATTTTTACCTTTATCTACATCTTCCATGTTTCTGTAACTCAAAAGTAATGCCTGGGCCTTTGAGCCCTCAGTAAGGAATTAGAATCATTGGGGTACTCAAAAGGCATTGGTAGCTATTCCATCTCTAAAACAAAAATATCCTGAGAATATCTCTTATCTAAGGCAGATAAACTGCTAATTTTATGCATAACACACTGACAGCCAGTGTCTGGACTGTTGTCAGGTAATACAACAGAGCAGAATTTGAGTTTCTTTTCAAATACAGGTTGAAAAAACATCTGCCCAGAAGTTTCATTTGAATAGAGTCTTTGTGTTTGAAGAGTGCATTTTGCAGTAAATTTTTACTAACATTTATGAAGAATTCTCTTCATTCAAAGCCTGTTTTTTTCTTGTTAAACTTCAGATACTTGTGGAGAGGATTTCATCAGAAGCTGTAATCACAACTAGGTCAGCGTTACATTTATGTCAGTAATCTTAACACCTCCAATTAATCTCACATGTGAATTCATAATTTAGAAAATGCAAACTTTGTCTGAAGAAACAAATCCCTTTTTTAAACTCCACTAATGCGGCACACCAACAGTATTAAGGTATTACTATACCGCATCATAGCAAAGGGAAGCTGATCATGCAAGTGTGAACACTTCTTAAAGTTCCATCTAGATTTAAATAAAAAGTGATAAGCTGTGATTTACTAGAGAGTATGTATGCATATATATATATATGTGTGTATATATGTAAATATATATATGTAGATATGCATACAGATATTTATTTGTATTTATCTGTAAGGCGCAAACACTGCACTCCTGTAGCTGTGACCACATGAGGACTGAGAATTGCTCCAGTAGCATGAGTGAAGAAAAGACAAAAAAGCCTGTCAGCCAGGAGCAGAGTGTCCCCAATCAGCACGGCGGCCCTGGGAACAGCCATCTATGGCCACGGGGCAGCAGGTGCTGCCACTGACAGGTGCAGATGGCAGGGATGCGTGACATTGCTGGGGACCCACTCCCTGCTGGCTGCAGCCACATCATGCCAGCCAGCGCCAGCAGTCATTTGATGCTCCTCTCCCCCCATGGATTCCTGGGATCAGCAGGTGCTGCTGCCGTATCCTCTTTCAGAGCCCGGGAAATGCGATCCCTTGCACTGAGGGTTGGCGTAGGAATCTTACGTCAGCTGCCCAGGGGGATTTGTGGGTTTTCAGACCTTTTGCACCACGATGATGGATGGGAATAAGCCCAAAGGATGAGAAAATATCCTTAATTAGAACTTCAGGAATTATTCAGATCTAAATTCTTCTTTTAAAAACAGTTTACAAGTGATGGACAGAAGTGTTTTGCATGTCCCATGAAATAATTGTGATTATAGGGGGGTGTAAGTTTACACAGAATCACAGAATAAGCTGAGTTGGAAGGGATCCACAAGGGTCATCAAGTCCAGCTGCTGGCCCTGCACATCACAGACCCAAGAGTCACGCCATGTGCCCAAGAATATTGTTCAAACACTTCTTGAATTCTGTCAGGCTTGGTGCTGTGACTGGCTTGATGCCTGAGGAGTCTGCTCCAGTGCCCAACCAGCCTCTGGGTGAAGGACCTTTTTCTAATATCCAAACTAAGCTTCCCATGACACAAACTCAGTTGCTCAAGTCCTCTCACTGGGCACCACAGGGAAGAGATCAGTGTCTGCCCCTCCTCTTCCCCTCACGAGGAAGTTGTAGACTGTGATGAGGTCTTCCCTCAGTCTCCTCCTGCCCAGGCTGAAGAGAACAAGTGACCATGCGTAGCAGAAATTTTAATATAAAGCTTTTAATGCTGTGATTTGCTTTTGTTTCTTTCAGAGAAAATCACAAAAAGATATGCAGTTTAGTTTAACTGCTGTGAGATCTCTGAACCTGGTGTATGCTTCTTATACTTAAAAAGCCAAAGTTGCCAAAGCCAATTTAAGTCAATACTAAAGAGAAAAACGCTGGCAAGTTGGCTAGATTGAGCATTAAAGGAAGAGATTTTGAGTTCCCTGTTTTAGAGAGCACACAAACCACTGGAATCTTCCCATCTCCAGCCTCATCATCTCTCCAGAAGGGAGATGTAGGCACAGCAGTACAGCAAGGTGTGCTCTCTCATACAGTTGCAGGAGAGGCACTGCAGAGAGGCAGCAGGGGATGTGGTGGTGCTGACCATTCTGCTCTAGGCTGCAAGGTCAGCACAGACAAGTTCTATGGGGTCGGGGGCTGCACCAGGTGCACTGCCTTCAAAAACTCCCCCATACCCAAGTTAGGTAGCAGAGCTATAGGTAACAAAGAAGCAAAAAATCCCACTATCCCAGTGCCCTTTTGAAAAACCAGATTTTGTTTGTACTGACACTGCAAAATATTGTAGAGATGCCTTGGCACCCAACAAGATTGTGAGTGGAAGAAGATAGACTGACCTCTGTAATCAGGCAGGGATCTCGTGCCCTGATGAGGTTGCAGTACACATGTAGTGTGTATTGTCAAATCCACTGCTTGATCATTTGTGAGCAGAGAGAAGCAGGTGTTACTGGCAAAGGGTGTCAGTGCTGTTTGGTTTCACAAGAGGTGTGATTAGAGAAGGTACTTGAAGGGGGTGAGAATAATCACTTGGCATGTGAAAATGAAAGGCAAATCCAAGCAGAGGGCTTGATGTAATGTTGTGAAAAGCACATTTATGTGTATTCATTTGAAGAAGACAGACGTATAGTACCAGACAATGGAATTTTTTCTTTGAAACTTCAGTAAAGATGAAGTAGCATCGAAAAGATTAGCATGGGGTTATAAAAGTTTAGCTTTATTTAAGCTCTGTAGCTTGTTTCAAAAGTAATACAAACCACAAAAGCATGATTTTTATGATTTTTGAAAAAGAGGTAAGAAATGCTCCATTCTTCTGTGCTACTGCTATACATTATTGTGTGTATGGAGTTTGTTAGATAATGTAAGTGTAGTGTTTTATGTGATTCTCCTAAATATACAATCAAAGTACATTAGTACCATCATACTAGTTTATGTCCATTATTAAATGTAAAAATTTAAGAACTTTATGTTAATAAAACATAAAATTTGAGACTTTAGTTACATATAAGTTAGGAAAATCAGATGGGTGGTTCCCATAGCAACCTTTCTCTTCCTCTGTGTTTTTCATTTCAGTAGAACCTTTCATTACTTGATTGCACCATACATTGTATCATGCAATTTCATCATAAATTAACCAAGAAGAGAAGTGAGTGGAGGTTTTCTTCATTCAACACTTTCTAACTTTAGTTTTTCTGTTGCAAAGAGAGAAAACAGATGTTTAAATGAATCAGGCCCATGTCTAAATATTTTCTGCTCTTTTGGGGGACCCCCATAAATTTGGCTGGGTTCTTTGGAATCATAGAGTGACTATGAATGATAAAGCAGTTGAACACAGTAGCATATAATTCCTTTGAAATTGGCCATTGTCTGCCTTACCACATAAATATGTAGCTTCAGTGAAAAGAAAAGAGACAAAAACATTTTTAATTTGTGGGTAAAAGATTTATTCCATCCAGATAAAGGAAAGAAAGTGCTAGTGAAAATGGAGGGCACTTGAAGGTTTTTTTCTGACAGTGGAATACAATTTACTAAATTGCAACTCCGTTGATTGTCACTAGTGGGTCTATCGGTTAAAGATCATTGTGGTGGCTCCTAGACAACATAAAAGATGTAGAAATTTTTAGGTAGATATTTAATTCTGAATTTTTCCGTACTGTGAAATTTGATTACAGATGAAGACCCAGTGAGATCACACTTTTCATTACACAAATGAAGATAGTGATTAACCTAACCTTGTTAGGCCTTTATTGCAGAAGATATCAAAAAGGAACATATTGGGCTGGTCTGAATCTTTTGGGAACCTCATCAACTGACCTAGTCTTTTTAATTTGGCACCTATACTGTGAGCATTTCCAAGCCCTGGAGTGCTATGAGAATCAGTTCCACAGCAGATAAACCTATTAAAAAGAAAGATGAACAAACTAAATTACAAGATGGAAAAAAATATAATCATTTCTAACCTCTCCACTCATTCTATTAAATAAATGCTAAAAAAGAAAAAAAAAAAGGCAAAAAAAAAAGCTGGAGGATAAAACTGCAGAAATAGAGACTAGATTAGGAAAACAAAAGGCTTTTCCTCCTCAAAAGTCTTCAAAATTACAATGATTTTCATTGCTTTGATAAAATCAGACCTGGGTGTTACTGCCATATTTTCTTTTGAGCTTTCATAATGACAGTAAGTTTTGCATGAAATGAAAGCAAATAGTTGTTTATACTTCATTTTACAGCAGTCAGCATGTCACTAAGTTAGCACTTCTCCTCTGAGATTTACAGAGTAGGATTTATACTAATTGCTGGCGCAGCAGATTTCAGCCAAAGGTTGTTTTCCTTTAACCATTTTGTTTTTCATATGCCTTGGCTAATTTTAGGTTATTGGAGTCCAATGTAATTACTTGTTTAATTGTTTGGAAGTGGAGCTTCCGTAGTTGAAAAATGGCTTATTTTCTTTAAAAATAACTGAAATCTGGCTTAGGGTTCTCTAGAATGCAATGCACTATACAATTGTGTCATTTTATCCTTTTAATATTTCCCTGAATAGTCACTAAATCTTTGGAAACTAGCTAATCTCCAGGAGGACTTGATAGGTCTGATTATTTTCCAGGGTTTGCAAGAGTATATGACAACTCCATATCAAAAGAAAAATTGTTTCTAAATCACTGCAAGATTGGGTCAAAGACTCTAGAACCAACCTCGGCTTTCAAGAGGTGACACAAAATAGAGAGGAGGAAAACTTGACAAAAAGTACAGAGAGCTTGTGAAAAGGAGCTGATCAGTTTGATGTTGGTCAGCGCCACTTTTACTTGTGCTGTACAAACTTGCATTTTGTTGAAGCAAACCAGTAATGGAAAAAGAATTAAGGAAAAAAATGAGAGGTTTAATGTGGTAGTTAATGACGTGAAGGAGAGTAAAATAACAAACAAGGTAATAAGATAGAGAAAACTGTAGCGTGCATGTTGAGGAGCCAGATATAATATTAAGATGTTCAGGGTCATTATTTCTGTCCTTGATACAATTCATTACCTCAGTGCAGAGTTTAAGTATGTCACTTCCAGCCTGCTCTCCTCTCCAGAGGAGGACTGTGATGTGAGCATGTGTGTTCCTGTCCCTATGTAATCTATCAATCTGTTCTTCTCTCTTTTCCCTTACAAATTCATTTTTTATTCAGTGCCAAGCAAATCTAGTACAAAGGAAGGGGTCTCAAAGACAGTGAAATTCCAGCAATGAAATAATGAAAATTATATGTTCTTGTGCAAAAAAAAGACAACCAGAAATTATTCCCAGAAAAACTCCCAGATGAAGGCAGCATTACAGCCTGAGTCCTCACAGACAGAAGCAGCAAAGGGTCAGCAGAAGGATGGGTACTGAGAAGAGAAATCCTCAGAGACCCTGTCCCAGGAGATCTTCTCTGTATATTGCCCTTTACCCCAAAATGCAATTCACAGAGAACCAGGCATTAGTTCCAGCACTCACAAAGCTAGGAGCTGTGCCTCTGAGTCCAGCATACATGTGGAAATTCCTGTTGCCTAGCCTTAACCCATCTCATTGAAATACATTCTTGTTTTGGTTTGGGATTTGTGTGGTGTTTTGTAGGTGGGAGTTGGGGGGATGTGTCTGTTTGTTTGTTTGTTTGTTTTGATTTTTATTTGATTTGATCTTTTTTGAGGTGTGGTGGACAGGGAGCAAGTGGATTGCATTACTGAACTCGATTTGCACTGTCAGCCAAGGTACCAGCCAAAACCACTGGATTGATGGTTTTTTGCAAGGGAAAAATTTTCCTCTTCTCTTTAGGGCTAAAGTTAATTTTGGGTAGAATATTGACACACTTTATTAAATTTCATCCTTGGCTTTTCTGGTGAAAATAGAGATTGCTTTTTCTCTGCCTGGTGTGGCGAGAAACCTGCTTTCTAAAGGTATCAAAATAATGTGAAGATAAATATCTAGTAAAAACACCTCTGTGATGGGAGGGAATCCAGTCTGTTTGGAGACTGTTGCAAGATATGTGTTGGCTCACATTGCCTTTCTTCTTCTGAGCATCTGAATGGTGCAGTGCATCCCTGAACCTCTACAAACCACAGCAGTGACTGTTCCACCTGAGTGCTGAGTAATCATTTGCAGAACTTTAGGGCATTGTGAGTATGTGAGGGCAAGATGCACCTGTGTCTGCACCTGTTTTACACAGACACAGTCTTGTGAATGCATCAGACAAAGATTTGTGAATGATGGGAGGGGAAAAGAGCCAAAGAGGCTACAAAGCATTCCTCCTGTTCTTCTCTTTTCATATTTCTGCTTGTCTGTCATCTCAAAGCCTAAAGCTGAGGAAGACATTCAGTCCAGCTCACATCCACATCTGTCCTCAGGGACTCCATAGAAATCAGCAGGACTCCATCAGTGAATCATATGAGATCAGGAAATAGTCCTGAGTGCACCAATCCTGGTTTCATGTCTGGACAACTTGATCTAATCTTGAAACAGAATATTTTATGTATTCAGAGGACAACTGTTTTGTCCTTATATGAAGAGAAGAATGTTATTTGAGATTGCAATGAGATATTTTGCTTTTATTATATTTTGTTGTGTCTATTAAAGCTATTAAACAGCAGCTGATTGCTAAACCGTCTTTCTAATTGGCTTGTTTCAAGCTACTAGCAGTAGATATCATGTACGATTATGTCTGTTCTGCTAAATGAACATTAAACATTTAAAAGATAAAAGAGCGAGAAGAGGGAGTAGAAAAAGATGTAGGGAATCATTCAGGTTGTTCTAGCATCTCAAGTTTTTCTACCAATGGATTATAATTTTGTTGATATTTCAGAAGTAGCTCATGGAATTGACTTGAACTCTTTATATATTAGAAGTTTAAAAAAAAAGATCTACATTGAGCCGGCCTTTCACAAATGCCTAAATGTGTTTCAGAGGTCTATGATGTAAGATTGGAAGGCTCAGATCTCATAAGGCAGATCACCATCACTTTGCTTAGCTGATGAGTTCAGGGGTTTTTCCATAGCACGAGAACAAGGTTTGACATTGTAATACCTAAGGGTAGTAACAGAAGTAAGCAGATCATCATAAAGAAAATAATTATGAGATGTACTGTTCCTGAAGGAACAAAAAGCTGATACACAACCATTCTGAGAAGGCAAAAAGAAACCAGGATATCCCACACTGACAGGCAGCATGCATTAGCCATTTACTAACACAGAAAATATGTGATATTTTCATTGTAATTGAGACTGCTTATCCAGGTTTCAACACAGAATGGACTGCAAGCTGACTTAAAAGGTTTGTAGACAGCCAAGTGGACTTTGAAGAGTTTTTGAGTGAGGCATGCTTGAAGCTAAATATGAGAAATTGTGAATATATTTGCTTTATGTACTACTGCTTGTATTTGATGAGTGCACACTTTCTTTTCATATTTTTAATATAGTCTATGGCTGTTCTTTGGTGTTCTGTAAGCATAAATCAGTTAAAACCTTTTTGAAGCCAGATAACTGAATTGCAAGCTATCAATTTCATACCGTTTTTAAGATTTTTCAACTCTGCTGTCTTAGTAATGATAATCGTGGTTGTGAGTATTTGAGTAGCTGAACCTGAATTTCTTTCATTTTGACTTTTCACTAAGCGTCTGGTTTAGCTGTGCTTTTTTCTGTGCATTATCTTCAGCCCTGTGCATTTGTAGCACTGTAAGTGTAGTCAATAAAAAGTAAACAGTGTGTCTAGAGGCTCTTAATTGTTATTTCATAGCCATATTATCAACTCTATCCTCCCTCTTGTCCTACCAAAAGCATAGGCTTAGGAATGACATCACTAAAGTAATTCTTTGAATTCAATTTGGGTAACAACTCTTCCTCTATGAAGAAGTTGACTCCTAAATTTGTTGCAGGGTCAATTCTTTTTCCATTTGCTTCTCCCACATCTTCCTCAAAAGAAAAGAACACACATCAGTGTATTCCACTGTAAACTGTATAGATAAATATGCTAAGTTTGGTTTATGTTAAAATAAATTGCATTCTGTGTTTAGCTTAAACCTCTAATGCTGTGGGATATGGGAATCACGAAGCAGAGGAGATACTAGCACAGACACTTTGTTAATTGCCAGGTTCATTCTTGATTGACTGGTTCCAGCTTTAGAAGAAAGAGTTCTTGTATGGTCCTCACTTGGCGCTCATAATTGGATATCTACAGCATCAGTGTAACGGATCATTAGCCACTTTCTTTCCTTAAAGCATAATGTAAAACTTTTCTGTGATGAGCAGTTTGTGTTTCTTTAACACTACTGAGTCTTTCTTGCAGCCCGTGTCAAGGATTGAACTTTCCAAATTATGTATTTCAGACATTGAGAAAGAAAGGACTTAATGGCTGTGACAGTCCAGACCCTGATGCAGATGATTCAGTAGGTCACAGCCCTGAGTCTGAGGACAAGTACAGAAAACTTAATGAAGATATTGATCTAATGATCAGCAGGCAAAGATTATGTGTAAGTACTCTGAGCTCCTTTTCATTTTTTTTACTTTCTGATATTTCTCTGAACCTGGCAGGCATTGCACAAGAAAGAAAACAAAGGTTGTGAAAGCCCTGATCCTGACTCCTCTTATGCTCTCACCCCACGCACTGAAGAAAAATACAAAAAAATTAATGAAGAATTTGATAATATGATCAAGAGCCATAAAATACCTGTAAGTACCAAAGGTTAGATGGCTGTCTGCTGATAACTGCTGCAGTAACAACCCATAACCCTTTCAGTTCTGGCTTCTTAAGGAAATAAATTCCGCTAGAAGGAGGCTTTAATAGCCAAATGTATAACTAAACACTGTGGTCAGAAAATTTCACACAGCATATTTTTCTTTCAATTCGCTAACTCTTACACACAGACAAAGCCTGCTATGGGTAAGACCTACAGAAGGAAGTGAAATATACATACATGAACCATTTTCACTTGATTTACAGAAGTGTTTTACCACACCACTTGCCCAAATTATACTTAAAAGATAACAGTGGAAGTTTTTCTTTGTGGACAGGCTAACAAATCCACAGAACACTTTCTGTGGCAATATAGAAAAAGCAATGTAGAACTGAAATTCCTTTATATATAATATTTAACATGTTTAGTGTGCGTAGCTTCAATTCTCCATTGTCTCTGCTAAATTCACTTGCAGCACTGAAGGGTTACAGCTACTTGCTCGCTGCAGAGAAACAGACTGCATGAGAGGCTAATGGCAGGATTCAGACATGTTTGTGTGTTGGGGTGATTTTTACAGCTTTATCAGAGAATTTGCTTTGATCTCATCAGCATTACTTTAATGCTTTAACATGAGCTAAATTTTGTTTTAACCAAGTCAAAATTTCTAACAATCAGTCATATGCCTTGCCAGATATCTAAGAGAAATAACTCTGCATGTGCTATTTGGTTTGCACAAGACATACAAAGGATGAATACTTTGTCATTATGTTTGATATTAGATTTATAAAAACAAAAAGAACATGGAGGTTTGGAGGTTATATTTGGTTGGTTTTCCAGGTGTCTTTGGAAAATAAAGTAGGAAACCAAATATTTGCTCAGATCCAAAGAAGCGTTTGTCTTTGCATAGGTAACTGCTTATTTCTAAAAGACAAGAAATTATTTGTATGTGTTCATTTGTCATTCCCAAATGAAGGTTGCATGATTATCTACCAAAAACGTTGTCTGGATACCTAGTGTCTTCTGTAGTGTTAGTCAGCTGCACATACTAAATCTGACACCTATGATGAGGATACTTCTTAAGGAGGCTCAGATTCTGTCTCACGTATTCTAAGTGTTCTTTCCATTAATTCTCAACAGAAGGATTTTTTCCTCAAGGTAATTCAAATTTTAAGTTCTTACATCAGGCCAAAAANAGGCACCAAATTCAATAAAGTAACATTTAAAATGGTTGGTTAAGAGTGTCCAAAGTGTATGTAGAATATCAGGGAGGAATACAGATATATCCAAATTTTTTTACCTCCATTTTTATTTGCTTCTTGTGGAAAGCCATTTTTTTGCAGGAAAAAAGCTCTAAAGCTGTCACCATGAATTTGGTTTCTCAGGATGCAACTCAGCCTGACAAATGATGACTGCAGCATTTAGGGCGACTGTTATAAGCCAGAATGCTTAACCCTTTTTCACATCAAAATCCCACCAATTGTCATTCTTTCATGCCATTTCTCTTTCAAGGATGACTTTTGGGTTCTTCAAATCAAACTGACAGAATTTTCATCAAGCTGCTTTTCTGCCTTAGAAATGTATTTGGGACGATACTTCAGAACCTCTGTTTATTTCATGCTACCTGTTTATTTTCTTTCCTAACAAAACAGATCATGTTATAATCATCCAGAATCTTAAGATATTAAAAAAAAAAAATTGGGAAACAAACTTCATTCCTGTAGTAGTGAGTCCTGTTTCTTTACCTCCATAAGCATTTGGAAAAATTGTCTTCTCTGTAAACTCAGGAAATGTATAAGATTTGGAAAACAGACAGTAAATCTGAGCATGATGTATGAGTTTTGTTTTCCCAAAATTAATGGAATTTCCCTCCAGTTGCTTTCATTAAATATAACTTTTTGACATCAAATATAGTCCTACTTCAGCAATTAATTGGTGATTTAGGGTATAACTTCCTACCTTTCAGGATGTTATGAGGCACAGTGTATTAATCTTTTTGTGCAATTACTTCAGAGATGCTTCAAAGATATATCAAAATGTTAACATTTTTTCATGTGAGATAGAATAGGCACTCTCTGAATACATTACATGCAGAGCTCAGTTTCCGTGTCCTCCATCAAGCTGCTTACCACAATAGGAAGAAATAGTAGCTATTCTCTGCTAATGCAACAGGAACTCCTTCTCTTGGCATAACCCAAGATGTAATGGGCAAAATAGAGATCACAACTAGTACATAGACATAATGGAAATTTGTAACTATCTGGTTTTATATATAAATGCATATTGTAGTCAATAAGTAAGTAATACCCTTAACTGGACAAATCAGAATAACTAAGTCAGGCAAGATATATTCATTTACTTGTGATCATCAAAGGTAGCCAAGAAAATTGGGGAGAAGAAAGAGTCACTGAGTCAAGTCTCTAAATCACTACTTACAGAATGTATAAAACAATGCATTGCCTCTGCCTGGTTTTGTAATATAAAAAAGTTGCTGCCAAATGAAAGCAACATTGGCTTTTGCTCCTAACAGCTAAGCCAAATAATGTTTCCTCAGATAATTTTCTGGGGATAACTATTCATATTGTTCTAAACCATCTGATAATAATTAGACATTTATTTGTAAATTTCATAAGAGTGATGAAAGCAGAGGAGACAGAAATAGCCCACTAGAAGGAAGCTATAAGTATCTCTGTCTCTAAATAAATGAAGGCCTGGTTGAACATGAGGGAGGGATAAAACCAATATTTAACACAGAATGTTTGGTCCATTAAGTTCCAAGGGGGTTGAGTGTCCAACACTTTGTTTGGCATCACGTATCACAGCTTGTGGAGTGAGCATCTTAACACTGTGTGTTGTACACTGGCAGCATCGTCTCTGGTGAGCCATCTGCCCTCTTTGGCAGTAGTGTCCAAAGGAAAAAAGACAAAGGGAGGGGGAAAAAAAGGCAAAATGTGGCAAACTTTATACACATGACAATAAGGCTTTGTCTATATTAGAATCAGCAAAAAAGCAAACAAAACCACACTGAAGCAGCATGAAGTGTGTTTATCTCTGAGGTGAATTCTTTGAACAGTCCCCAGCAGGATTTTGACACCTTTTGAAGGCAAATAACATTCTCCCAGACAATTTCTTAATTTTTTTTTTGTTGTTTTTCCAGGCCAGGAACAATTCCCAATCGTCAATCTGTATGTAGCCATGAATTTTTTGAGGTTGAGAAAGTTTAATGGTACAGACATTAACTTCTCTGTGGCCTCAGATGGCCTCAGTTCCTCCCTAGCTCCTACTAATATAGATTACACAAGGGCATCAGAAACTTTTATGTCCATCAGGCTGAAATGGAATCAATATGACCTGTGGCTTACCACCATGAATGGTGTAATGGAATGACTAGGGAATCTGCAGGATGTTGCACCTCTTGGTGAGGGATGTGTAACACTTAAATAAAGTTAGACAGAGAAAACTGTAGCTAGAGATATAGTGTTTGATGCTGATGTTTATCCAGTCAAACTTCTCTCTCTAACTTTTGAGTGTGGAGAAGATGAAATAAAAACTACTGTATTTCAGATAGAGTATATTGTGCTGATAAGCAGAGAGTAAACTGACTTTGCCCTGATAAAATTGCATATGAAGTACTCTGTAAACAGATGTAAGTAGAGCCAGATAGTAGGTAAAATGACAAAAACTAGACTATTAGTACAGAAATTAAACAAATAATTAAACTAGTTTTAAAATATTTTTTTAAATGACAAAATGAGAGCTAAGTAACAGTTTCACATCACTAGGAAGTCTGGCAATCCAAAGGGCAACCAGGATTGGAGCTTTTTTGTGCTGCAGAAATGTAGAAAAAGAAGGATCTTAAACAGTTTGGTTTGTACATGGAAGGAAGAGCATAGTGGTTAAAGCAAACAAGCTTTTCGAATTCTGGCAAGATCTTCAGTTTTGCATTACTGGTGTTTTAGTTTAGATAACAGAAATTTAGATTAGGAGAAGATATTAAGAAAATAGAGTCAATAATAGTCTCGACTCAGAGGGCAGACTTCATAGGTCTTGGGACACAGGGTGAAGAAAATCTTATGCAAACTGTTCTCCTGTGGGTAACAGTCAGTGCAACATGGACTGGCACTCAAGCAGGCAGGACCGCTGGCTCAAAGCCACCAGGTGGAGAGAACTCCATCACAGCCCTGGATGCTGCAATAACCAGAAACTCCATGTCAGCTTATTCATGTCTCACATCAGCCTGTAACTGGGACTGAAACATGGAGAGCTCAAACACCAGCTTTGAGCTCTACAGTCATGTGCTTCTGACTAACACAGGATTTAGGAACATTTTGAGTCCTTCTGTGGACAGAAAAAAAGAATGACTTGCTTCATAACGTACCTTCAAGCTGATAAAATATTTCAGATTATGCTATGCGACCCTATTTCCAAGGAGCTTAGACCTGAGTCATAAGGGTGCAGATTACATGTAGATTCTAACGTCTGTAGATTAGATGTAGAACATGTGGATTCCCAAAACACCTCCACTTCCTTTCCTACCTCTACTTAAATCAGTCAGCTCTGTGAAAAATACAGCCCTTGGAACGTGCTTCAGCTTCTCAGCAAGGGGAAACAAATTCCCATGTGCCTCCAGGCTGGGGAGCAGTGCCAGCCAGTCCATCTACTCAGCTACTGTTGCTATGCCTTGCAAAAAGGAGGCCATGGGCTATGGACAGGGTGTCAGAGCTAAATTAACACTTTGAAATTATTCAAAGCCATTTGTGTGAAGTATCCTTAACATCATACCCTGAAAATCTTGCTCTGTGTTTCGGTGGTTAGGCAAAATAATTCCTCTATATTTAGAGTAACATTTTCTCTGTCCCTAGAGGGGACCAAGAAAGAAAAAAAAAACAACCTTAAGAGATAACTGTAATCTGATGGGTAGTGGTGTAATACACAGGGCATAGCCAGCAGCTCCAGCCAAAGAGACAGGGGTGGCACAAGATCAGGGTGCCTCAGCTGCCTGACAAGATGTTGATATGTCCAGCTCTCTGTGTATTCCTCCTAGGTCCTTGAATATATACCAATACTATCAGTTGCCAACAATAAAATTAAAACCTTTGATTTTCTCTCTCAGAATATGTTACCAGTCTACTTTGAGGAATTTTTTTTTTTTG
This sequence comes from Phainopepla nitens, assembly GCA_013400175.1. Classification (NCBI taxonomy): domain Eukaryota; kingdom Metazoa; phylum Chordata; class Aves; order Passeriformes; family Bombycillidae; genus Phainopepla; species Phainopepla nitens. The sequence continues at coordinate 33,333 of VXBQ01014265.1, read as the reverse complement.
GTATGTTTAAGCTCTTGAAGCTTATAAGATTTCTAAACTGCAAATTGAGTGGTACTTGGTCTGTATTCACATATTGAACACTTAAAATGTTGTCAGGTAATTCTGAAAAGATTTTTCTGATCAAAAAAGCAAGAAATTATTAATTTTAAAAACAAATAAATTAAATACAGATTTCTAATATAGTCATAACTTTTATAGAAATTCAAGAAACTGCTATTCAAGAAATCACAATGAACAAACTCACAACCAACCAAGGAAACCTGAACTGAGCTTTCTAAGAGCATAATGAGATATGCATCTCCTCACAACCTCTGTTAGTTGCTAGTTATTGTGTGGTACAATATTTGGTGTCTTTTTTTTAAAAGGGAAAGGGAAGTGGCTCAGGAGAAGACATTGCCTTTAGGTATGAAAACAGGATATTGAAATGGCATCCCTAAACATGTCCTCCACCCCCTTCGAAAAAACCACAAAGGCTAGTGTGTATCTAAATTTCTTGTATTTGTTAGCTGTCCCTGAGGAGAATTTGATTTTTTTTAAGCCCTTCCAAGCTAAGATAGCAACTCAGAAAAAAAGTGATTTGCTGTGTTGGTGTCTTTTATGTGACTTGGGATAATTCTGGTTGCTAAAGCAACACAAGCTGAAATTAAAGCCTTCCCTTTTTTATTCTGTTCCTTCCAATTTTTTTTTCCATGTAATGAAGTCACCACTGTCATATAACCTTGGTCTTGCAGTAATCTATGACACTAAGATTAAGGTACAACAAGTGAACAATTATGACTTCACAGAATGAAAGAAATAGAGAATTACGCTGATTAGGTAGAGGTTTGTTTCAAACAAGAAAAAGATAGGAAAAAAGGAAAAAACCTTTCCAGTGCTTACAAAATAAATGTGCAAGCTGCATTAAAGGAAGATAGAATCACAATCTGAAAAATCACATTTAATAACCTTGGTAACTCTTTTGAAACTCTCCTCTTGAGTCTTAGGGAAAAGGGGCAAGCACAAATATTTTAACTGCCAAGTACAAAATATTTGAACTAAATATAGAGTAACTGTACTTGAAGGCTGTTTCACTTTTGTATTATTCTTGTATTTGTTTTCCTTTTTTGCTTGAACAGGCTGTTCCACCACCAAACTTTGAGATGCCAGTTTCTATCCCAGTGTCCAACCACAACAGTTTGGTATACAGTAACCCAGTGAGCTCACTGGGAAACCCCAACCTTTTACCGCTGGCTCATCCTTCTTTGCAAAGGAATAGCATGTCTCCTGGTGTGACACATCGGCCTCCGAGTGCAGGTAACACAGGTAGGTTCTCTTAAATCCCTTCCCTTCCTATGCCCTACTGTCAGCTCCTTGCATGCCTTGGGTCACCTTAAACGGTACTCCAAGAAACAAAAACTCTATTTTTAATAGACATAAGAGTTTGTCCAAAATTGCTGTGTTGAAAAATCAAAAGAGACAAAAAATGAAGGAAAAAAAAAAAGAAAAAGAAAGAAAGAAAAAAAAACCCAAATTGAATATTGACTAAAATTGAAGGGAATCAGTGAAGTCAATAAAGGACAGAAGGGCAGAAAAGGTTCTCTTTCATAAAAAGGCAGCTTATCTACTTAATTCATGCAAGTACTCACTATAACATAAAGCAGGGGAGAAAATGTAGCCAACGCAAACAATTTGAAGCAAATAAATTAGAACACTCATTACTTAAATAATCAGTCTACAGGCTAAACGCAGAATTTATTGATTCATTCACAAGTTCTTTGATGGGTTAATGTTAGTTGAGCTCTGTACTTCAGTGCTTTACATAGCACTGCGTTGTGCTTTGTTTTGATGACAATGAGAGCTCATCTCTGAATAGGATAAGTGGGGATTAGGTTGTTTCAATCTGTCTGGCTCTAGCAACATCGAGATCCTTAAGTACACCAGGTTCAAAGAATCGTTTGAGGTCTCCAAGTGCAAAGAGAAGTTTTAAAAATCCTTAGAATGAATGTCTGTGAAAGGCTGAGGAAATTAAAAACTATGTGTGTGTGTATATATATATATATTCTGAATTACATTCTTCTACAGGAATCTTCAGCCTCTTCCTCCCAATCCTTTGTTTTTCTGACTAGCATTCAACTAAAGATAGTTTTCAAATGAAGGACTACTATACATAACTTTCAAACATAAATTTTCATATGCTGTGGAAGTATGAAACTAAAATAAGGAAATTATGGGTACTCCATATTTTGTTTGTCCTTGAAAGGCAAGTGTCTCATACAGGTAACATTAAACATCATGATTTTTATAATTATGGGTCTGATTCAACTGTCTGTTGAATTCAGAGGAAAGAAATGGTGGGTACTACAGCACCCTTATTGAAGGTAGAGAAAATATTTTGAATGTTTGAGAGTTGTAATTTACTGTGCTCGTTTACAACATTTCATTTCAACCCCCTAGGTGGCCTGATGGGTGGGGACCTCACAACCGGTGCAGGCACCAGTGCAGGTAAAGAAAAGAGAATTTTTATTTATTTTTCCAAGTGAATAAAGGACTTACTTCAAAAGCTGAGTTCTAAAATAGCTCCCTTTTGGAGGGGGGATAGTAAATATTGATTAGCATTTTTTTCATTCCCTCAGCTGGGTTGTAGAGCATTCATTGATATTTGTGCTTCTCTTAATAGTAGAAAGAGTATTGTTTTCCAGCAGCGTCAAAAATCTTACACCTCAACAAATTCCACAGAAACACATGTTTCTTGTTTCCTTCTCATTTGCCTTTCCATAAAAACTTTCGGGTAAATTTCTTTGCCTTGTTCGAGAAAAACTCCTAGTGGAGTCAGTGTTAGAAACTCTGATTCTTTCTGCATCCTGGGAAGGTTTGCCATTGACTTGAGTGGAACTGGGGTTTCATTTTATGAATTTAAGCTTGAATAAAGAATTCAATAGTGAGTTGCTCATTGTGCTTCAATGTTCTGTGTATAAATTGTATTTCAAACCCCTGTTCTAAGACCATTGCTAGTCAGCAAAATCTGTTAGCATTTACTTAAATAATCAGTAATTAACTTAAGCTTTCTTATATGTATTTGCTTAACTGCTTTGATACACAACAGCTGAAGGATTTTCCAAATATCCAGGCAGAGAAAAATATAAGCCATTTAGCCCTGCTCCATTAGAACTAATGAGAAGTTAGTACTTGCTGAGGTCTGTATTGCAAAGCACCACTGTCACTGTAGTCCCCTTTGCTCAGTAAATTCAGTGATTTGTTAACAATATCAGCAATGTTGCATTATGACAAATACGGATTACAAAAGACAATCGCAAAATTACTTTTCCAGTTCGAGACGTAAAACACTTATGTTCACAGAAAACAACTGATTAGTAAAGCATGATATTTTGCTGGGGTAATTGCTCTCAGAGAAAATTGTATGAAAAAATATTTGGAAGAACCATTTTGTGCACTAAAAATCAAGGCTGATATAAATGGCAATTCCAATACTGTCTGTTAAAATTACTTTGGAATATTTGAAATGTAAAATTACTTTGAAATTTCTAATATAATGGTTTGGGTTTTTTCTCCCTTGTCTATTCTCAGCCTGAATTAGGGACCTCCACTCCCCCTTTTTCCTCACGCATAGATGAGTCACAGATGTTTGTGTGATGCATTCATAATACAATTAGAGCTGCACAGCACTGTACCAGAAAGGCACTTTAAACACATACTTGGAATCGTTTTGTATTAATTTTAGAGTAGGGAAGGCAGGCCAATGGAAACTTCGCTATCAGTCTTCTTTGTTCTCAAAAAAAAAAAAGAAAGAGTAACAGACAATTATAGTTTTGTTCGTTGTCTCCTGCTAACCTGTGAAACAGAGCTAAGGAAAGATTAATTCTGCAGTGTTTGCATTTCATCTTACTTTTAAGCTTGAGCAGAACTTCAGGAACAGCGGCAGAGGGACTGGCGCAGGAATTGATCACCCTATTAAGGGGCTCCCTCTCCTGGCTCATTTAGAAATATCATCACCTCGTTACTGGTCTCTCGTTTATTTAAATAGCTGCTGAAAAGCAATTAGTAAAGAAGGCAGCATTTTCTTTTAAAACAGGGGCATAGTAAAATTAAAATTCATCTGCATGTGAGTTTCTCATAATAATCCTTGCACTTAATAAAATCTGTATATCACTACACCAGCTGAAAATTTATATTCTTTCTAAATATATGGGGTTTTGGAAATATATTAGAAACATAGATAAGCATAGGAAGACAATGGATTAATTATCTTTAATCAAAAATTAAGGATTTGCATTAAGCTCTCAAGCAACGTAACTTTGGAGTAAGCAATTGATTTGAGGGACACATATATATGAGGGACATTGCTAAGAATGCATCATAAATATTTAATTACAGGAATAGTCTTGGTTCTTTATTGGAAAATAAAAGCTTTAAACATCATTAAAGAAGTGTTTCTAAATCTCTTCAAAGCAGAACAGTAGGAAGAATTAGATAAAGGGCTGAAGGAAGATGGAAAGGTCACTATGAGGTTGAATCCTCTCTTAGTTGCATCATTCCACAATGGTGCTATTTTGGACAGTCATCTTTAGGGTGCAGAAGAATAAACATCAAAAGTTCTCTTTGTTCATCATTTTTCACAAGAAACAAAAACCTCTGTGTTTTCTTCTATTTGGCATCTGAGAAGCTGGTAGCATGATCATGTTTGGGTTTATATTTCTGGCCAAATTAGAACCTTCTGAATTTGCATTTTTCCACAATGTCAAAAAATAGCATATATTCAAAATAATATACTCCAAAAAGAAGAGTAAACAGTTTCATTTCTGCCACTATAAAATGAAACTACTTTTTTGTTACTAACCCCAGACCTCAGTTTCTGCACTACTTCCAAAAATTACATCAAAATAAATTGCATTATTACTGCAATATCAAAAATGGAAAAAGATTATTTAAGATAGTGTTTTAAGAAGTATGTCATTTCATTGGTTTGGATTATTTCAAGTAATAACCCTGGAATGATCCACAATTTACCTTGGGAGTCAACCGAAGACATAAATAGAACTTAGAAATCTGACTACTTCTTTATTATATTACACAACTAATTACCATGTATGGTATTTTTAAGGTAAACCAAGGTTGCCTCAGGTTTGTAAGAGTAAATTTGTTCTCAGCCAAACACTGGTTGAGTAGTTTCTATCATGTGATAGTAGCAACTGCCAACAAAATTGGAGTGAATTTCATATTTAGTATCATTGTTAAATTATAAATATAGCAATGTCTTTGGCACTATTCTCTCAAAACAGAGGCTTTTGATTGAAAGACAGAACAAGAACTTTTTGGACCCTAGTAGGCATGTTCCAAATCCATTTTAGTTTACATCATAATTAATATGAAGGCTAAGTGAAATATTTACATGTAAACATATATGTTTACATAATAGACTATGTGAAGTTCTCTTAATTTTAACAGACTGTAGTCTTTAACAAAACCTCTTAAAGGTAACTTGAACCAAAATAAAGAATGTCTGTGAAGTTTTAGTACTGTCAATTATCTGAACTCAGTTTTTATTTAGTGGCTTATTGTTTATCTTGAAAGTGTGATAGAAAACTAAAATTTACAAAATATTTTTAAAGTTTTAGAACAGAACAGTATTGGGTGATGTCTTTCTTTGCATCTGTACTTCGAACTTTTTATTTTCAGAGTTCTGCTTTTAGACTGAGTTCTATTTTTCCTTTTGTATGGCTTTCAGAGAAAGATATTTTGTATTTTTTAATAAAGTTTTTCTTTGAATTGAATGAGCGCATTTAAATCAACAGCATTTCTATAAACTTAAAACAACTATAAATAATAAAATTGAAGGAAAATTTTCAACTTGAGTTTTAAATCCATGATGGGTGTACTAAAATATATACTTGCTTCAACTGTTTATTTCTGTAATTTGTTCGTTTCTCTATTCAATTTCTGCACTGCCCCCATCTGGAGATTAATATTAAACTAAAGGAGAGTCAAAAGTTCTTGGGGTTCTACAAAAGATGTCAGAAGAACTAAGCACTTGCCGTCTTTCAATCTAGCATCTTTAAACTATCTTTAAACCTGCTATCAAAAAGCACTAGAAACTGAATAGATCAGGATTGCATTTTGAAAAATTTATCGCATGTTTTTTAATAACCGAATCCTATATTTACCTGTAAATCAGCAGCAAGTCATTTCCTTCTGGAAACTAGCCACAGGCAAAAATTGGCTTCTCGTCTTCTGAAGGCTGAGATCCTGAAGCGCCACCCAGTATCATAATTTTCCACCGCTTTTATTCTCTTTATTCTTTTCTGGGTGGTGTACTGTGGGTGAATGTATTATATATTCCACAAGTATTTCAAGCCACATATGTGTAACAGCAGAAATTTTTAATTTACATTCCCTCAGGGTAGAGGCAATCTGGGTGGTATATCCTCAAAGTGTGATTTAGTAAAAAGATGCACTATCTTACCAATTAAGCTGACCAGCAAATGCCAAAAATAAGCAAGGATTTCAGACATCTAGCTGCATTAAAGGCCTTTGGAACTATAAATATAAATTTAAAAAGATTTTTTTTTTTAAGAAATTCAAATATGCGTAAATATTCTTCACTCTACCCTGAAATCCTGATTGGTGTAGTCAAGAGAAGGTAATTCTTGGACTACAAGTGTGGAATATGTTAAATAAACAAATGAGCTTGAAGAAATATTTCTCAAACCACAGTTTTTGGGCAACTTGTTAGTAAGACAGTAATTGAATTTGCCAGGCAGAGCATGATAAATTGTTGTCTGTCCCCTACTACATGGTGATTGCAATAACCCACAGGTTTCTAATCCAAAGACTGGGCAAAATGTGGTACAGAAGTAAACAATAGTTCCTGTCCAAGGAATATCACATTACGAAAGAAAGGACACTCATTCATAACAGAGTTTGTGATGCAATAGTGCCAAGTCCAAACAATAACAATTCATAAATTGGCAGGGTGACTTAAAACCATGGAGGGGGATAAGAAATGAAAAATGTAACAGCTCTGGTTTTCCTTTTCCACTTGTATTATACCTTTTAATTTTCCCCTTCCAAGATTTTCTCCATATAAGAAGAGTATATATCTATATACATAAAGATAAATAGATGGAAAGATGGATGGATAGATAGATAGACAGACAGACAGACACTTTTTTCTTCATTGTTTTATGGGAAGTACCTACAAGTAGGAGATTTTGTCAAATCAGGCAGGACCCTAAAAATTGTTTGATAGGTGTAATACATAGTATGAAGGAAACAGTTTATTTACTGAATCTCATATCTATATAGGCAGTTAACACGGGCCTTTCCAACTCTAATTCCATGTAACAAATAACACATGAAAGTCACATCAATGCAACCTTGAGAATAAGTCTGAAAGGCTAGATGCTGCTGTTCATATAAAAAAATATTTAAAATCTTACAATGGATGTCATATGCAAAGGTTGGATGTATCTGTCTTCAGCTAACTCATGAGACCTCTTACCAAAGAAGAGATCCATGCAAGCCCATTCTCAGTAGACATTAATAATAATCTGTAAAAATTTGGCCTTTATTAGGTTTCCACCAGCTGTGTAAGTGTTGTCTTAGTAATTTATTTAGTTATTCTCTGTCTCTTCATCTCTCTGATAACAATGTCTCAATATTTGTATTTATAAAAAGACATCTTGAAAGGTTTGAAAAGGAACGAGCCCTAAGTTCACATGTAATGAACAATTAAGTGAGTCATACAAACCGGTTCCTTGTAAGTGAGATCATAAAGACAGGCATGATTGACTTCCATTATTACAAGAAATTTCAAATGTTGCTCAAAACTAATTTGAGTTTTTTAGATAAAATCCCTTTCCTAGTGAAGTCTGGGGGAATTTTATGCTTGCTTTAAATGAGACAGGAATTTCAGTTTTATCTCTCTGCATTCTTGTTCACTAAGACACAACACTTCTGTCTTCTGTTGCACACTGCAACACATATACTTGTTCAAATTTAGAAAATAGAGGAAGGCATTGCAAATTAGAAAATGTCTGGATTTCATGCCTGTCCTGAGTCCTGAAAGGGATAGCTGATGCCTCTTGGATCTGGACTGCAGCCATGACTTTGCTGGGAGAAAGAAAAAAAGAAATGCTTTTAACCTCCTGAAGCTGTGACTACAGCCCCACATGGAAGTTCCTGACAGTATCAAGTTACCATGAGCTCTCCCTTTTAACTTTTAATGTGATTCACCAATTAAGATATTGAATCCAACAGTTCCATTTGTCTTCCAAATCTCTTATAAGGTGATTTTTCCTGTGCTAACAGTTGGAGTAGTCTCCCAGTAATAGAAGCCAAAGGAGACATGGATGGGTTGGCTATCTTTTCAAATAAGGCATCCTGTTTACAATTGGAATTATACTTGTCTTGAAATATTTTTCATTGAAAAGTAGTTTCCTCAAAATGTTAATTGACTTCAAATAGCCCAAAAAGGAAATCATTTGTCATCAACTAATAGTTTGTTAAAAGCAGATGATTGACAAAGGGGTCATGGCTTCCAACTGAAACAGGGCAGATTTAGAGTAGGTATTAAGAAGGAATTATTGACTGAGGATTATAAGGCTCTGGCACAGGCTGCTCAGAGAAGCTGTGGGTGCCGCATCCCTGGATGTGCTTAACGCCACCTTGGATGGAGTTCTGGGTAACTTCTAGCAAAAGGTGTCCCTGCCCTTAGCAGGGGGTTTCTATCTGGGTATCTTTAAGCTTTTTTCCAACCCAAACCGTCCTGTGATTCTGTGTCATGATTTGTCAGAATTCTCTTTCTGGCAGTCAAAAGAGATAATAAATTAATCAATACAATCAGAAGTAAAGATATCAGAAAGATAGTGTTTCTGCATGAAAGCTGTGTGATCTGAAATTCCTGAAATGAGATCCCATTAAATAATTATGAAAGTAGATAATAAGAGGCTATGATCGGACATTACATTACATTATAAGTATAATGGCAATAGTAATTGTACTGCAAGACTAAAAAAAACACAAACCTTGATTTGGATCATCTATTGCTCTGTTTCTTTGCTGAGTTTGAAAAAAAAATTAAAAGGAAAAAAAAAAAAAAAGAGAATGAGGATGACAATCCTTGAAGAAGAAAGCACATTCCCCCTTCTTTCAGTGTATAACTTACCATAGACCCTTATTGTCTATGATATACACCTATTTCCAAGAGTTACAAGGAGAGAGTCCGTGTGTTGAAATATCGGCCTGCCACTTAGGAAGACTAATTGCAGTGAGAATTATTGTAAAGGGTTTCTCACAGTTCCATGAGTGGGTAGCCGCAATTCAAACAGTTAGGTGCCACCTCTACATTTATTTTATTAAGGTGTGAACTCCTAAAATGGGAGAATACTTATTATAGCAATAAAACATAACCTCAGCGCTGGTGATGAGGTTAGCTTGCCATGCACTTCACTCAGCAGTGAGTTTGCATGAGGTGTGATGCACATGTCAATTTACTGCTCTCATGGTCTTTTATCTTACACACAGGACAACTGTAGGGCCATCAGAGCCCTTTATCAGAGCCCTTTTCACCTCCTTATACTGAAAGAGCAAGTTCCCATTGACAGTTATTTAACCTGCTTGGCACGAAAGGGTGAGCTAGAGAGAGATGGCTTAAACTTCTGGATGAGGGTAGCAGCAGATTGGTTTTCTTCTCCCATTTGCAGTTAGTAACAGTTGTGTGCTGTGAAATGTGACAAACATGTGACATATGAGTAAGAATTTTCAGTTACCTCTTTTTAAAATTATTTTTAGGTGAACAACAGTACAGCTTAATAACATTTTTTCTTTATTGTTGGTATCTTTTTATTTTGGGTAATAAACCGTAACCTGTTTCAGTGTGAATGCAAAAAAACCTTTTCATTATCTTTTAATTACTATTAAGAACAATTTCCATTCCTCCAGAAAATAGGAAAATAAACTGACTGAACAGTGAAAAACCAGAAAATTTAGCAAAATTTCTATTGATTCTTTCATACACATGCATGTATTTTCAAGTGGAGATAATTAGCGAAATAGTTTACTCGCGTGTTTATATATATTAATTCTGTACTTAAAATACTTTTTAAGCTGCTTGGTGATCAGTCAAAATGTCATGTATATAAGATATACATTTAATATAACCAAAAAAGAAGCAGAAAACCTCCATGAAATTCAATGTATATATGCATCTCGGAAAAATATTGAAGTTTTCACAAGTAAAAGCATACACTTATTGGAAACTTGGAACGAGCATTAGTATTTATTAAAACTTCTTCAAGAACTTGAAAGTTCATTTTGTATTAAAATTAATCCCAGGTTCCTAAGGATCTTGTAATTCTCAACCTATATGGTCAATGAAGAGCACTAGAGTAAACAAATGAGAGATCACATAAAGGACATACAAATTGTATATCTTGTTCTTCATTCTTTCACTTTAGTTCTTCAGACTACCATAGAGGATTTTTCATTCAATATAGCTCTATATCTTTGAAATAACAAAAGAGATAAAAAACCCAAACCACAAGTAGGAATATGACAGTTTCAAAAGTTCAAGAAGTCAAAATACTAAAATTTTCCAATTTTTCAAGACTTAAAGACTTTGAATTATTAAAATTATGTTCAAGAATGTTGAGAGATGAGGAAAAAGGTTACTCTTTTCTCATTTGTGTTACCTTAACTTGTGGAAAGTTTCATGGCTTAAATGCTCAGTATAGATTTATTGTCCTAACTCTGAGAATATTAAGAATTGCAGCCACTTTGCCACCCCAGTAACATCAATGACCAAAACTCCTTTAAAGGTATAGGTGATACTATTAGAGGATGAAAGGGGAGAAGTAAACTTTGCTCTCTGTTCTATCCTGATTAAGCTTGTACCCTTCTGTATCCTTAAAATCTTAAAACTTAAGATGTTTAAGATGGTATTAAATTAATTTTTAGCACTGTTAAAATAGTAGCTTTTCATTATTAAATTGATTCTTTTTAATAATACTTCTTTGCTGAATAACTATAAGTGCACAAAAATAACTTTTCTGAGTTTTTTGAAAAGTGATATTACAGGGATTAATCGTGTAGTTTGTCCTTGGACAGAATTCATTCTACTGTCAATGGCACTTGTGCCTAAATGCAAAATGTGAGAGCATGCCCAAGAGGAGTGTTTTGTGCTCAACAAGCATTTGTCTTTCCATTCTGCCATTAGTCCAAATACAAAGTATGCCACTGAATTTCATGGCACGTGCTGCTCCACTAGCTTGTCTAGAAACAAGCTCTTTTCTGCATAAAATATTTTTGCTCTTATAAGTCAGTATAGCCAACAATACAAGGAAAAACATTCTCTTCTGAAAACTTGTTGAATTTAAAAATGCTGTAAATTCACAAATTCTGACATATGCCCTTTAAAATTTGTGCATCCACTGTTTTTATTTTCATTATTTTCATTATGCCTTATAGAATACATTTGTAATGCTTAAAAATGTTCTATTCCATAAAAAATATGGCTTTTAACCAAATAAAAATGTAATGCCAGCTTGCTCTAAAATCCATCTGGTTTTCATTTTCTTATGATCTATAATCAGGAAATCCATTCATATGCAACATATAATTTTTGTGCTTTCAGGTGGATAGCGGAATGAGATGTTCTGCATACGCTCACAACTAAATTGATAATTGTCCAGGCAGAGTGTAATTTTAAAGTATAGCATGAAGGAAGATTTAATTTATACATTAGAAGTCTTATACATTTGTTTTGCCTCTGAATGTAAATGAGGGCATTCTCTTTGGTGGATTTATCTGAAGGTGGGACAGCTGCCTCAGAGCAGGCCACAGCTCTCTTGAGTTAAAAGCATACAGTTTCAAGAGCTGGTTTACATGCAGACTCTTCTTAACTTTAAACCACATGCATGCATTCATCACTGATTTCCAAATGATGGGTTTCTGTATTATTGGTTTAAGGTCCACATTTCTGAATCTTACATTCCTGAATACTCATTATACCAAAAAAAATAACAGTTTGGTGACTGGAAAGAGGAACTGTTATTATATGGCTCCAAAATGCTAGCAGGCATAATATGCCATAAACAGCAGAAATCTTCTGGCAAAGAAAAGATTGCAGTAGCTCTTAAAAAGAATTTGATGCTTTTAAAACATAAATATAATCATTGTTCAAACTATTTTACTCACTAAAGGTCAGATGAATATTTCTGAAGAATAAAGCTTTATACAGGAGCACTCTTTCCCCTAATGTTTAATAGTATATAGTATTAAGTAAATCTTATGTAGGAAATGGAAATTCTTTTTTGTAAGGTGATTTATTCTCCAAAAATCACAACTAGAAACAAACATATAGAGTGCATTCCTTTTTGCTATATATCCTAGGTCCTATATTGTAGAACTGAAAAAAAAACTCACTGCTGCTTCAAACAGTTCCATTGCCACTCTCTGAGCAAATCCTTGTCATGTGAAAGATTTCACAGGCAGTTTTACATTCTGCTGGTAAAATACCTCCTATATGAAACTGACACCAGAGATAACCCTACTTTTGCTTCAGTTTCTTCTGTTGATCACTTCATGTGTTGATTTTCAATATTCAGTTTGTAAAATATGAACTTTTTAAAAATGCAGTGTGGTTTCTGGTAGAAAATACTGTTGTGTATCCAAAATGCCCCTTCTAATTTCACTGCCTGTAGTAACACATAGCATTAATTAGAGCAGAATAGGTAGCTCATCTATGTTGAGAACGATTGTTCGTTTTGAGAGAAAAAGCCTACTGGTACAAAATGGAAAATATTTGACCGCACTCTGCTGAGTTTGCTTAGTAAGTGTAAAATAAATTTCAGTAACTCATTTTGTTTTCCTAACTGTATAATGTTATTAAGGAAATAAACAACAAGATTAACTAAAATCTCCAGAGTAATTTTAACACAGAATATTAGAAGTGATCTGAGTGTTCTTAAATTTTTATCATATTGCAATGGCTTGGAGATCATGATAACAAAAATCATGAGAAAAAACAAGCCAGGCCAGACCAGTTACTAAAGGTACCTGACAAATACAGAATTACCAAAAATTATCAAAAATTATCAAAATTATCACAGCTTTTGATAATTTTTCTGTGCCATAATCCTAGTGTTCACAGTTCAGGGTCTTCCAAAGCCTGAAGTGGTGTTTTATATTTAATAGCCTTTGACAGATTTTATTTCCATGGATTTTCTGGTTTGATAAATACAAATAGATGATGCCCTTGAGAATTAAAAAAAGAAAATCTTAGTCATGCTTGGACACACTTCATTATTCTAACCAGAGAAGCAAATCACTGTCATGTACAGACATTTTTATGCCCACCTCATAGACATTATCAAATTTAATTCCATAATTGAACATAATTCCATTTATGTTCTTTAGGGCTATAAACCCCATTTCACATTGTGAGGGAAGGTGGGTAAGGGTGAGGTAGATACTGTGATCTTCACTGGCTTTGGGACTAGAAAGGAAATTGGAAGGTCCAGGGTTTCTGACTCAGAGGGCTCTGCCACACTGACTAGTTTATCTTCTCACAGAAACTGTGATCTGTGTGTTGCAGCTCATGAACAAAAGCTGAGCCCAGAAAAGAAAGTCTTGCCTAGCATTTGTTTTTTTGGTACTTACCTATGAAGATTTTCTCTTTCCATACGAATTTTCATGCTATTCCCTCTCTATGACTGGACAATTTCTGTACCTCTCTTGAGATTGTGTCAACAGAATTTCAAGATTACACTAGAAAGTCATCCTTTCCCCTAGATTTTATGTGAGTAAGAGGTGAAATCAGGTGAATGAAATAGTCTAACAGTAGGTCGGTAACCTTATGGACACATAGCTGTCAATGCAGTGTGGTGAGAGAAGAACACCATTTTCTAAAAAACAATAAAGGAAGAATTTGCTTGCCAGAGTCGATCCTGGGGCCTGCAGAAGAGAGAGGAAGATGAAGGATAGGGTGGTGTTTTCCAAATAAGGTTACGATCTTGCCCATTGACTTTAATGTTTACAGAACCAGGTCTAAGACGTGTAGTAAAAAAGAGCCAAAAGAATTTATGAATCCTTTTGGTCCTCCCTCCACCTTTTGTGGAAATTATAGCCTTGCTGTACTCATCCTTTGTTCCAAAGCAAAACAAAATCATGACCTGCAAAGGGCTGAATCAGGAAAGGCACAGTCTTCTGTAGTTGTCAAGAAAATATGAAATAGCTTTGACAGTTTTTATGCCCTTCAATTATCTGACTTTCCTGATTCTTGTATGGGAAATGTCAGATGTTGGCTGCTACAAGGGTGCAGTGCCTATCTCTATGCGCCATATACCACAGTGCTGTAAACAAAATTGTATCATCGAGTTAATTTCAGCACATCACCGAGATGTCAGCAGCCATAAGAGACAACATTTGAAGAGCAATTGTTCCCAATATGGCACATGTTGTATATCCCTATAAAGATACATGACACAAATATCTATCATGAGTTTTTGATTTCACAGTTCTAGAATGGCTTAAAAGATACAGTGAACTTTATGAAAATTCTTTCCCTCTTTTTTTTTTTTTCCTCTTTTTTTACCTTAACAGGAAATGGATATGGCAACCCCCGCAACTCACCAGGTCTGCTGGTCTCACCTGGCAACTTGAACAAGAATATGCAAGCAAAATCTCCGCCTCCAATGAATTTGGGAATGAACAACCGTAAACCAGACCTCCGCGTGCTTATTCCACCTGGCAGCAAGAGTACCATGCCATCAGTGGTAATGCATTTTCAAAGCTCTTCTTTTTATCTCCTTCAGATAAGAGTTATTTAGGAATTTTAAGGCTGGCTCAGGAAACTAAATTCTCGATTGTTTGTTTTTTCTGACTAGGGCTTGACATCAAGCTGAGGATGTAGGCTGAGTCTCTTTGATTACTTTTTTGAAGTCTTATTTACTTCCTATCTTTTGTCTGTTGAGCTGCAAAATAGGAACTGTGTCCTAACTGTGCACAGTCTAACCTTCTGCAGTCTCCTTCCCAATAGCTGAAAGAGTCTTTCCTGAGGTTGTTATAAAGGCTGAATTTAACCTGAGTATTTCTAACCTATTACGTTTTTCTTAAATATTTAGCCACACAGACTCTTAGCAGATGGCATATTAACAGTAATAAATTAATTTGAGCCCTATCACTGTGAGCTCCAAATTTTGTAGTGATTATAGGTAGTAAATAGACAGAGCAACAGAAAAGGGAGTATGAAATTTCTGTATCTTCTGCAAGGACTAGGGAAATTTAGGCAATATACTATTCTAGAAGGCTGAATTGGGAAGGTATCTTTTCCATGTCTTGTAGTTTCTTTTCAAAAGTTCGTTAGTGTTTCCAGGTAAAGCTGTTTGAATGATTTAACATTAAAAGTGAACTTAATTTAAAAAGATTGTAACTTAAATGACACAGTTTTCCATTTTACAACAAACATTATTATTCATCTAGCTTGATGCAAAATAAATTAATCATCAAACTAAAACCTCCCATAAATGTGATGCTACCTCCTAAGTGAAAAAGTGACAAATAGTCCTACAGGGCAATACTCAAAGTTGATCAAGGTAGTGACAGGCTGTCTGCATCAAATTATTTATTCCAAGCCTCTTAAAAATTATATTTTCCAAGAGACTCTGGGAGTGATCAGGTACAGCAAGACAGTCTGCAAACAATGGGACTGTGGAAGAAAAATTAATTCTTGGAGAATGTCTTGGGCTGAAAACTGGATAGGGTGTTTCTACAATTGAGTCAAACATTCCGTTAGAAGGAGGACAAATAAGAGATCGATGAGATGTATTTTTCCCAGGATATGCTCAGAAGGTGTTTAATTTGCTGCCCCTATGATATGAAAATATTCCCTAAGCTAAAACCTGCATCCTGGTAAATATTTATATTCGCTAATTTTTAACACTCCTTTCCTATGCAATCAGTCTGAGGATGTTGATCTGCTACTGGTAAGTGGTAATGATGTTCATCTTAATAACAAAGAAAAGAAAAACAGTTATTTTTTATGATGTACGTAAAATGTTGGTTGAAACAAAATGGAAAATACTACAATAATAACTGTGTTGTGAACAAAAAGGAGGTCATTGCAATTTTTTAAATATAGCAATAGAATGCCGGATGTAGTTGTTGCACATATTTAAGTTATGCATGCTAGAATTAAGCTTTCTTTTTGGTGGTGCATGGACAGCATGTAAACTTATATTGTTGAAGATAGTGCAGCCTTATGACATCTTTTTTGGTGGCTCTCTGGCCATTTTTTTCCTGCCACTCACATAATTAGAGTTCTCTAGTGTAATTTTACAGTGAAACATCTAGTGCCCTGGAGTTAAGGATAAGTGTGTAACTGCTGTGCAATCTAACAGGCTTGAAGGGTTTTTTTATTGCACAAAAATGAAGTAGTCAGAGCTCCGTCTCCTGGTAAGAGTTCAGTGTTCAGCAGTTTGGGGGTGCACCTCACTTTCAAAACCCAGCAGAGCTGGGTTTGGGGCTTTTTCTCTTGCCTTTTTGTTTTGCTTTGTTTTGCTTTGTGGGTTTTATTGGTTTTTGTGGTATATTTTTTTCTATATGAGNTGTAATGGGTTACTATGGTGACAACTGGTCTCTTGAAAGCTTGTAAATGATAGGGTTGGCAGAGTTCATCAAAGCCACATGTTAAATGATTAATTTCTAGAAATTTGTAACAGCCTGTATTTCTCATACGCAAAACATTCCCAGAAAGAAAATATACTCAACTGACTTAAAACTGGTCAATAATATGTTTATTTTACTTACTTTAAAAGAATCAAAGGATAAATAACTCCCAGTCTGCTCAGTCATTGGCTACTCCAGTGGTTTCTGTAGCAACTCCAACTCTACCAGGGCAAGGGATGGGAGGATACCCATCAGCCATCTCAACAACATATGGTACTGGTAAGTATGGGTGCAGAATGCAAAGGGTGGGGAAGGGAGCAAGGTGCTGACAAGTGTCTATCTTAGTATTAATGAATTAGCTAATGTTCTTTGGGAAAAACTGAAAAATTCATAGCTGTTATGCCTTTGTGCTACACTTGCTTATTCTGTACCTGTCACTAACTTCAGATGTATCTATTTTAAAGTTATGTGATTTGCTTGAAGAAAAACTGATTTGGTAGCTTTATTTCACNCTACCCACAATAAAAGCAGTCTTACTAGTTCAGTTACCTAGGAGATACTGATGTAATGGGTTACTATGGTGACAACTGGTCTCTTGAAAGCTTGTAAATGATAGGGTTGGCAGAGTTCATCAAAGCCACATGTTAAATGATTAATTTCTAGAAATTTGTAACAGCCTGTATTTCTCATACGCAAAACATTCCCAGAAAGAAAATATACTCAACTGACTTAAAACTGGTCAATAATATGTTTATTTTACTTACTTTAAA
>VXBQ01014265.1:0-15764 GCA_013400175.1 Phainopepla nitens | reverse complement strand
AAAAAAAAAAAAAAAGGAAACTTAAACCAGTTAACCGTTCTTAGTCTTCCTTGGATATAATTTCATGCAGGTGAGATCACCATGCTAGAGCCATGAGGGTAGTGGGAATAAGCAGCTTCACTACCTCCACACCAGGGTTCAGTAACTCTGTTGGCTATCACACCTCCCTACCGGGGAGGGTGCAGAAATGAGGCCTCAAGGCATCTTTACAGCTCCTGATGTGAGCTGCTGCTGTACAGAGTGTGTGCAATGACATACACATCCAGCACATTTACAGAACACACATATTGTTCAGAAGCAGACTGCCTGCTGGGCTCTGCAAGACTGTAACCAAAATGTTCTATTTTTCAAGTCTTTCTGATAGTCCATTTGTAGTTATGGTGAATTCGCAGGCTAAGAATGCTTTAGGTCTGCAGACCCAGTAAAGCCCTGCTAGATTACAGAATAATTATTAGTTCATTATTTGCTCCCAAGTTAATGAGTTGAGGGAAAAGGAAGATTTACTTTTTCTGCTGCAACTTAATGTGATTGGTGTAATTAAAATTAAAAGGCTTATAAAGTGACATGAAAATTATTATGCTAGTTGTTGTTTAATTGCTTCCTCTTTAATTCTCTCTTAATTTTTGTCTTTCTGTTTTCAAATCTAGAATATTCTCTGAGTAGTGCAGACATATCATCTCTCTCTGGTTTTAATACAGCCAGTGCTCTTCATCTTGGTTCTGTGACTGGCTGGCAACAGCAACACCTACATAACATGCCACCATCTGCCCTCAGTCAATTGGGGTAAGCAGTGTTTTCTTTATTTTACTGTCCTACAGAGACTTCAGTCTCCCCAGTAACTCCAAATGTGAAAGATAACATACTAGAATGTCAAGATAACATACTAGAACATATTCACTGTGTGTAAAAACTAGATTTTGAAAAAAATGTACAATGTAATTCCTGGAAAGTTTGCTAGGGAGCTACAATGAAATATTTTTTGTTCATGACATTTTCTCAGTAGTGTATTGTTTATGTTTCATTTTTACTCCTTTAAATAGAATTTTATTTCCCTACTAAAACCAAACCCCTATATTGTACTGATGCCATAGTTGCTATTTATGCTTTCAATTTCCAGTTACTGTTGCACAAACATTTACAGTAAACTAGAAAATTGTTTAGATATTTTAATAAAGTAAGACTTACATAATTAATTTATCTGAGATTAAGCCTTAACCTTATATAATAATCACATACTCCCTTCTGCTCAACTCTGAAATTCAAGTTTCATTTATTTGGAGATGATTTCTATGAGAAAGTAGCATGATTAGGCCGAAGAACTGTGAGCTCACAAAACTCATTGTGATGTGCCGGTGCTGAGGAGTGCAGCTATTCCTGCCCTCTAGTGGCTAATTTTAAGGTATTTATTCAAGTTTCAGAGAAACACAGCGCTCAATCGTGTCTAGATCTTTAGAAGTGTGAAAATTCACACTGGGAAATCACCTGAATAAGCAACCTCTTGGTTCATTTAAGTGGACAGATGTATGATTTTCAAATATTATGATATCTGTGATTTCTATTAAGTAAGACCATAGGCATCCGCTCATGTGGCACAGTAGCCTAATGTATTGTTAGAAATGTTGGAATTTTAAAAGGTTTAGTTATAAAAATAGAAGCTGAAAATACACAGCAGGAGTGCATTTATGAGGAAAAAAATTAATTCATATACATTTGAAAGGGAAACCATTTTTTCAGGAAGAGGTTTTCCACACATGCACTTTTTCTTTTTTTCAAGATTGTTGCCATAGTGTGGGGCGATTTAATACTCTAAATGTGGCTTAAACTTCAAAATTCTCCTTCTACTTTTGCTGACCATTTTTTGTAATTTATTTTAATGTCTGTACCATGTTGATAATTTGGGTTTTTAAGGAAAGCTATACAAATGTTTTGAAGGAAACAAATTTTTTAAACCTCATTTATGTATAAATAAGTGTATACAGGTATAAATGTCATAAAAACATACAACTGAAATACTTGTGCTAGAAAAAGAAATAGTCTTAATATCTTCCTTTTATGCTTTTCTTTTTGAGTTTACACAACTTCTGGGGCAGCATTCAGACTTACTTACAACTAAATTGATAAATTCTCAAATAAATTGGAAGTTCACATTAGGTATCACCATATAAAGAATTGGTGCCATACCAAGGAATGTAGTAAGGCTATTTTGTCAGTCGAAAAAAAAGTATAAATGAACTCCTAAGCTAACTACATGCCTCTTTAGATACATCACACATCATGATCTGTTTCTGATTCATATTGCAGAATGTCAAAGTGTAATGGCTGTGGCTGTGGAATGCTTTCTGAGTTGCTACTGCTATTATTATTATTCTTTCAGTGCTTTGTAAGTGAATTCAGCTATGAAAGCTGCTTCACAAACAGTTCTGGAGAAGTCTTCTATCACTGCAGAAAATCATAAGCCTTTATTTTATTCACTGAGTTCTACATGCAAGAGCATCTGTTTTAACTTTTAGATTACTTGAAAAACTTGAAATTCTGTAGAACATATTCAGTCCATGTCAACCTGATTTAGAATTTGCAAAAATATTTTTAAAATTAAATAAAATTACAGCCATCTTCACATACTTGAGAAAACACTTCCAGAAAGGTTTTGACAACATAAATCTAAGTGCTTAGTGAGATCGAATACTGAAAAGATTTGGCGGCTGTGAGATGCTTGTTGTTAACAATAGGCTATAAAAACCTGTGAGAAAACAGTTAATGGGAGAGATATTCCAGCTCTCCTTCAGGTTTTGTGTTTCACCAAAGTCTAAAGGTGAAAATCAGCTCTGCTTCCTCAATGCATGACAAGAATGTGATTAGTAGTAGAATAAGATAGGGTTAGATGTATTATCTTGCTCCAGATAAGTTCTCAGCAGTTTCAGTAACATTGCCAGAACCATCTTGAGGTAATTGGAGATCTCTACAGCCTAGCTCTTAGTTCTTCAAGTTGACTGTGCAATTAGGAGCCACACCAGTGCTGGGGGACTAGAAATTCATGGGGACATGGGAGTAGATTTTCCTGCCTGTTCAGCTTTTGGCCTTCGGCCAAGCCTGGTGAACAGCACAACAATGCAGAGCCTGTTTAGACATGACTGGGACATTAAAGCAAGTCAGACTTTTCAACTTTTTGGGTTAAAAAACAGAATAGTACTTTCATGGTCTTTTAACTGTGTCTACATCTGGAAAAAGTACATAATCAAATTCTAGTGGAAATCAGTCCCTCCCAAAGCTTTGGGATTTGGCTTGATTAGTACATCAATGTCTCTTAGAGCTTATTTAACTTGTACCAAAAAGACTATCAGAAATTGACTGCTGATAACCAGAACAGAAGTCCTTTCCAAACTTCATAATAAATTTTCAAGAATGCACAAATCCGTAGTATGGAATATATTCTCTTGCATCCACATTTCCTAGCCTAAGAGACAATCTTTTCGTCTAAAAGTAACATCCACAGGTGAAGTTTTCACTTTCCTAAAATATGAATGCAGAGAGAGAAACAATATTTAATCTGAAGGTGCTTCAGTATAGATAATTATTTATGTAAGATAAGTTTCTAAACCTCTACCCACATGAATAAAAAGTTGTCCAAACTCATGCATAATGTTGATTTGTTCTGTGACCCTTATACAGCAAGATTATTACTTAGCTACAATTACTTTTGATTAGATAATAACTATAGCTAGACTTAGGAAAATATTCTCCATTAAACTATTTCTACTGAAAAATTTGGAAACAGTTACATCATGTTTAATGAATTTGTATCAATTCTGCCAATTTCCTTGTTTTGAATAAAAACCTCATATATTTCAGATTGAGCCTTTTTTCTTATGCCACTTTTATAGATAAGACATTCTAGTAACTCAGTTTCATGCTATTTTTTTTTAATTTCCTGTAAAAAAAGTGTAAACCTTAACATGCGAGAGCTAAACAAAATGTCTTGACACAGAAATTTTTGTTTTGCTTTTACGTTGATCAGAAAAGTACTAAAAAATAAAAGAAACCAACTAAAAATCACTTAACTTTTACCTAAAAAAAAATTGAGAACAGGGAAGAAGTTGAATTGCTAGTAAGTCAAAAATATCTTCTCCTAGATACAAACTAGCACGTAACTAAAGTTACATATAAATTTAGCCATGAATTTTCAATGGTCCTTTACATGTATTTGTGGGGGGAAATTATGTGAACTGAGGAAGTAAAGTGATTTAGAGAAGCAAGAGTGGGTGTAAAACAAAAGGCTCATGAGGCTCCCTTCCTTCAATAGACCACTGTCTCACTCCAGAAAAACTAACATGATCCATGTTCATGTCCTCACTCATCACTTACTCAGACCTGCATTTCTACCTGTGCATGCTGAGCTCAGTACCATTTGGAGATTCAGACAGAAGGAGATGCACACAGTGTTATCATCCCAGGCTCGTGGCACCCTGTCCTGCTCCCCACTTTTCATACAGTAGAGCTGTGTAGATGTTCCATGTAGAAACCTGACAGGAACCAGCATTTCTCCACGTGGCCATCATAATCTTAATAAACATCAAATTTTAACTACACAGGCCTCAACAGGGAATGGTGTGCCAAGTTAAAATGTTAATTATCTTCGTTGTCCCCATAAAATGAAACGTTTCATAAAATATATGGAAAAAGGTGATGGTGTCTGCATAACTGGACTGCCCAGCACCTATTCCATACACGTAATTGTACAAGAACCTTTGAATCATTTTCTTTAGTTTCTGAGTAGGTTTGCCATATAAAAAACCAGGTTTGTTTACCAGGGAGTTTAGCAAAGGTTTCACATGGCTACAATAGGGCATGCTTGGGCCCAATTCAAGTAATTATATGAAACAACTGCAAAACATGCAGTGATACATTTAAGTGCAAACAGCTGTTTCTACACTCACACATACGTATTACAGGAAATTAAATCATTTTGCAGCAGACAGAATTCTTGTTTCTTATTGTGCACCTTCCATTCTAAGTAGAGGTCAATCCTTTGTTTATAATATAGATTAAAAGACTGCACCTAAGCACCTATTATTTCACCATTCACATGTATGTGTAACAGTACATGCAGATGACCATTTTAGCTTAGATGAACTTCTCATAAAAATGTTTCAGAAAATGTTGATGAAATATTGCAAATTATAATCAAATAAAAAGATATTAAATTTCAGAAATATTTTCAGCAGCAAAAGGCTATATTTAGAAGGAAAAAAAAAGTGAATCAAAATAAGTGCTACAATTTATTTATATTGTTTTAATATTGTTTTAAACCTCAAAAATTCAGTCTTGACCTGCCAAAACTATTTATGCTTTTCTAAATTTATCAACAAAAAAAAAAGGGAGGTGCTCAAAATTCAAATCAACCTGAAGCATTTATAAAACTGCCCCTAATTTTTATGCCAGGTGATTATGTAATACTGCTGCTGATTCACAAGGAATCTGTAGAAAAGTCCACAGAAATGCATTCTCAGCTCACTTCTGAGGCACGGTTAAAAAGGCGATATTCCAGCACAGCAATGCCAGCTCTATGTCATTGCAACTCAGTTTATCCATCTAGATTTGTTCCTTTGGATGTTGTGACACAGTAGGATGCCAATATGTTCCATGTGAACAAATTTGACTGAATATAGTTATTTTTGTCTATTTTTTATTTTTTTTTAATTATCCCCAGATTTGCAAAGTGGCATGTCACTTGCTCAAATCAAACACTTCTAAATCAAGTCCCCACGCTCCACCATCCTTTATTATCGAACTTTCATGTTTAGCTATAAGCTTGGCATGTAAAATCATGTGTAATCTTACCATGCTAAAGTGACAAACTGTTTACTCAGGTGAAGTCCTAGGATCTCCTAAGCAACACAAGAATAAAATCACTGGAAATTAACGGAAAAAAAAATATAGACATAAATGTATATTTTATTATTTGATTCTCTTTGGACTGTTTTTAACAAGTTTTCAGGAAGAGTGGAATACTTCACTAAGTTAGAATGGCAAACTATTATATTTACAGTTTCTTATATGTGATGATTTAATATTTACAGAAGCAATTCAAAGAAAATATCCCCTTTGAAAAAACAAAAAAGGTTACATTTTTTTACTGTGAAGGCTATTACTCATGAGCTCTGTAACTTAGGAAAGGGCTCATTGCAGATTTGAAAAATTCATCTGTATAGGAATGAAGGGTTGATGAAAAAATTGGAGGAAGAACATCGTGTTTTCTTTGTTTTCTAATAAGATCCATTCATTATTAAACACTGCACCAATTCCTAATAAAAGTAGATTATATCATTCAATATTGAAGCCATATAGTTTTATTTTAAATCTGTCAGAAGAAAAAAAATTCATCAAAGGAGTTGTAAATGTTGTTTAAGTAATACTTAGCACTTAGCTGATAAGACACTAGGGAAAGTAGAGTATTTCAGTAAACGAAAAGTCTGCATCTAAACTTACCTGTGTCTTCTACATTCTTAGAAATTCCTCCCAAATCCCAATATTACATCTTGCCTGCATATCCCTTTAGGTTTAAAATCTTGTGAAGTCAAGATTTCTACCCCTGTATAAATAAATACTCATGAACAGTAACCTTGAAATTCTGTTCCTAGGGTAAGACACTAACTTCAGCTTAGCAAATGATCCCTGAAGTGGTACATAATGGGAATTTCATGTTGAGATTTCTGTTTTAATAACGAAAAGTCAGGTTTTGCCAGGAGGTGGTGCTTTTGCACAAAATGTTGTGCAGATGAAAGTAATCTCATTTCTCCCATAGAGATAAACTGTGTTCTCAGTATCCACTCTCTTCCCTGTTTCGTCTTTCCTCTGCCACTACCTGCCCAAAAAATTCATACAAAAAAAGGAAAAAAAATTTGAAAAAAAAAGCTTAGAATATTTGTATAGTTTACCTTTGAACAAGTTTCAGCATAGCAGTCTGTCTGCCAGTAGCATCCTCCAAGCTTGGCTTTCCTATGGGCAAACAGTGTAGTCCTCCGTCATCTTCTGCTATTCCTCAGGTTCCCTTTTGAAGTTTATCTAAATGCATTCTGGATTGAATTATGGATTCACAGATTTAAACCCTAAAATCATATCTATATCCTTGCCTGCCTTTGCTATTTTGTTGATGTCAGTGTTAGGACCGGTAATTTCAACTCTCTTCTGAAAAGTATAAAAATCACCAGACCAGATTTTTTTTGTTTCTGTTTTGCGTTTGAAGTCACATGTCAAAACAAACCGTATTCAAAATAGCTGGGTACAATCAAAATAATTGGATTAAACCCAGTAAAAAGTCCATTCTTCCCCTGTCTCAGCTGATGCATACACACACACAGAAGTATTAGTTATACAGAGGCCTGCAGGTGCTTCCAACAATGCGAAGGCTCAGCTTCCCAAAGCGAGACCTCTCTCCTAACTGAGGGCTTATCCCCCTAAAGCTGACCACGTCTGTTGTGGTGCTGTCGTCTCCTGGAATTCATGAATTCTGCTCAGACAGCAGCCCCCATGAAATCTGCATGTGCTGGTCCTGTGCGAGCCTTTACACTGGTGTTTCGTGTGAGTGTTTGTGCATATCTGGGGGCTCCATGCCTCCTCCGTCTGTAACTGGGTTTCCTTTCCTCCTACAGAGCTTGCACTAGCACTCATTTATCTCAGAGTACAAATCTCTCCCTGCCTTCTACTCAAAGCCTCAACATCAAGTCAGAACCTGTTTCTCCTCCTAGAGACCGTACCACCACACCATCGAGATACCAACAGCACACGCGCCATGAGGCGGGGAGATCTCCTGTTGACAGTTTGAGCAGCTGTAGCAGTTCCTACGATGGAAGCGACCGAGAAGATCACCGGAATGAATTCCACTCCCCCATTGGACTCACCAGACCTTCGCCGGACGAAAGGGAAAGCCCCTCTGTCAAGCGCATGCGGCTCTCTGAAGGATGGGCAACATGATAACTTTATTACCTATTAGTTGGGATTTTTTTTTCTTGCAGTGTGTGTGTGCTATACCTTAATGGGGGGGGAGGGGGGAAGGGTCGATATGCATTATATGTGCCGTGTGTGAAAAAAAAAGTCAGGTACTCTGTTTTGTAAAAGTACTTTTAACTTGCCTCAGTGATGCAGTATAAGGATAAACAGAAATGCTGAGATAAGCTTAGCACTTGAGTTGTACAACAGAACTCTTGTACAAAATAGATTTTAAGGCTAACTTCTTTTCACTGTTGTGCTCCCTTGCAAAATGTATGTTACAATAGATAGTGTCATGTTGCAGGTTCAACGTTATTTACATGTAAATAGACAAAATGGAAACATTTGCCAGAAATGGCAGATCTTTACTGAGAGAGAAAGCAGCTGTTATGCAACATATAGAAAATGTACAGATGTTTTGACAGACCCAGCAGTTGGGTGGCCATAAATTGATGCTAGAAAGAAACTGGGTCACCTAACCTACTTAAAATGCTCACAAACATGCAGGCATTTTGTTAGAGTATGGCACTCAGTTAAAAAGGATCAAACCATTTCAAGAGGACCATACTTATAGAAATGTTGAGTTTGAGGACTGACATATTTAATTTTAAAAATTCTGGGTCTGCATCACTTATTAAATAAAAAGTATAAAATTATGTACATTACATTTTGCTTATTTTCATATTAAAAAGTAAGACAGAGTTTGCAAAGCATTTGTGGCTTTTGTAGTTTCCTTAAGCCAAAATGTGTTCTTTTTTCCTTGATAGCTTTGCTAATCTTTTAAGCAGTCCTGAAGAAACAAACAAAAAGGACTTTTTGTATAGAAAGCACTACCCTAAGCCTTGAGGAACTCCATGCTTTGCTAACCAAGATAACTGTTTTCTCTTTGCAGAAGTTTTGTTTTTGAAATGTGTATTTCTAATTATATAAAATATTAAGAATCTTTTAAAAAAAATCTGTGAAATTAACATGCTTGTGTATAGCTTTCTAATATATATAATAATTATGGTAATAGCAAAAGTTTTTGTTCTCTTGATAGTGGGGAATTATATTTGTGCAGTTGCACATTTAACTATTTTCATTCAATTTTCTTTTATTGGGTATACATTTTACAGATCAAAGTCAGCTGTTGAAAGACTGATCTGTAAACAACTAGACTTTACCCATGGTGTAACAACTAAAATCATTTTAATACAGCATTTTACAATCAGTTGGGTGAACTGCCATCCGTTGTATATACTGATTAGTTCTTTCATGCTGTTTTGTGCATTGTAACAAGTTAAGGGCCCTTCTATTACTTAACGTCCTGCGTATCTTGTAGTTTTCCATGGGTTAAATGACAAAGTGGCGTAACTTGGCCCTTTCTCATTAATGAAGCTGGTATTCTGCCTGTCAGAATTGAATGTGCAGCTCTAACGGCTGTCAACTATGTGAGTGCAGGTAAAAATGTGCCGAAGCAGCAGGGCGAGGCAAAGGGAGGGATCGGCACAAAAGTGCCTGTTGTATAGATTCCTCCCCTCTCCCACAGACATAAAACTCTTAAAGAGATCATCAGTCAAATGGTGGTCCAAAATCAGTTGATTTTACACAGCCGATATTGGCCATCTGGTCCTTGGTTCTCACGGACCTCTGCAGTCACATCATCTCACAGCGGGCATGTTGTTGAGCAACGCTCCCTGTGTGTTTACGCCAGAGTAGGACTTGCTTCAGCACACAGCATCCACATTTTCTCCAGCCTCATATTGTTCCTTTGACTAAGATAGCCTGACCAGAGGGAATGTGTCATTTTCTTCAAGTCCCTCTTCGTCCCTCTTGTATGTTAGAAAAAAATGGTATATTCAAGTGTTTCAGTTTAATCTTTCTGTTGGAGGGAAAAAGTGTTTGAGCAAAATGTTAGTGCCATAGTAAAAGTGTAATATTTCTCCTTTTTTCAAGAGTCCTTCTAGGTCTCAACTACATACATTGACATTATGATGAAGAATATAGAATATGCGACAGCGAAACGTCAACACAAAGTACTTTGAAGTGAAATCCACACTCTTTTTTCCACCTATACGTGCAGTTGCTGTGCACTGCTCAGTGATGGAGTGTACCTCTCTGTAGTAGAGAATGATGATCAGACTACAGTGTGCATTAGGACATAGGCTTTTCACTTACCATGACTTTACAGAAGCCTGCCTTACAGGCACTTTCAGCTGTGAAGGGGCTAGTACATAATCTGGAAACTCTTTAAGCAGAATACGTTGCTATTAATGCATCCATCTTATCTCGTGTAGCAAACTGCAGGGTAAACAAAGATACGCATGTTTTTAAAAAAAAAATATTAAAAAACTTAAAACAAAACAAAAAAAAAGGTAAAATGGGGCCCATAATTAATTTTAAAACACAAAAACCCTGTGTTTTAAACAACTCTCTTCACCCTCAGATTAACCTGTACTCATATTCTCTTCTGAGAATTTTAAACTTTAATGTGTCAAAAATATGCAAATGTATCACAAATATATCTTGTCATTTCAAGAAAAAATACAATTTTATTGGTATGGTAGTAGAAATTTCTCAGTGGGGAAGGGGATTTGGTCTATTGATATATTAAGAATAGCCATATTAATAGTTTACCTTGCGATTTGCCTCAGCAACACATGAAAAAAAAGAAAGATATCATTTAATGAAGATGCAGTGTAATATATCACTGCAAGTAACTAAGCAGAAAGTAGCGTGAAAAGTATTGCCTGGGCAATTTATATTAACTCTGACAGTGATTTTTGTACAAACATGAGTAGAACAGAATCACATGAAAATAAATGCCAGTCAGCCCTCTTGATCCTGCTGCAGAGGGCAACTAACTTACACTGGCAAAATTGTGGGGGATAATGCATATTTGCAAACTGATCTAATGATAAGAAGCACAACTTTGATTGTGAAGTCACTTTCTGTAAACTATTACTGTCTACCTTTCTTGTTCCTTTATCTGTATCTTACCATTTATTGTATTTGCAAAAGCTAATTTGGGTTTATTGTGTGATTCCTTTGTATTTAAGGAGTTTGGGGCAGAGCCCTGAAAGAGTATTAACATTTGCTTTACCTTAACCCATGCTATATGATGTTTTAGGCAACATTCTTAATTGTAAGTTCAAACACCTGAAGTGGCATTCTAGACACCTGCAATTATTGTTATAGCTAAGCTAATCTCTATTAAAAGGTGTTGTCAGTTAGTGTTTAATTGCTGGTGACAATTATATGATATACCCTATCTGCACAACATATATATATTGTATGCATTGAGCCATTCACAGTAAAGCTTTGGTCATTTCAGTGTCTCTCAAAAGTTGTGTTTTATAACAAAATGGCTTATATTTTTCCCAGAAGAGGAATTTAGCAATTTTTAATGACTAGTGTAAAAATTTGCTGTTGTCCTCAGATCTTTTTCAAGTAAAGTTAGCATAAGAATAGAACTCATAGGCTGTTTTCAAGGACGTCAACCCTTTTGTATTGTATTTGCAATCCTATATACCCACTTTTATCTGTAGTCTAACAGCTGTTTTGTTTTCCTTCTTCCTTCACCTTGAAGGTAAATGCTTTGTAATTTTTTAAAAGCCACTTGAAACCTCAATAAAGGCTGTTGCCTAAACATGGCATACTTCATCTGTTCCTGTTTGTGCCATCTGCTGTGATGTCGTCAGTTATATGGCATTAATTTCCTGCCACTACAGGTCTCTTGAAGGACTGATGGAACATTGGTGTCTGTTAGAATGCTTCAGACTGTAGATGTAATAAAAGGCTTTTGTTAATATATTTTAACCAAAGATGTGGAGCAATCCAAGCTTTGAGCCACAGACTTTCTGCATCAAAAGTATCCATTTGATTATTTTCATAATCACATGTTACATTTCTACCTTCCCTTCTCATACCTCAGACTGATCCGTACCTCAGTTTGATTCAAACAAAGGTCAGTTAAGAAAGTCATTTAAAAAAATATTAAAAAATTAAAAATGCAGTACTAAAGTCTTTTGTGTATTTAATATCAGACCTGGGTTACTGCAGGCATTACACTTGGATTGCTTCAGATGGTTTGTTGTATCCTTTTTTTCTTTTTTTCTTCTCTTTCATGGGGATTTGCTTCCATAAAACAATGGTGATAACAAAATAGCTTGTAAATGGGAGCATACAAGCATTTGCAACAAATATTAAAGTAGAGGCTCACAGCGGCATAAGCTGGACTTTGTCGCCACTAGATGACAAGATGTTATAACTAAGTTAAACCACATCTGTGTATCTCAAGGGACTTAATTCAGCTGTCTGTAGTGAACAAAAATGGGAAAATTTCAAAAGATTCTCCTGCTGGAAATAAGGTATAATTTGTATTTTGCAGACAAATCAGTAAAGTTACTGGCTTTCTTAGTGATATGGTGTCTGTTGTGCATTTTTTTATTAATTTAAATAGTGTCCAGTTTTCACTATTTCAAAATGTAATACATGAAAGAATCAGTGCTTTAACTACCAACAGCTGCCTCAAGGTCCCTTACTGATTATTTGTGCTTGCTTTTTGAAAGCTAAGCTATATTTTCTGGCACACATCACCCCACCAAGTCAGGGAAACTCCATCACTGCACTGGAGTCAGTGTCACCTGGAATGAGGCCGTCTGAATCTGTCCCTAGCAGAAGAGCTAGGTGAAATAAGGCCTGGCTTTCAGGTGCTTAGTTACTGGCAGAGAATCTAAACTCCCATATATACATGTCCTGTGAATACTACCCATGGGGACAACCATGCAAAAACCTACAAAAAATGCATGTTCTGTGTCAAAATCAAATATCATTGGGTCTATGCTCTGATTATATTCTCTAACAAAACTGCCTAAGGACTGTGTCAGAATGAATCTATTCACTTTTCTATACTTTTTTCTCTGAATGTTTGGTTTTGCTTGATTGGTTTTTTTGTTTATTGGGAGTTACAGGAGGGTTTCCAACTAATATTTATAGTTTCAGAGTTTAAGAATAAAAGAATCACTTTATTTCAAAAATATGTGTTTTTATGCCAGAAGCAGACAAGCTGTTAAGAAGTTAAGGTGCTTGGTGAATATGATAATTTCAAAAATAACTTTACAAAACCAAGTTTCTAAATAGGTTTATGAAAGAAAAGAACTGTGCTGTTCTGTTCCTTTTGATGACAATTTATTTTAAGAGAAATATTGCTAGTGTTGCAGTGTTGGGCACAGCCTGGCAATGAGATACTAAAACTAAGATTAAATGTCATTGGTTTTACTACAGAATATATTTTGTACAAGAAAATAGCTATTTTGTCATCCATGTGATTAATACTGCTAATTCTGTTCCTGCATTGGAAAAGAAATTACTTAGAAAATAGAGTCTGTTATGTACTTTGTTCTGATATTTGTTTCTCTGGGAAAAAAATAAGCATGAATATACTGATTACTTTTCTTTAAATTCTATGAGCCGTGTTTATAAACAATTTTAAAAATTATGTTGCAGTAGGAGTGTGGGGGGTTAACAATTCTTTAAATAAGCTTTTTCACTTTAGGCTCACATATGTCATCCTAAAAAGCAATTGTGAAGTGTACAGTCTGAGATAATAACTAAGTCACGTAACTTTTCCATCCACAGTGTTCACTTTCCCTGAAAATTGATTTCTTCTTTTCTCTAGCAAAAATCAATATAACATCTTTGTAGAACTGGGAAACTATGCTGAGACAGTTGATGAATATGTCACATTAAGGAGAGCAAGCCAGCAATGTGGCTCATTTATACCTAAGCCTTTCTCAAACACAATGCCTACATTTCCAGAGGTAATATACTGGGAGTAAGAGAATCCAAGGAGCAGCGAGGATGAATGATTTTAAAACAATCAGTCTCTAAGCACCAAAAAGATGTTGTTCATCTCTATTGACAGGCATAGCCTATTCCTCCTTAATTCAGTGGAAGTTTATCAGTGCAGCAAGGTTTTACCTGCTCCATCTAAACTGATATATGGAACTCCAGTTTTCTGGAGTCCCTGATTTTAGGACATTCAGACTGCTTAGTCATAGGGCTACATTTTTTGTATTCATGTATTGTATTTAATGTATTCATATATTGTATTTAATGTTTTACACTAAGTATTAAGAGCACCTGCAGTAGGTAAATCTGTACTGCATTCTCTGCACTCCATGTAGACACATCCAAGACAACTCTATTGTGAGCAGATATTTTGGTTAACAGTAGTCTCTCTACTGCTGGTGTTTATTCCTCCTCTTCCAGTAGATATTCTAAAATGCTTTGATTCCATTCTGCATCCCCTTGATTGGTAAAGACACTTGAAGGCTAACATGAGAATACATTTAAAATGCTGAATTTAAACTGAGTTCATTGCTTCTGAAAGGTGCAAAGTGTGCTGTTCTAATTGTCCTTTCTATCCTCTTCTTTATGCCTCTGTCTGTGGTTCATTCATAGTCTGCCTAAAGTTTTCAGCTCCACGTATCTGTCTGTATTTATCTGGACAATGATCCGTAAGTTCTTTTAGGTTACAAAGTGTTGCCTCCTTCTGGGAGCAGGGGTTGATCACCATTAGCTGTGCAGGTTTTACTTCTCTGACCAAAGACATAACATAATGTAATTGAAGACTTAACTGTGCAGGAAAACTTAGAAGTGATAAAACTTAAAGGTAGTGTGTTTGCATGACAAACATAATTGGTGTAAGACATTATTTTGTTTTTACACCACATTGCTTAGCTAATTATTTTCTGTAGAGTTGCTCAGGATCGGGTTTTCAGTCTCACAGTGAAAATGCAGCATCCTGTGAGGCCCAAGTCACTTTTTTGCAACCTTTTATACTATGGTAGCATTTTTTTTAGGGAAATGAAAGCTAGAAAATATCATTATGACATCCTTTACAGCTGTATTTTTGCGGTGGGAAAACTTCATCTAATACATATTACTCTGCCTGTTCTGAATACAGAACAAGATGGGCAGGAGGCAAATTTGCTTGAAAGGAGAAACTGCATAAAATATGAATTTTCAGCTTGGAAAATACATGAGTGAGAGAGTATATCCTTATGTGTGAATAATATGGAAGTAGCAGATCTGCAGGAAAATACTATGTGTTCTATCTCAAAAACATTGGAAGTGCAGGATACATATACAAAGAAACCATCAGACAGCATGTTCACAAGGGCATATAATGAGTATGTTATGTGTAATTAAGTAGCGAGATTTTTGGCCATAAAGGATTGTGAAAGCAAACATCCTAGGTAAGTTCATAATGGTTTAGATAAGTTAAAAGGGCATAGTTGCATTTGTCTTGCTAAGCATGATGGTACACTTAAGAGTATCCAGCTAGAGTAAATGAAGATTTTCCATGGCTTATTTTTGGAAAATTAGAAGCATTCTAGGGAACAGTTCATGTATGCTTTTCATTTTTGTATGTTCTTCCTCCTGAAAATCCCCTACAGACTAGTGTCAGGGTAAAGATAATGAGCTAAGTGGACTTTTGTTCTGATCCCATATGGCAGTTCTTGTGTTTAGACATCACATAATATAACCATCCTAATTTTCCCTACAAACTCTTTTTTTTCAGATTATGCATATTGATTTTACAATGATGGAAATTAATACAATACAAATGAAGCATTCAGTACATAATCAGCCAACAGTTAAATCTGTAACATAGCATGGCTTTGCTTTTGGAGGAACTCTAGGGAAAAAAAAGAGAATTTATGACTTTTGGAAGAAGAGGCAGGCAACTGAAGAAGAAAACAAGATGTCATTAGGTCATGTAAAGAGAAAAT
>VXBQ01014260.1:54319-65293 GCA_013400175.1 Phainopepla nitens | reverse complement strand
AGTGCCCGTGTGCTCTCCGTGCCTGCCCCGCTCTGCTGTCAGTGACACCGTCCCCACCACTCCTGGGATGGGCTTTTCTCTCTGCTGATCTCTGCTGGTCGTGAAAGTCAGCCTGCCTTCTCTCAGTTCAGTCAAGGGCACAGGATCATCTTAGGGGACATCCTGACCCTCTAAAGCTTCATGAGCAGGTCCTTGAGCTGTTTTGTGAGAGTATCTGTGTGTTGAGTGTCACGTGCATGTGATGCACCTGAGCTGGAGTTCACATCCGTGAGCTTGTTATGTTTGGGCAGTCACTGATTGTAGAAAGGGAGGGAGTAGAGAAGCAGTCAGTGGGAAGGAGGTTTTGCTAGCAGTTCTGAAGAGTTTCCTACACGTGCACTAAGAAATTTGAGTGCTGTTGCAATCAATATTTTATAGACTTGGCTCAGTTTTTAGTGTATATTTTATTTTCCATCTCAAATTCCTGTAGGTTCCCTGAGCAACCAGAGGGAAGTTGCCTCCCAGCACCTGCCCAGATACTGCTCAGTTACAAATGACAAAAATACTCTGGCAGGAGAAGCATGAGAACAAAACTCTGTCTTCTGTTTGAAATTCAGATGTTCCCCTGCCACGTTGTATTAAAGATTTCTTTTCCTCTAGGTTATTTCAAATGCAAAGAATACAGTACAAAGTTTTAAAAGATTTCATGGTCGTGCATTCTCAGATCCCTTTGTTCAAGCTGAAAAAGCAAGCCTTGCCTATGAACTTGTCCAGCTGCCAACAGGCTCAACTGGCATCAAGGTAAGTCTGGCATGGTTGAGAAGGAGCCAGAGGAGGAAACTGATAAAGTTTCCTTTTATTTCTGTTTTGAATCTGCTCGCTGTGGTTTGTGTTCTCTTTTGAATGGAAAGCCTTCATAGGGAGGGGAATAAAAGGCTGATAATGGGGATGGTGCATGGGCTCCACTGCAGTGTAATGAGTGTGCACAATTTTTATTTGAAGGCCATGTATATGGAAGAAGAAAGAAACTTTACAATTGAGCAGGTGACAGGAATGCTTCTGACCAAATTAAAGGAGACCGCTGAGAATGCACTTAAGAAGCCTGTGGTTGATTGTGTTGTTTCTGTGAGTATGGAATCCAACAAAATACACAGAATTACTTACTGCCTGAGCTGAACTGGCTGCAGCACTAAATTAAATCTCATTAAATTGGAAACTTGAAGGTCCAGGTATCTTTCTTTTCTGTTTAAACTGAATCTTGCCCCTCTTGGAAACTAGACTTATATCATTGATGGTCTTAAATTGCTGCTAATTAGCAGGATAAATAATATTTAATACCTGTTTCTGATTATGTGCTCCAAAAATGAGTGGCTTGTGATATGGAATGGAAAAAGAAACTTTGTCTTTATGTAATTTTTGTTTTTTGCTTTTTGTCTATTGCAACTGAAACGAGCACTGCATTTGAAGGAGGCCTCAGCCGTGCTCACTGTCCAGCCTTGTAACTGTTCCCTGAAGGTGGCTCTGTCAGTGTTAATATTGGCTCTCTGACCTCCTTGCAGGTTCCTTGTTTCTACACAGATGCAGAAAGGAGGTCTGTGATGGATGCTACCCAGATTGCTGGTCTCAACTGTCTGAGACTAATCAATGAAACAACTGCAGGTAATTCCTTCCTCTCTCTCAGTGTTGCAGTTCTGCTACATCAGAGGGCTTTTATTCTGCCAGTGAGCCTTGCTGGCTGCAATTACACCTGGTTGTATACACTTGAAATAGATGAGTTGATCAGAAAGTTTCTTAAATTCTGGTCTGTTTTTTAATTGCTTTACAAAGGCATAAAGATATTTGGTGAATATCTGTTTTAATGCAGCTGAGGGAGGGGCTGGTACTGTCTAATGTTCTTCCATGTTTCTTTAGCATTGGGAATTTTGTTTATTCAATGTCTGTAGCTTGAGAAGCACAATGAAATGTTAATGCTGATTCCTGATTACCACTTATTTCTTGCTAATTACAAACCTCTGTGTCCTAACTATACTTTTATTTCTGTAGTTGCCCTTGCATATGGGATCTATAAGCAAGACCTGCCTGCCTTGGAAGAAAAGCCACGGAACGTTGTTTTTGTGGACATGGGGCACTCTGCATATCAAGTTTCTGTTTGTGCATTCAACAAAGGCAAACTGAAAGTAAACAAGCTGTTACAGATCCATTTTCATTATCTGTAGAACATTCATCAGCACATCCATGGACTGTGGCAGCAAGCTTGCCTCTGGCTTCGCAGAGGGGCATCCACACAGCTCAGTTCATGTTCTTCAAATTGCACTTTGTCTGGAGCAAAAAGTAGGGCAGGGAACTGGAGAGCCTTTAGCAGTGTGTGGAGGAGGCAAACATGCCTTAATCAGTGGATTCTGGCAGAGAATAAAAAACCTGGGTTAAATGGTTTATTCAGAAATTATCATATCTGACTGTGCTGCTTTCAAAAAAATACTCCAGTTCAGTCATGAGGTGTGGTGTTAGAGCAGGAATTCCTGCAGTGGAAGTGACAGAATTGTTTCTGAGCCCTCACTGTGGTGCTCATGAGGGAGAGGAGAAACATTCCTGGTTGCTTTAAGCTGCCAGTGGAAGCTCAGCAGATGGGTGTACCTCTGAGTGTACACTGCCAAAGCATTGCTGTTTTCCAGCAAATACATTTCTTTCCAGCATTTTATTATTAATATTATTTATTATTACAGTCTGGATTATGCAGTTACAATACCTTTCTCATGGTTGGCTGGAGATGCAAAATTTGAAACATGAGGTAGTGAAATGTAGAGAAATGTTGTGACAACATTCGTTTTTCTCATAGTTTTATTTAGTGAGGAAATGTTACTTTTGTATTTCTTGGGGATTTGTTTTTTAAACTCAGAAGCCATGGCAGTGGGCTCCAGCGTGCAGGGCTATTAGCCAGGGTAGAGGCCAAAGCCATCTGATACTTCACTGATTTCTGTTCCTAAAAAAATAAATTCCTGCTGTGTTTACAGAGCAGAATGAGCTGAGGTGGGTGGGCTACAGGTGTTCTTTGCAGATAATTCCTTCATCAAAAAGGAGCACCTGTTTTAAGAGTTAATATCATTTATTTTTTTCTAGTTTTATTTTTAGCTTGATGTAAGCATGTTCCACCCTTAGGAGGCATCAAATATTAAACTGGGATATGACTCAAACTGGCAGTGGCTAAGCAGAGTTTGGAAACAGGGATCTGCTCCCAGCACAGGCTGTGGAACAGATTGTGTTGCTAAGTCCTGCCCTATCTCCCTAAATTCCTTTCGGAGCAGTTGTCACCTCATTCCAGGAAGGCCGATTTCTTTGACTTAGAGCTGAACTGTGTTTGAAACAAAGCACTGCTGTGATGTTAACTGCCAGTTGCTTTCAGTGGGCAGTGGCACATTGTACTGATACTGAGGGGTTCCCTTCCTTTCAGGTTCTCGCTACAGCCTTCGATACAACCCTCGGAGGCAGGAAGTTTGATGAGGTGTTGGTGGAATACTTCTGTGAGGAGTTTGGGAAGAAATACAAACTTGACATCAAGTCCAAGATCCGAGCGCTGCTGAGGCTGTACCAGGAGTGTGAGAGGCTGAAGAAGCTGATGAGTGCCAATGCCTCTGACCTGCCCATGAACATCGAGTGCTTCATGAATGACATAGATGTGTCTGGAACCATGAACAGGTAACCCTGGCTGCCCTACAGGGGAAGCTTCAGAGTGCCCTTCAGGCAGTTCAAACCTTGGTATGAAGTGTCAGCTCTCGGGACTGCAGGGAGGTGAGAAATCAAAGAAAAACATATGCAGGAATGCTGCTGGAAATGAAAATATTTCGAGCCTGGTCAGTGGCCTTGAGTTAGGAGGGAGGGCTGGGAATGTTGCAGGGATGCCAGGGTTACTGGAACCAGGTTTTGTCTGGGAGGATAGGACTGGGGAGAGAAAACCCTGCAGTACACAGTGAAAGTGGCATTCCTTCAGTTTGGGCATCCTGTTTGCAATGTTGCTTATGGTGTGCTAGAGCTTTATTTATGGCTTCCTCCAACAGGAGCAAATTTTTAGAGATGTGTGAAGGGCTCCTGGCAAGGGTGGAGCCGCCCCTTCGCAGCGTGCTGGAGCAAGCCAGTAAGTGGGGCTGTGGGGGGTGCTCTGCATGCAGGCTGCAGCCAGCCACAGTGCAGGCTTCCTTGGCATGTTGGACACAAACAACAACTTCTTGCTCAGGAGTTTCAGGATTAAAACACTTTCTCCCTCAAGCTAACAGCTGAAATTTTTACTGCTTAGAAACTTGGCCTAAAGTTGGTCTGTTAAAACTTCTGTTTTATGATGTCGGCGTATTCGTGTGAAAGAGAAACATTTAATCTGTTGTCTGACTCCTTTCTAGGGTTGAAGAAGGAGGATATTTATGCAGTAGAGATAGTTGGTGGTACCACAAGAATCCCTGCCGTGAAAGAGAAGATCAGTAAGTTTTTTGGCAAAGAAGTCAGTACGACCCTGAATGCAGATGAGGCTGTGGCACGAGGCTGTGCACTGCAGGTAAAAAGTGCTGTTTGCTTTAGCTGTGAGAATACAAAGCAGCATCAATAGCTACTTGCTGAATGAAATGCTTGTTCACCTAAAGTCTGAACGTTTGTAATGTGGCTTTTGTGCTCTTGCAGTGTGCAATTTTGTCCCCGGCTTTCAAAGTGAGAGAGTTTTCTATCACAGATTTGATACCATATCCCATCTCCTTGCGATGGAATTCACCAGCAGAGGAGGGCCTCAGGTAAAACCAGTCCAATCTTCTTGCATGTGACAGCTTAAAATTACTGGTGATGATGAGAGCAAATAACAAATGTCAGTAAATACTCCCAGAACAGGGTATTTCCAGGGTTAAGTGTGCATTTTACACTTCCAGTTCTGATACTTCTGAAGTGGAAGTGATGACAGTGGAAAACAAAAGCAAGGTTGAGTGGCAGTTTGGCACTTCTGCATGGCTGTTGGTGTAACTTAAGCTGAAAGATCAGGACAGACTTGGCGCTTCTTAAGGAAACTTCTCCCCTAAGTGTCTCCAGAAATGTTTTGTTACCTTCCAGCTGTGTCATACTGAACACAGGCTGTGTTTTCTCTTGCAGTGACTGTGAGGTCTTCCCCAAGAACCACCCTGCTCCCTTTTCCAAGGTCCTCACTTTCTACAGGAAGGAGCCCTTCACTCTGGAGGCCTACTACAGTTCCCCCAAGGAGCTGCCTTACCCAGACCCTGCTATAGGTTAGCACCATTCTGTACCTTTAAGTAAGAGTCTTCTCTGTGTTTCAAGCCTTCTCTGTCTAATTACATAGTCTGGACATGCAGCCTACTGCAAATGCTCTCAGGACAACATTTCAAATGGATTTTCAGTAAAATAGGTGGAGTAACAAAGTTTGTGGGTGAAAAGAGCATCCTAATGCTGGAGCAAACCTGGAAGGGGCACACTGAGAGTTGTGCAGTCTTTTGCTCTGATAAAAGTAACACCAGGTTTTACATAAGAAATTCCCAATAGCTGTGCCCCAGCACTACTCAGTAAAAAAAATGAGATTGTCCAATTTGAGTAGGTTTTAACATTCCCTGAGCACCCTGCAGTGAGCTGTGTCAGCAGCTGTTGGGGTTTGCTTTGCATTCAGCACGCAGGTTAATCAGAAGCGTTGGGTTTTTTCTCTCTGTTTAGCTCACTTCTTGGTTCAGAAGGTCACTCCCCAAACAGATGGATCCAGTTCCAAAGTGAAAGTCAAAGTCAGAGTAAATATCCATGGCATCTTCAGTGTTTCAAGTGCATCTCTGGTGGAGGTTCATAAATCTGATGAGAACGAGGAGCCCATGGAGACAGATCAGCACGCCAAGGAGGAGGAGGTAACAGAATCACTGCTGCCAGTGCTCAGAGTCCCTGTGGAGCACAGCTGGCCAAATCACTGCTGCCAGTGCTCAGAATTCCTGTGGAGCACAGCTGGCCAAATCACTGCTATCAGTGCTCAGAATTCCTGTGGAGCACAGCTGGCCAAATCACTGCTATCAGTGCTCAGAATTCCTGTGGAGCACAGCTGGCCAAATCACTGCTGCCTGTGCTCACAGTCCCTGTGGAGCACAGCTGGCCAAATCACTGCTGCCAGTGCTCACAGTCCCCATGGAGCACAGCTGGCCAAATCACTGCTGCCAGTGCTCACAGTCCCCATGGAGCACAGCTGGCCAAGCTCTCAGGCTCTGTAAGGATTTACTAGACATGCCCACAACTGAAATAAGAGATTGAGTACTCATGGTAGTATGTTACACCAGGACTTGAGGTATAGATCACATTCTTAATGGTGGAGCTGTGGCTTGCTGGAGCAAAGATTGGGAGCTCATAATTTATTCCTTCAGTTTTCATTCAGTTTGTTTTGCCTAAAGAGCATTAGTTTCATGCATTTGTTTCATGTGTGAAATTGGATCTCTCTGAATTTCAGAAGATGCAAGTAGACGAGGAGCAACAAAAGGCTGAAGAGCAACAGCAAACCCAGCCTGAAAATAAGGCAGAGTCTGAAGAAATGGAGGTAATGGGAGCACCTGAGATTTTATTTTCATGAGATTCCTGGGAATATGAGGAGTGTGAGCACATCTGCTGCCTTTGTGATAGTTCTGGAAGCTGAACTTTTCTTTCAGTGCACTGGTGGTCTATTGTGATTAGTGCTTTAGAAAGGGCACAGATGGCACTGATAACTGCAGAGCTGTCAGGTGACCCAGTACTGATAAAATGGGGGAACTCTCCTGTTCAGGGAAGAAATAATCATCTAGTTTTCAATAACTTGAATACTAGAACAGCGTTCTGCCATGAGCACCCTCCCCCCTGGATGTAGACAGAGTGCCCAGAAAAGGTCAGTGGCTGCATTAATTGTCTCAGGCTTCAGCAGCTGAGCTGTCAGAATGGCAGGGAGTGCTTGGCTCTCTTGTTGAGGTGCTAACTCCGTTTTTCAGTAAACCTTGAAGTGAGTGATGATGCTGTTTTTACTGTGAATGTATTCATGTATTTTTCATGCAGACTTCTCAGGCTGACTCAAAGGACAAGAAAGTGGATCAGCCCCCTCAGGCCAAGAAGGCCAAAGTGAAGACCACCACCGTGGACCTCCCCATCGAGAACCAGCTGGTGTGGCAGATAGGGAGGGACATGCTCAACCTGTTCATTGAGAACGAGGTAAACTCTTCCTGCCCAAGGAAAGTGTCACTTGCTGGTCTCCAGAAATGATGTTGTTCGTTGGACGTGGTTAAGGATGGTCAAGGAAAGGATTGAAAGGAATAAAACGAGCAGTTGGAATGAACAGCAGTGCCCCGTGAGGCAGAATGCGTTCCTTGCTCTGCTCAGGGGAGCTGTCACTCTGCAGGAAATCTGCAGGTACAAGGTGCAGGTGGCCCTCAGGGTGGAGCTCAGCTGGAGGAGGATTGTCCTGTGCTCTACTGAACATCACACCAAAACTGAAATGAGTTTTCAGTCACGTGCTGTGTTAGAACAGCTCTGTAAATCACAGTTCTGCAAAATCTTGATCTGGTTTGAGCCTTTGCTAGCAAGGTGTCCTGGAAATAAATGAGAAATAATGAGCTTTTTAGCCAATTAATTTGACACCTTGTTCCCAGGGTAAGATGATCATGCAGGATAAGCTGGAGAAGGAGAGGAATGATGCCAAGAATGCAGTGGAGGAGTACGTGTATGAGATGAGAGACAAACTCTGCGGTGTTTACGAGAAATTCGTCAGTGAGGATGTGAGTATTGCTGCTTGCTTCTCCTGATACACTGTGGTGCAATCAGCAGTTGGATTTAGTAGCTCTTGACCTGTATCACATGCTTTATTTACATAAATTACACATTCAGACTTCAAATTTGAAGAAATAATTGTAACCTTTCTGGCTCTGATGATAATCTGCTAAATGTGGGCACGTGTATCTGAACTCTTGGCATTATCAATCAGCTTTCCCTATTGTACTGAGGGAGCTTGGTAATGAATTTAAAGAAGTAATGAATTAAATTGAATAAATTGCGTAAATTAAGTAAATTAATTTGAAGTAATGAATTTAACTCTGCTTTTAGGGATGAAACTCT
Source organism: Phainopepla nitens (assembly GCA_013400175.1). Lineage (NCBI taxonomy): Eukaryota > Metazoa > Chordata > Aves > Passeriformes > Bombycillidae > Phainopepla > Phainopepla nitens. Next base: position 57,232 of record VXBQ01014260.1, on the reverse strand, counting down.
GAACACCTGACTGCATCTCCATTGATTGCAATGGAGCTTTGCCAGCCAGGTGTGTGCAGAGCCCAAACTGGGACATACCAGGTGACATTTGTGGCACCCTTGTTAAAGAAAAGCTCTCCTCTGTTCTCAGGCTTGTTCATGTACTGACAATGAAAACATGCAGGGGACAAAAAAGCCTTTGATGTGACAGTGTTTGATCTGAACATGGTTCTTCCTTGGGCCTGGAATCCACCACAAAGATGTACAGAAGAATGTTTTATTTCTTATTTTTCGCTAAAATAGGATAAAGAGTTCCAGACAGAGTTCTTTAATCCTAAAAATACAGCCCTTCCAGAAAGGCTGCAGGTACCATTTAATGCCATTTGTCACCTAATAAATGATGTCACCTGTTTTGTGGGCATTGCTGCAGGATCGCAATAGCTTCACACTGAAGCTGGAAGATACAGAAATTTGGCTTTATGAAGATGGTGAAGACCAGCCCAAACAAATATACATTGATAAATTGGCAGAACTGAAGGTAAGTGGTTCTTACATTCTCGTGGGAGTTTTCTGAAGCTGCAGAACTTTGTTCCAGTGAGGAGCTGTGTGGGGGATGCTGACTGCCAGGCACAAAGAGCCTGCTGGTTGGACTGTGAGTGTGTGGGGAGTAGGTCTCCAGCAGACCTGTAACAGCAGGCCTGAGGGAGGCTCAGCCTTCCCTGGGAGCTGAGGGAAGCGTCAGAGTTCTGAGGAGTTCAGGGAAGTTGATGGATGCTGTGAAACCCTGAGGGTCCCTCAGTGCTGCTCCGTGAGTTTTGATGTCTGTTGTGCTTTGTTTCAGACTCTGGGTCAGCCTATTCAGGCAAGGTTCCAAGAATCAGAGGAAAGACCAAAAGCATTTGAGGACTTGGGGAAGCAAATCCAGCAGTACATGAAAGCTGTTCATGCATTCAAAGCAAAGGTATTTCCATACCTAATTCCTGGAAAACTCAAGGAAACAGTACAAATATTTTCTGAATTTTAGGTAACCAGCTTCAGACAAAAATCTGGTGCAACCTCCCAGTGAGTTTCTGAGTTCTTGATGTTTAATACATTTTCAGAAATGGATTTTGAGCCTTGCACATTTCAGTCTCTTTTTAATCAGGTGTTGATTTCCTCATAGAGGCAAAATGCCAGCAGCAGGAGAACTCCAGTCTCTGGCTACTGAGCTATGGGTGATCAGTTCAGTTGATTTGTTAACCACAACAGCTCTTGGCCAAATGGTCTTTAGTATTCTGAAGCTGAGTTTTGAGGAAACGAGGGTGCAGTTTGTGCTCCAGCCCTGACACAGCTGCTCCTGTTTGGGTGTTGCAGGATGAACTGTACGAGCATCTCGATGACGCAGACGTGGCCAAGGTGGAGAAGAGCACCAACGAAGCCATGGAGTGGATGAACAACAACCTCAACCTCCAGAACAAGAGGAGTCTTACTTTGGACCCAGTTATAAAAGCAAAAGACATACAGGCTAAAGCAAAAGTAAGTTTTTCTACATAACTCACTGTATTTCTGTGAATTTTTGTGTCAGGAAACACTGAGGTGAGAAATCTCAAAAGCACCAGAACATCAGCCCTCAACTGGAGTATTGCCAAGGGTGGTTTCAAAAGTTCAATTGTGGGAGATAAAACCATTTCTAAGGAGGTGTCGTTTCCGTGTTTTGTAGGAATTGGCAGGTATTTGTAACCCCATAGTGAACAAACCCAAACCCAAGGTGGAGCTGCCCAAGGAGGAGCAGAAGCCGACGGAACCCAACGGACCATTGGACGGGCAGGGAGACGGCAGCCAGCCCCCCGAGCAGGGCTCTGCCCCCACGGCCACCGACAGGAAGCTTCCAGAAATGGACATTGACTGAACTTCAGCACTTGTTTATATTATTGCAAACTACAATAAAGCTTTAAGTTGTCGACTTTGTACGTTCTCAATACAAACTGAAGCAAGTGAATCCCACGGCGCTCTTGGTAACTCTTGGAGAGGTTTGGGCAGGGCAGGTCAGAACACGGAGGTGGCGAAGGGTTTGCCTTTATTGATTGTATTTAGAAGTTTTGGTAGTCTAGACCTCTAGGAACAGCCATAAGCTGCTTATCCATTTTTAATGTCCAGGCTGAGTCAGTTCTCCCTTGAAGGAGGGAGACAGCAACATCTGGAGTCTGATGTGCACCCTGCTCTTCCCTTTCCCTGTGGATCGCAGCACTGGCACTGCAGGGAGGGCAGGGCAGAGCCAAGGCACAGTCTTCCATTGCTCTTGGTTTTGTGTTAATGCCTGCTCTGGACTCACTCTGATTTGCACTGGAACAGTTGATGGTTACAGGAGGTTTGCAGAGCAGGAGGTGGCTCATCAGCACCTTTATTCCTTAGCCCAGACTGCAGATCAGACTCAGAATGTGCTCCTGGACAGGGGAGGGGGTTTCTCACACACTCCCCAGCTAATTAGGCCCTGTAAACTCCTTGTCTCTAGTTAAATTAGCTGCTTGTAGAAAGAGTGAATACTTGTATTTCAGCTGCCTATGCTGATAGTTGATTCTGACTTGTTCCTAACTTTTTTCTGGCAGGGGTATGCTTGCTTCCACGAGGCCTTCATTTGGAATGCTTGGTTTTTTGTTTTGGTTTCTTTTTCTTTCCAGGAAAACCAAGAACTGACGGATTATGTTGGTTTGTTTTGTTTTGTTTGTTTGTTTTTTTTCTATGAGCTTTATACAATGATTTGCTTCTAGTACTGATTGTCATTAAACTTGCAAAAAATAATTTGTATGTGTTAAAATCCAAAGCTGAAAAACACCCCTTCAGTTATTGCAAGAAATAAATGCACTGGATTCTACTGGATCACCGGCTGCAGCTGTTGATTCCAATGCCGAGAGCGGTGCGGCGGGGGAGGGGAGGGGTGTCCCTGCTTCGTGCGGG
>VXBQ01014260.1:35544-54313 GCA_013400175.1 Phainopepla nitens | reverse complement strand
GGCGGGGGAGGGAAGGGGCTGTCCCTGCTTCGTGCGGTCTGCAGGGAGCTCTGCCGGCTGCTCCGGGGCTCGGCGGCTTGCCCCGGGCTGCGGCTGGGTGTGAGCTTCAGCTCCCTGCACTGCATCGCAGCCACGGCCTGCCCTGCGTTAGAAGGGAGCCCGGGGCTCAGCGCGTCCGGCTGCTGCCCCTGCACAGGCAGCGCCGCGCTCCCACCGTGCCCCGTCCCCGGGGCGCCTGTCCGTGCCCGCCACCGCTGCTGGAGCCGGGCGCTCCGTNCAGGGGCACAGCCGGGGTGGGCTCTGTCCCAGGGGCACAGCCAAGCCGGGCTCTGTCCCAGGGGCACAGCCGGGGTGGGCTCTGTCCCAGGGGCACAGCCAAGCCGGGCTCTGTCCCAGGGGCACAGCCGGGGTGGGCTCTGTCCCAGGGGCACAGCCAAGCCGGGCTCTGTCCCAGGGGCACAGCCGGGGTGGGCTCTGTCCCAGGGGCACAGCCAAGCCGGGCTCTGTCCCAGGGGCACAGCCGGGGTGGGCTCTGTCCCAGGGGCACAGCCAAGCCGGGCTCTGTCCCAGGGGCACAGCCGGGGTGGGCTCTGTCCCAGGGGCACAGCCAAGCCGGGCTCTGTCCCAGGGGCACAGCCGGGGTGGGCTCTGTCCCAGGGGCACAGCCAAGCCGGGCTCTGTCCCAGGGGCACAGCCGGGGTGGGCTCTGTCCCAGGGGCACAGCCAAGCCGGGCTCTGTCCCAGGGGCACAGCCGGGGTGGGCTCTGTCCCAGGGGCACAGCCAAGCCGGGCTCTGTCCCAGGGGCACAGCCGGGGTGGGCTCTGTCCCAGGGGCACAGCCAAGCCGGGCTCTGTCCCAGGGGCACAGCCGGGCCGGGGCACAGCGGTGCCAGCGGCCGGAGCCGCCATCGCCACGGCGGAGCTGGGCCTGGAACCCGGGCTCGTTCCGGATCGTTCCCGGGGCCCGGCCCAGCCCGGCCCCGCAGCTCGGTCACCGCTCCTGCGGCTGAAAGGAGCCCCAGGCCCTGAGCGAGCAGTGGGGCGCGGGAGCACCGCGGGGATTTGACCCGAGCCCGTGGCGCTGTCGTTGTCTGTCCGCAGCTGCCCCAGGCCGCGGTGCTCCCTCAGCAGCCGTGTCCGCGCCCTGAGGGAGGAGCGGAGTCCGGCCTGCAGGGATGGTCCGGGAGCGGCGCCTCGGCTCTGCCTCTGCGCTGCTCTGATCGAAGGTAACTCCTCAAACTGCCTTCATTTCCCCCAGTGCAGAGCTGAGGTGCTCCACGAGTGCTTCTGCAAGATGCCTGGGCAGGATTTGAACCTTTTTCTGCTGTTTTGAATCACAAACTGTTTGTTTGAATCACACACACAGGGGGCTGTTTCCCTGTTTGCATTAGAGCTACTGTTACTAATTCGTTTATCCTGTGTTTTTTGGGGGGTCTGTTTTCTTCCAAACATCAGTGAAATGTCCCTGTGTCAGTTCTGCCATCTCCATATTTCGTTATTTCCCCCCTTACAGCTGTCTTTACCTACTAACACACAGTTTGCTTTCATACTTTTCAATATTCTGTTGTTTGGGGTTTTTTTTAATTTCATAAAGCTACCAATATTTTTTTCAACCTGTAAAATACCTTAATTATATTTCACATTGTTTTAGATTGGTTACCTGGGTTTTTCTAAAGCTTACTATGCTATAAAACAGATGCCTCAAATTGATAATTTGAATTGGATGCATTGACTTGGTTGATGTTGCAGAGTGGTGGTAGCTGTACAGAAAAGTTAAATGTCTTCAGAGGACAAGGAGGCTCAGGAGGACGAGCTGCTGGCTCTGGCCAGCATCTACGATGAGGATGAGTTTAAGAGAGCAGAGTCTGTCCAAGGAGGAGAAACAAGAATTTGCCTGGAGTTGCCTCAAGACTTCAAAATTTTTGTGAGGGGTGAGTTGAGATGTTTTGTGTTGTCCCAAGGGAGGCTTTACCAAGCTCAGGTGGATGTTGGGGAGTGACCTGAGCGAGCAGGGACTGGACAAAGCTCACTCTCTGCTGTGCTTGTTGGGGATTGTGTTTGAGCAGTTTAATCCTCATACACAGAACGACTTCAGTAGACTTTAAAATCGCAGATGAGTAATAGTACTTGTTCAGAATAATGAAGTTGGTTTATTGGGGTTTTATTCCCCCAAGGATATGAGTTTCCAGGTTCCTGGCTTGTGCAGGATCTGACATTTCACAGTGCTGCTGTTTAACTGCTTTAATCGCAGACCTCCAACCCTGTGACATTTTACTGCACCAAGAGTTTTGCTATTTAGTGTGGAACAAATAGTTTTAACCCCAGAAATACATCAAATTAACAGACATAGGGTGCTGTCAGAAACAGCAACAGTTGGTTAGTTTTCATTTTGGTGTTATTTCTCCCACTGCCTGGCTCAGGCAGTTCCACAGAGAGCCTCCAGAGCAGTGGGTTCGAGTATTCCGTGTGCTTCCTGCCTCCCCTGGTGCTGAACTTCGAGCTGCCACCTGACTACCCATCCACCTCCCCGCCCGTGTTCACCCTCAGTGGGAAATGGCTCTCCCAGGCCCAGGTTTGCAGAGGATTTTTTACATTTTGACTGCTGAGTTAATAATTAAGAGTTCAGCAAAGTAAAAAAATTATGACGTTGCTCCTCAGTTGGTTCTTCTTTTGTCTCTTGCTGGTTTTTGTTGGATTACTATTTTGGGGAAGGAAAACTTGCATCTGTGAGAGTTATTTTATGTGTATTTTATGGATAAAAACTGCTGAGTCTGAAGTCAAAGTTTGCACTAAGGACTGTGTGAGGGGAGGAGCCCAGTAAGGAGTTACTCAGACTTACTGAAACCAGGAATTGTTTGTTCTCTCCCAGCTCAGTGCTCTTTGCAAGCACTTGGACAATGTGTGGGAAGAGAACCGAGGCTGTGTGGTGCTGTTTGCCTGGATGCAGTTTCTGAAGGAGGAGACACTGAATTACCTGAATATTTCATCGCCCTACGAGCTGAAGATGTGCCCTCAGGGGAAGGGGCAGAGCCGGACGCCAGCGGGGCCCCTGGAGGCTGGGAAGGACTGTGGGGGTGCCACAGGCTCTGCCACAGCTGAGGAGGAAATCGTGGATGCCAGGGCTGTGCAGGATGGGGAGTCCTTGTCCAGTCTGATCAGGGAGATCTTGGACTTCGACCAGGCCCAGAGGAGGAGGTGCTTTAACAGCAAGATGTACTCGTGCAGTATCTGCTTCTGTGAGAAGCTGGGCAGTGAGTGCATGCACTTCACCGAGTGCAGCCACGTCTACTGCAAAGCCTGCCTGAAGGACTACTTTGAAATCCAGATCAGGGATGGACAGGTGCACTGCCTCAACTGCCCCGAGCCCAAGTGCTCTTCGGTCGCCACTCCAGGCCAGGTAATTCCCTGCACAGGGCTGGGGGCTCTGTGACCTGAGCCGGGCTCAGGGCCAGCCTGTGGCTCTGCGTGGTGGCCACTGGCAATCACAGAGTCATTCAGGTAGAAAAGACCTCCAAGATCACCAGGTTCAGCCTTTGCCCCAGTCCCAGCGTGCCACTAAACCATGTCATGAGGTGCCACATCCTTGGACACCTCCAGGGATGGGCACTCCAGACCTCCCTGGACAGCCCCTGCCAAGGCCTGAGCACCCTTTCCATGAGGAAATTCCTGCTGATGTCCACCCTGAGCCTGCCCTGGCACAGCCTGAGGCCGTTCCCTCTTGTCCTGGCCCTGTTCCCTGGGAGCAGATCCTCACCCCCTGTTCCTGTTGGAGAATCTGAAGTGGATTCTTCCCAGCTGTTGGTGCCTTTTCACTGGCTTGCTGCTTGTTGCTGCAGCAGGCTCAGAATTACAGATGCAAGGAATCAGAGAATCCCAGACTGGTTTGTGTTGGGAGGGACTTTAAATCCCACCCAGTGCCACCCCTGCCATGGCAGGGACACCTCCCCCTGTCCCAGGCTGCTCCCAGTGCCCAGCACAGCCAGGGACCCAGGGGCAGCCCCAGCTGCTGTGGGCACGCTGTGCCAGGGCCTCAGTGCAGCTGTGGGGGTTTGTGCCCCTGTTTCAGGTGAAGGAGCTGGTTGGGGAGCAGCTGTTTGCCCGCTACGACCGCCTGCTGCTGCAGTCCAGCCTGGACCTGATGGCCGACGTGGTTTACTGCCCCCGGCCGGGCTGCCAGACCCCCGTGATGCAGGAGCCCGGCTGCACCATGGGCATCTGCTCCTGCTGCAACTACGCCTTCTGCAGCCTGTGCAGGATGACCTACCACGGGGTGTCCCCCTGCAAGATCACTGCAGGTGAGTCACTGCCGCTGGCTCCGGGCTCGCGGCCTCAGGCGGCCGGACCTCGGCTGGGGAAGCGCCGAGCTGAGGCAGCTCCTCGCCCCCGGCCTTCCCCCTTTGGAGGAGGCATCTTGCTGGCAATGAAATACTCCTTTGGTGGGACTCCTCAGCTCAGGAGCTCCCCAAAACGCTGACTGTCAAAGGCTGAGAGGCTGTAGCAGGGGAAGAATTACTTTATCTTTTCACGGCTTTGATTTGTCAGAGTTAATACTGGAATCAGGTGGAGGATTCTCTCTCTGTCTGGCCTCAAAATCCTGTGATAGAATTGCATTAAATACGTAGTCAGAAAAAAATATTTCCATTTTTAGTTTATTTTACATTGTTCTAATTCCATCAGCAGATCTCTTTTATAACAAAACAGTGTAAAACTGCTGAATTTTGGGGCAGAGTGGTTTTAATATTATTGTATGTATTTTAATAGTTTTTTTGCTTTTTAATTCATGATGTTATTGTTCTTTGAGAATCTTTATGCTGCAATTAGCTGGACTTCTATATCTCATAGCTTACAAAAGTTGTCTGCTTTGGTTTGATTTTGCCCCCCAGAGAAATTAATGGATTTGAGGAATGACTATTTAGAAGCAGATGAGGCAAATAAGAGATTTTTGGAACAACGCTATGGCAAGAGAGTGATTCAGAAAGCCCTGGAGGAGATGGAGAGTAAGGAATGGCTGAAAAAGAACTCCAAGCCTTGTCCTTGCTGTGGGACCCACATCGAGGTGAGTGAGCAGGGAAAGGCTGGGCAGCCATGCAGCAGAAAATAACCCACAAGGAGGCAGTTCTGGGTGTGTGGGAGCCTCTGGGGAGAGGAGATCTCTAGGGAATACTAAGAGAACTTTCTGTGTGACATGGAAAAGGAGGTGAGGGGATGTTTGTGGATCCCAGGACTGGAGTGCAAACAGTGACTGCTGGTCAGGCTCCCACACTGAACAGATCCAGGCTGACTCTGGATCTGTACAAATCCTTTCGTTTTCCACGTGTCTCAGGCTACCTCAGCTCCACACTACAGCCAGGAAACCAATCCAGCTTCAGAAAAACACTGTAATTCCCAGTACTTTTAGCATTATAACTAATTTCCAGTGCTGGGATCCCAGCTCCAGTGGAAATACCAGAGTGTGGTGGAGCCAGGGGGGACGTGTTCACTGAGGGCTGTTGGCAGAGAGGGGCTGAAGCCTGCCACTGCAGGGTTTTGTTCTCACCATTTCTTGGTTTTTTCCCCCCAGAAACTGGATGGCTGTAACAAGATGACCTGCACAGGCTGCATGCAGTATTTCTGCTGGATCTGCATGGGCTCCCTGTCCCGAGCCAACCCCTACAGGCACTTCAACGACCCCTCCTCTCCCTGCTTCAACAGGTCAGGGCCCTGCTCCACTGCTGCATCTCCTGCTTTCTTCTTTTCCTTACAGCCTCTCCCACATTCTTACCTGAAATTTGTAGCTACACTTTAAGACTTTAAGAGGAGAGTTTCTCCTCTCAAATATCTGCACGAACAGTAAAATCAGGAGTGATTCAGGATGTGTTTTTGCTGTTTAAGAACTTCGGTTTTAAAATTCTGGAGGAGTCTTCTGAGCCTACTCCTGTTTTTTTTTTGGTCAGGTTCATGAGCTCAGCCTTTGTGTGCTGCCACAAGCCTGCAGGGAAGTGTTTCCCTGCCAGTGCTCAGGACCAGCTCGAGGATTTGGGGAAGAGCTGCTTTCAGGAGCTGCAGATTTGCCAAGGGACAGAGGTGCTGCTGTGGGACAGGTGACAGGAGGTGACAGTGGCAGCCTCTCAGCCTCTCTTGCCCCTTCCACAGTAGTTTGTGATACTGAAAAATCCAGGGGAGCTTGCTGTGCTGTTGTTGCATTTAGGGTGATACTTATTTACCATATTTGATTTTTTTACACCCTGATACCACTGATTTTCTGTCTTGCAGATTGTTTCAAGCTGTGCACATCAACAATGGGGAGTTCTGGGAAGTGGAAGATGATCAGTAGCTTCCTTCAGCACCAAAAGGTGAACAAACCAGACAGATGCTTTTTGTGTGTCCTTTGTTTGCTTTTCACTTCCATTGTGTGACAGAAGAGTGGGAACTGCCCTGCACTGCAGGATACTCACACCTCAGAGCCTGTTGCCAAAACCAAAGGAGACTTTTCCCCATCCTGGGATCATCATGGAATGCCCAAACAAACATGTCCATTATCAAAGAAGTCAGAAATTGGAAAACCATTGGAAAAACATATACCTAGATGTGCACCTTTTTTAAAAGCCAACAGACAAATCTGAAGCCTCAAATCCTGAAAATATTTGAGGGTTTCCTTTAGGGAAACTGCCCCTTGGAGACTCCTGGATCATGAATATTGTGGGGTTTGGGGTGGTTGGGTGGTGCTGTGCTCTCTGGAGCTGCTTGGACTGGGGGAGTTTTCTGATACAATACAGAAAATTTCTCCTGTATTCAGCAACAAAGTTTGCTGCTTTTTATTAATTTCCTGATATGCTTCTCTGAAAAGCAGCTCCTGGCTCTGTCACTGGTTCTTCCTAATGATATTAAAGCTGATTTTCCCCAACCCTTCTCGCTGGCTGCTGTGCCTGAGCCTTTGCACCCCTGAGAGCTTGGGCAGAAGGTGACCCACAGCCATTTCCAGGGATTGATTTCTGTGAGGTTGGTGGCTGCCAGTGTTGCTGCTGGATTCCCTCACCTTGCCTGTCCTTGTTTTGGCAGGGATGAGTGCCCAGGCAGGGAGCTGAGGATGTGACCAGTGAGAGGGTGAAAAGTATCAGGAAGAGATGAACTTGAATTCTTCAAGATACTGACAATTACCTTGTGTTCTCAGTTGATGAAGCAATTTATTTTTTATTAACGCTTCAGATAAGAAATTTGATTGTTGGTACTTTTGCTTCTGGACTAGATCCTTTATTTCCACTGGTTTTGCACTTCAAATTATTTCAGAAACCAAATTGTTTCTCCTAAAATCTCAGCAAGTGGTTCTCAGAGTATGAAGGTGATTACTGGAGGCAAACACTGATTTTTTTTACAAGTTCTTCCACTTGCAGAACAGTCTAAAAGTTTATTTGGAAACCAAAGCTGCATGTGCTGTGTTCAAGAGCAGTAGGGCCTGGATGGAAAGCTCTGGAGCTGAGACTCCTCAGGAACTTGGGGTGATCACAGCTCACTCAGCTCTGGCTGAGGATTAATAAATTTACCCTGGGAGTTGTGGTGTTTCAGTTCCCTCTGCAGAGGAGGAAGGAGTCTGCACTGTTGGAACTGGCACAGAGATGAAAAAGGTGAAAGGAAGAGTAAATCTCACCTCAGCTGGATCTCTGGTCAGCGTGTAGGAAACGTGTACATTGTGTATGGTTTGAGTTGTATTTCCTGCACCTTTCACAAGCACTAAATTCACTTTAAGATGGTAAACACAGCGTCCCTGTTGTCTTCCTTTGGGCATGGATTTGGCAGCCCAGCTGTGCCCTGCTGCTCCTGGGAATGGGACAGCCCAGAGCTCCACTGGGATTTGTTCTGCTCGTGGGATTTCCACACATGCCAAGTGGGCCCTGCTTTTCCCCCAGAGAAAAACCTGCCAGCAAACACTGGGCAAGGAAGGGGGGAGCAGCAGGAGCTCTTCCCACCAAACTGCCTCCATGGCAGCCTGGGTACCATGAGCACCCTGAGACCGAGCACCAGACACAGTCAAATGTCAGCATTTAGAAAAATTAAAGACATTTAGTAGTAGAAGGAAGTTACATTACAGATCAACAACTTACAAAATTTCTGCATAAAGAAAATAAATGTTGCCCAGTTTTCTTGCCCCTCATGTGAGAGCATTGGATAGAAATCCCAGGGATCACGTTTCAGAATGGGTGGGGTCTGGGCTGTCCTCCACCAGCGTGAGGTGTCTGTAATTAAACAGAGGCTGGAGCCAGTAGGAACAGAGTGTTTCCCTTGGGGCTGGTTTGGCATTTCCTCAGAGAAATGGGAAATTCTGGAGAAGAGAGAGCACCAGGCACAGCAGATCACACCTGGGCCTGAACATGAACAAGGGCTTTGTGTGTGACAGCAGTGACATCCTCGGGTGCCTGAGCTGCCCCTGGGCCCGTGTGGGGCATGCTGCTGCAGCCTCTGCTGCTCAGGGCTCTCAGCTCCACCATGTGCCTCAAAGCAGGGCTCAGCCAGGGCTCCCTCCCGTCAGGTCTGGGCAACCTCCTAAGGACAGAACCATGGGGATCCTGTCCCACTGCTTGGCTGCTCCCACAGAGGGGTTTTATCCTCTCCAGTGTGAGCACTGTCTCCACTCAGGCCCCACTGGCCCTTCTCATCTTCCCCTGGCTCCATCTTCTTGCTGCCCTCTCTTGGCTGTGGTGCTGCTCTGAGCTTTCCCTTCTCCAGCTGGACAATCCTCTTTGCCAGGATTCTAATTTAGGAGTTTCATGGAGGAGGAAGGAGTAACACAAGATATTTGTCCCAACTGCAAGGAATACACCCCCAAGTGATCACCCACTTGTTTCTGCAACGTTTGTCCTTTCATTTATCCTCACATTTCAGTTCTGCAGCCTTCAGTCTGTGATTACAGCCAGTTCACAGATCAAACTACTCATTCTTCATTTCCTTCAGAGAATGAGGTGGTGGCAGAAGTTTGTAAACACAGAACACTGGATCCCATCCTCCTGTGGTTAATTAAGGCAGGTGTTTGGCATCTGTCTCTCTGATGGAGAGAAGGAACCATACCATCATTCTGCTAATTTAAGAACAAAGATGAGATAAGTTTCTGCAGCAATTCCCTTTTCTCCCAGCTGTTTTCAGCAGCTGGTTCAGCACTGCCCCAGCTCATTAATCACTGTATGGCTTCTTGGACTGGCTCCTCTCCGCTCCCATCTCCTTCATGCTGTACAAGGGCTCCACGAGCTTGTTGTGAACCAGCATTAATCCTGATGGAGGGAGTCAAAAGACAATTTAAGCAGACATAATAAAGGAAAGTTCTCCTTCATTGGATGCTAATGGAATTGGACATTACTGTTGTGCCTTTGCTCCCACCCAAGCATTAAGCATTTACCTTCACACCTGTACTACTGTGGTATATTTAAGGAATACACTTCTTTGGGAGTAAATTATACAGCAACACCTCAGCAAAGCGTGGCTCGTGGCTCCTAAAAACGGAACAAAGCAGCTGCCTGGGCTGGTCAGACATTCACCTTTGAAGTACTTGACAGTTTTGACTCTGAGCTCCAGCGTGGCGTCCTCGTCGCACACGAACACGGTGCTGGGGTGCTGCTGGAAGGCCGACACCGTCCACATGTGGTTGACACCGTCCTCGATGGCTTTGTACAAAGCAAAGGCTTTGTGGGCTCCCGTGATCAGGATCATCACCTGCACCCCAGACAGACAGGGGCGCTCAGGGAGAGCCCAAGCACAGAATGGGGACACCCCTGGCACCCTCCCCACAGCCACTTCCCTGTGCTGCTGCTCCTCTGACTGCCCCAGCTCTCAGTGAAATCACAGCCTGCTGGCTCACTGCAGTGCTTCTTTGGGCACCTGTACACTGAGACTTAACAAGTGCAGATCAAGGAGCAGGCTCCAGTAAAAGTGCTCCCTCGCAGTTTTCGTGACCAGCTGGTGTGACATCAGCTCAAGCTGATGTCTGCAGTTACTGTCCAGGTGAGATTCCTCACCAGACACCCTCCCAAACCCTCCCTGGGGGGAACGGCTGCTGCAGGGTCACACAAACACAAGTGCCACCAGAGACAGAGCAAGAGCCTCTCCATGGTGTTGCAGGAGGCCGGAGGACAGGAGATCAGGCATTCTGTGGCAGGAATACCCTACACCAGAGTTCACGTGGCTGCTCCGTAACAGGATAACCTTTGGCTGCTCCACAGGGACTGCAGGAGTGCATTTCTTATCTCCTCACCTCCCTGGCATCCATGACAGTGCCCACTCCAACTGTCAAAGCCATGGTGGGCACTTTGGAGAGGTCCCCATCAAAGAACCTGGCATTGGCCAATATGGTGTCCATGGCCAAGGTCTTCACTCGTGTCCTGGACACCAGGCTGGATCCTGGCTCGTTGAAGGCGATGTGGCCGTCGGGGCCGATACCTGGGACAGGGACAGCGTGGGCAGAGGCTCAGCTGTGGGAGCACAGCCAGCAGCTAAGCCCCTGCCACTCCTCTGCTCCAGCTCAGATTTGTGCCTGGTAGAAGAACAGCAAGAGCCCCCTGAGAAGCCAGCAGACAATTCCCTGATTGCACTGGGACAACAACAAAGCCAAGCAGGTGGCAGAACCTCATGGCAAACTGATGGAAGAGCTGGTGTGGGAAAAGCTACTCCCTGTTGCCACTGACAGTTGATAAACACTTCATTTTGTACAGTTCCAGCCCTTCCCTTTTCTCCTGCTAACACTGATTGCACAGAGAGACCTAAAGCTGGGAGTGGTACGTGGGGAGACAAGGCTGCCAGGACACAGCAGTGCCCAGGGCCACGGACTGTGGGGTGGATTTCACTGAAAATGAACACTCCTGACAATGAATGAGAGCTGAGGAGCACAGGCACAGCTTTGGGACAGGGTTTAGAGGCTGCTGCTCTCGGGTTCTCACCTCCAACAAAGAGCTCGATGCCTCCAGCTGCTTTGATTTTCTCCTCGAATGCATCACACTCTGCCTGGAGATCAGGGGCATTTCCATCCAAGATGTGGACGTTTTCTGGTGAGATGTCAATGTGCTTGAAGAAGTTATTCCACATGAAGGAATGGTAACTTTCTGGGTGATCCCTGGGGAGGCCTGGTAACAGAACACGCAGGGCTGAGCCCGACTGGAACAGTATCACCCACAACAAAGCACTTCCATACCCCTGCAGTGGCTCTGGTGACAGAGCTCTGCTCTCTGTCCTTTGTCACACCCTCAGCTTTCAGAGTTGTTTTTATTTCCCTAAATACCAGAATTAAAATCAGCTCCTGTAAGACATATGCCCATAGAGATGTTCAAAAAGCAGCAGGTGTGTGCTGTGCCTCATCTGTCAGTACCTTTTCAGCCTTTTTCCCATGTCATATTAGTAAGAATTATTTAAAATCTGTGCAGAAGCCTGGGAAATAATAATTATTATATAATTATTGCATATTCACCCCCTTTGAATGCTCTAAAGCCACACTGGACTGCTTATTCCCTGATGCTGCGTGACTGGGATTATTCACAACAAAAAAAACAAAAACAAACCTCTAGACCACGATAAAATTAGCACTAGCAAATATTTATCTTGTACGTTTTTCACCTTTGGATCTATTTCTTCTGAGGAGACTGTTTCAGCATGACTTCAGAAACAACAGTCCTTTGCTGTGTCAGCAGGAGATAGCAGAGGGCACTCAGGGAACACGCTGGTCCTTGTCAGGGACCTTTATAATGCCCGAGCAAAGGTGGAAGTGAGTGCTGCACGCTGAGCCTGCAGTGATAAGCTGTTCCTTGCCTGCTCAGTGCCTGAGTGCAGCCAACACACAGCAGTGTCTGTAACAGTGTGTGCAACACCCAGCATCCAGTTTTGCCCATGTTTTCAAACCTATGGAAAAATTTCAAATCTCTTCCCCAGGTTTTCAAGCTGCCCCCCTTTGCTAATTCCCTGGAGGTGTTTAAGGAAAGACTGGACGTGGCACTCAGCACCATGGTGCTGTGGGGTCACAGGCTGGACTCGATGATCTCAAAGGTCTTTTCCATCCTAACTGATGCTGTAACTCTGTGAAACGTCACCCACCTTACCTGGACGGGTGGATTTCGGGCAGGCTCTGCCGGGAAAAGGGCCCAGCAGCTGCCGGGCAGGGACAAAGGCGGCAGGCCGGCTGGCTGCGGCACTCACCCACGTACTCGTCCATGTTGAAGGTCTTCACGTACTTGAAGGAGAGGTCCCCGTTGCGGTAATACTCCACCAGCTTGCTGTAGCAGCCCAGGGGCGTGCTGCCTGCGGGGAGCGGCCCTCAGCCGGGGCCGGGCCCTCAGCCGGGGCCGGGGCCGGGCCCTCAGCCGGGGCCGGGCCCTCAGCCGGGGCCGGGGCCTCAGCCGGGGCCGGGCCCTCAGCCGGGGCCGGGCCCTCAGCCGGGGCCGGGCCCTCAGCCGGGGCCGGGCCCTCAGCCGGGGCCGGGCCCTCAGCCGGGGCCGGGCCCTCAGCCGGGGCCGGGCCCTCAGCCGGGGCCGGGCCCTCAGCCGGGGCCGGGCCCTCAGCCGGGGCCGGGCCCTCAGCCGGGGCCGGGCCCTCAGCCGGGGCCGGGCCCTCAGCCGGGGCCGGGCCCTCAGCCGGGGCCGGGCCCTCAGCCGGGGCCGGGCCCTCAGCCGGGGCCGGGCCCTCAGCCGGGGCCGGGCCCTCAGCCGGGGCCGGGCCCTCAGCCGGGGCCGGGCCCTCAGCCGGGGCCGGGCCCTCAGCCGGGGNGCTGCTCGGCTCCATCGCTCAGCGCATGGCGAGTGCGCCTGTTGTCCGGGCAGAGCTGCGGGAAGCCGTGTTTCCTCCGAGTACGATAAAAGGGCCGTTAATAGCTCGATGTGGTTCTGCTGGGATCCACCCGACTCTATCCTTCAGCTTTTCAGCCCCAAAGCGAAGCTCCCAGCGTCGTCCCATCAAAACGAGCTGCTCTCCCGTTTGAACTGTTCTGTAGGGACTCACTTTGGGGCATGCTGGGGTCGTTCTGGGGATGGAGAGCCCGTGACCTCTGTCTGTCCTTGCTGCCCCTGGCACAGTGGTGTCCCCAAAACACCTTCCTGCTGTTGCTCCAGCTGCCTTCAAGCTCTCATGGAAATGTGCCCGACTTCTCCTTGCACAGGCTTGGTTCATTGCTGGGATACAAAGCTCTTACTTCAAAGTTAGACCGATTTTCAATTTCGTCAGAAGGAAGAACGAGCTACAAATTGCTTTGCTGGGATCCAGCCCGCGCAGTTCCTTCTCATTTTAATAATTTAAATGACCTGGCTAGAACCAGCGCTCCCGGTATTGTCTCACCCTGGAGAGCCCTTGGTTGGCGTTGGGACGGCAGTGATGGGTGTGATGGGCTGTGGCCAGACACGGGAGGAGTTTTAGGCCGCAGAGGTTAAATAAATTCCACAGCCATGTGTTCCATGAGCAGAGCAGCCCACGGGCAGGTCTCTCGGCGGCTGCTGTTGGGTGAGGAGCTGACAGCAGCGGCATTCCCCCGGGCAGGGCAGCCCGGGCTCCGGCTCTCTGGGGCACAGCTCTCCCCTTGTGCCACTGCCACCATTTCGGTGCCACAGACCCGTGGGTTCCTCGGGCACTGGCAGGAATCACAGCATCGCAGGGTTCAGAGGCACAGCACCGAGGCGCTGGGCTAACCGGGGCTGTGCCCCGCTGGGATGGAGGGATGGGGACCCGGCCGAGGGCTGGACCCTTCCCATCCTGGAGCTGCTGCAGTCCTTTCTCCAGGATGCTGCCGGCACGAAGGACACGCGGTGAGCACACACCTGACCTGCACGCACACCTGAGAGTTCCCACATCACCTCTGTTGTGGCACAACTGCAGCTCCTGGAGGGCAGAGCCAAAACTGCTGCAGGGCTGGGCAGGGAGAGAGCACGGCCGCTCTGCACAGAACCCTCATCGGATCTCTGCAAAGAACCCTCACTGTTACCTTGGAAACGCGGCCAGCGCTCGGAAATTTCGGAAAAGCAAATACCGGATCCCGCACAGGAACTGATTGCAGGAGACACCACGGACTTCCCGCGGCGGTGAGCTCTAGGACAACAGCCGGGGTGCCTTGCGGGCCGTGGGCTTTGTGTGCCCTCAGAGCGGCCTGCGGACAGTGTCACCTCGTCCCCTGGCTCCCACCTCACCTGGCCCGGCTCTCCTGGCACGTGTGGAGAGCTGCAGCCTTTGGGGCCGGCCTTGCAGCCCTCCCAGCTGCTCACACAGCTGTGGGGATGGGCTCACTGGAATCCAGCTGTTGGAGGGCTCTGACTGCACCGGCTCTGGCTTTCATCTCCCCTGCAAGTGCCTTGGGCAGCTGCAGTGCACAGAGATGCAGGAGGAGCCAACAGCTCCCTGTAAAAGCAAAACGTGTTTTGGTGAAAGCAGAAAGTGCAGCAGAGCCAGGCAGGTGCCCCCGCGCTGCCCGCACCCCGCGGATCCACGCGTTCCTCCGAGCTGCTCCGGCCGGGCTGTGCCTGTGACTCGCACGCAGGGTATTTTTAGGTATGATAATTTCTGCCCGTTATTGTTCCTGCGTTCACAGCGAGCTGTTCCCATGCTGAAGAACTTCCTGGTGTCTGAACAGGCTGATTTGCCTTCCTTGCAAAAGTGGCAGATGGAAGGAAACAAACTCTTCTCTTCAGGAGAAGTTGAAGTTCAATGGGGGAGCTCTAACAAACACAGCGTTTTCTTTTGCCCCATCTTGAAGGGATCAGAGTCAGCAGTGCTCAGAGACCAGAGCTTTTGCTATTGGGCTTGGGAGCACTGGGATTCTTTTCCTGAAACAGCAACAATTAAAAAAAATATCTCCATGAAGAATCCTCTCTCCAAATTCTGTAATTAAAGAGTCTTTTTAATATCCACCGTCAGTCACCTCTTCCTGCTCCAACATGTTCCATTTACCTTCTGACTCCAGTTTATAAGAAAAGGAGAAATAATAGATCTGGAGGGGAGCTGCTCTTTCCTGCAAGCCCCACTCATATCTTAGCTCTCCCAGCAGCACCCAAATCTTAGTTAGGATATTTCTGGGGTCACAACTAGCCGATGTGTAGGGCAGTGTGTGATCAGACAGGTCTGGAGAGCACCCATGCCAGTCCCTTCCCGTTTTTCATGGCAAAGCTGTCAGGACCTCACTCCTCACCAGGTTCAAAACTGCCAGCCTAAGCAGGAAGGGATTTAATCTGGATAGCAAGGTTAAATTAACCATTGGTTAATTATGATTTCTCCAGTGGGCTGAAGAAATGACAGAGCAACAAAGGACACTGGTGAAATCAGTGAGTTGGGGCCCCTAAAGTCAGGCTGGACCGAGCTGGCGGAGCTGTGTGGAGGCAATTTGGAGCTCAGCTCTGCCGTGCCCCGTGCACCACCCAGCACAGCTCACTGCATCCCTCCATATCTGCCCCTGCTTCTGCTGCTGGCTGTCAGAGCAGGAGGGCTCCCATTGCGAAAGCCTCCCGATTCAATGCTGCTGTTGTTTTCATTCCTCCTCCTCACAATACTCCTGGCTTATTGGGACATAATTTCCCACCCCAGTGCACAAGGCACGGCTTCCAGGCTGCTCTGTGCAGGCTGTGGGACGTGTGGCTGTGCTCGCTGGGGCTCTCCTCGTTCCAGCAGACCTGATGTGACCGAGTGCCTTTTGTTGTTCCAACAAACACCGAAATTGCAGCTGCCTGCGTGTGCAAAACCCCGTAGAGTGCCCACACCTGCAGAACCTGCTGCTTCCGAGGCTGTGGGGCAGCTTCCTTGGGCAGGGGCTGTCAGAGTCACAGAATGGTTTGGGTGGGAAGGGAACTTAAGATCATCCAGTTTCACCCCCTGCCATGAGCATTCCACCATCCCAGGTGGCTCCAAGCCCGACCCAGCCCGGCCTTAGACACTTCCAGGGATGGGCCAGCCACAGTTTGGGGTTTTTTGGGCAAAAGGATCAAAGATGATTCAAATACAAGATGGTCTCAAGCACAAAAAGTCTTTGTGGCCAAGTGGTGTTTTGGGGAGGAGCATCTGTTAGACAGCATTTATTAATCCTTAACAAATCTCTCCAGCTTAACCATACAACTCTAATTCAGGATGTTATTCCACAGTGGGAAACGACATCTATGTATATTCAAATCCTGTGAATCTAATCCTTGCTCATGGAGTGTCTCTGCCTCCAAGGACACAGGAGTACTTTCGAATTGATGATGAAAAGGTTTTTGTCATGTGAACATTTTGATTCTTTTTTTTTAATTGGGTAATTTAGCACTAAAATGTTAGAAGAAAGATCCAGTTTTAATGTCCTGCTCAGTTCTTACTAGTTTAGCTTACACGCCCTGCTTTTGAGGTTTATTATTTAGCTTTTAGTGTTCAATATTTATTACAAAGTGCAGATTAAAAGTGTTCCCTTTATTGCTCAGTTGTACACAATAATTAAAGGAACACATGTACAGCTCCAAGATTGCAGAGGACTCACTCCACTTGTCATACTTTCAATTGCTTTCAAATACTTTCACAGCACATCCCGTACGGAAGTCACTAAAATCAATGACTTCAAGCTTCAAGTGTCTCTTGGGAGAAAAGACATTTTGTACTGGAGAAAAAGACAAAAAACACAGAGGCATGAAGTGATTTGCCTCAAACCATTTGGGAAATGAAAGCAGAACCAGTCATGTGCTGTAACCACAGCATCATCTTTCAACTGATCTTCTCCACCTAAGAAAATAAAAACTAATGCAGGGAGAGAAGCTGGAAGAAACTGCCCTTACCCCTCTGGAGTCAGTCATGCTCAGACTAGATGGACTAATTAGGCCATGATTTGTCTCCACTGGCCCCAGAATGGTTTTGACACAAGTGGTTTCACCATTTCTCCAGGATACGTTCCAGCATCTTCTCTGAGGACACGAACAGGTTGCATCTTATTTTAGTCTCTGTGTTGTCCAAGTCAATCACTGTGCAGCTAATTCCCACTGCTGCTGCAGCCTTACTTAGGGATGTAATCCCACCTCAGCAGTGAGTAAATCCATGCATGGCATCAGGACAGCTCCTCACTGCAGGGAAATTCTCGGTGCAAATTGTGAATCTTGTGGAAAGGTGAAACCAGAGTCTGTCAGTGCCTGCAGCTCTTGTTCCAGCTCCTTCAAAGGCACCTGTGTTGCAAGAACTCTGCCTTGTCCTTGTGTCTCCAGCATTTCTCAGGAGTCACTCTTTGAAGTTATTCATGGCTAAAATCCTTCACGGTTCCTGCCTCTCCTTCAGCAAGAGAACTGGGATGTTCATTCATCTCACTAAGACATCGATGAACTCCCTACCCCTTAAAGGCAAAATACAGGGAGAAAAGAATCCAGGCTGATTATTGTGCAGAATAATGAGCATTGAGGCCTGTATTTATGACTGAGTGTGCAGTTCAAAACCATGTCCTCGGGCTTCAATGCTTGCAATTCTCTGAATTTGCAGTTTGGAATCCCAGCAGGGCTGATTCAGCCTTCCTCATCCTAAAGCTGATATATTTAAATCTCATCCACCTTAGGGATTGATGTGGGTAATTTTGTGCAAGCCTGACTAGAGCTGAACCGCGCGTGGAGAAAACAAATGTTACACAAGCTGAGAAGTCTTTTGGCCAATGTAACATTGAAAAACTCAGAATAAACCAACTTCTCGCACTGCGTGGTTTCCTACACGTGCTCCTTTTGGAAGGAAGGAGCTCAACACCATCTGCTCCCTGTGGATATGGAAGAGCTGACGGCCAGCACCTCGTGCCTGGTGCAGCAGTCACTGGCCTGTTCCCTGCCCGCGTGGGTGGCTCTTGTGTGACCCAGGCTTGGTCAGCATGGCTCAGACCGGGCTGGTTTCTCAGTGCTGGCTCTGGTGTGTCCCTGCTGAGGCAGCAGTTTGTCAGCATGGCTTTACAGCATTTAGGTTTCACTAACACACCCTGTGGCAGCTTCCATGAGCTCCACAATATACATTGTACGTAGTGCACAGAGCTTGTGGGGTCTCTGCTGCAGCTCTGGGGACACGCTGCTGGCTCTCAGCATTCCGGCACACCGGGTCCCACACACAGCCGGGCTGCCTCCGGGCTGCTTCTGGTCACCCTGCGGCCTCGGTGGAGCTGCCCTGGTTGGAAACCAGCCCCGCAGAGAAGGAGCTGGGGGTTGACAGCAGCTGGACGTGAACCAGCGTGTGCCCAGGAGGGCAAGAGGCCAGTGGCACCTGGCCTGTCTCAGCAATAGTGTGTCCCCTGTGCTGGCACTGGCACCTCGAGTCCTGTGTCCGGTTCTGGGCCCCTCACGGTGAGAGAGACCCTGAGGGGCTGGAGCGTGCCCAAGGCAGGGAACAGAGCTGGGAAGGGGCTGGAGCCCCAGGAGAGGCTGAGGGAGCTGGGAAGGGGCTCAGCTGGAGAAAAGGAGGCTCAGGGGGCCCTTGTGTCTCTGCACAAGCCCCTGCCAGGAGGGGACAGCCGGGGGGGTCGGGCTGTGCTCCAGGGAACAGGGACAGGAGCAGAGGGAACGGCCTCAGGCTGGGCCAGGGCAGGCTCAGGGTGGGCACAGCAGGAATTTCCCCATGGAAAGGGTGGGCAGGGATTGGAACTGCCCAGGGAGGTTTGGATCCCCATCCCTGGAGGTGTCCCAGGGAGAGCACTCAGTGACAGGGTGGCCATCGGGCACAGTGACATCGGGCACAGGCTGTACTCCATGGTGCTACAGCTCTGTCCCAGCCTTGCTGGTTCGGTGATGCCCGGGCCCCTCCAGGAACGCTGCCCGCGGCCCGGGCGGCTCCGGCGGCGGGGCGGGGCGGGAGGCGGCGCGGCCGAGCGTGACGG
>VXBQ01014260.1:24904-35263 GCA_013400175.1 Phainopepla nitens | reverse complement strand
GCCGGGCCGGGCTCGGCCGCGGAGCCGCTCCCCGCCGGCTCGGGGCCGGGCGTGCCCGGGGCCGCCGTTTGCCCAGTCCGGGGCTGGTGTTCGCGCTGTCCCGGGGCCGGGTGTTTGCCCAGGCTCGGGGCCGGGCGTGTCCGGGGCCGCCGTTTGCCCTGCCCCGGGGCGACCTTGGCGCAGGGCGCTGACCCCGCCGGTCATTTCTTCCCCTCCCAGCCGTGGAACGGTCTCGTTCCGCATCGTGCCGAGGTCACCGTTAGTTTTCTTCCATCTTTGACGTGTGGACTCCTCTGAAACCCGCCTAGGCCGGGGGCTGGCCTTACAGGGCTCCCTCGGGAACTGGGGTCGTTCTTCCCTTGCTGCCTCCCGTTTGTCTGCAGGGCCGGGTGTCGGCTGGGCCCCCCGGTGTGACCCAGTTCTGGCAGGCGCCTTTCTGACATCAGCCGTGGAGAATTCTTTGCTGAGAGTAATGCAGAAATCCCTCAAAAAACAGCAGACAGCTCGCTCCCGCTGAAGCGAGGTTCTCCCAAGAAATCGCTGTGTTGTGACTTTTCCTGGGTGGCATTCCCAGCGTGGGTAGGCTCTGCTCGGCAGAGTTGGAGATACACCCTCCCATGGGATGGAATACTTGTCTCCTCTGACAGCTGCAGGTCTCCGTTTTTTACATACTGGAAATGCAGAAGTTAAGTAAAACTTAGGCTTTTTTGTTTTGCTCGGTGCAAAACAGATGTGCTCACTTAACAACGACAGATCTCTTTGTGTTGTTCTGGGAGCTGCTAGGGACAGATAACCAGCTCTCTGCACTAATCGCCTTTCCTGGCAGAGTCCTGCTGGTGGTGTTGACCCCAACAAGTGTCTTCACAAATGCCCTTTCCCAGGGGATCTGCAGCGTGTCCTGGAGCCGTGGGGATGGGTGACAGAGTCACTGAGGGACCTGCTGCCGTGCTGTTACCTGGCTGATGCACACACTCCTGGTTTCCTCCGAGAGGGGTGTGTAAAGCTGCTGTTTGCCAGCTCAGGGTTGTGTCTGCTCACACCTCGGGCAGACCCGGGGCAGACTCGTCTGCAGAGATTAGGGAGCCAGGCTGTGCCAGAGACTTGCTCTGCTAAAGACAAGCACATCATGGAGGGCTGTGGAGCCACGGGTTTAACTGCAGTGAGAGGCAGATTCTCACCTGTAAATTTATTTATTTTTGTGCAGCTGTTTAGTTTAGAAATTGCTTCTCTTTGCTCACCCCCTGCCAGCACCCAGGTATTCCTGTTGTGAAGTGTGTTATCACTGAGCTGGCTCCTAATGCTTGTGTTGCTTCAAAAACCCTGCAAGCTGTGGAGATGCAGTTGGGATTTAGATGAAGAGAGGATGAGAGAGTGGGAGAGTCTCTGTAGCATTGAAACTGTCAATTTTTTCCCCATATTTTGAAACGTAGTGTGTGTGTGAATGTACAATGATGAATGTACCATGTGCCAAGGAAGAGAGACTGACAGAGAAGTGATAACTGCAGGGGCTCCAGGTGAATACAGGACCCAGTAAGTGGAGGTAGCCTGGAGAAAATCACAACAAGCTCATTTAATCCTTTAAATATTGGATTATGAGTCACTGGAGGGATTGTTAAAGCTTGATCTTTTTGGGTGATGGGGTAATGCATTAATGGAGTTGCTTATGTAGGTAGCTGGTTCCTGTGCTGGTAAATGGGATTGACTGTCCAGGCATGCCAGGGATGTGTGACCCTCACCCTGGGATGGCTTCCTGATGTATCCATGTGTATGTGGGAGCAGCACTGGTGAGGTGTGGGCACTGTGGAACCTCTGCAGTATTTCTGGGATTCCTCAAGTGCCTGTACTTCCAGGAAAAAAAGGTGAGAGTTAGCGAGCATGATCTGAGCTCGACAGAACTCCGTGCCCGAGTTTGAGACCTGTGTGTTTGCTCTCCCACCCCTTCCTCTGCCCTGCAGGTGGGGTGTGGGAGGTGGGAATGTGGGCTGAGCTCCCTCAGCAGCCTCTTTCTTCCCTCAAAATCCCAGCCCGTGTCCGTGGGCAGTGTGCAAGAGGCGTGCCCTGATTTATTTTCCAAAGCCAACTTCCTAGCCCGTGGCTTTGTTCTGGCATCAGACAATCTGATAAAAAGTAGCCTGCAGGGATGCCTTTGGGCACTGTGAGTCTGGGCTCACGTATTGAGGAAGTGCAGCTCCACGTAAAATGTCACCAAAACTCTGGAGAAGGGATTTCAGCCTCCCCGACCCCTTCCATGGGGAGCAGGGCTGGGACAGGCTCAGACTGCTGGGCTTGGATCCTCCCCTGCAGGCTGGCTGTGGGGCTGGGCCTGGGGAGCTGGGAGTGGAGGGGTTTGGGGAGAAGGAGAGCTGGGGCTGGGANCCACGTAAAATGTCACCAAAACTCTGGAGAAGGGATTTCAGCCTCCCCGACCCCTTCCATGGGGAGCAGGGCTGGGACAGGCTCAGACTGCTGGGCTTGGATCCTCCCCTGCAGGCTGGCTGTGGGGCTGGGCCTGGGGAGCTGGGAGTGGAGGGGTTTGGGGAGAAGGAGAGCTGGAGGTGGGAGTGGAGGGGTTTGGGGAGAAGGAGAGCTGCAGCCCACCCTGGTACTGTTATTCCAGCACTGCTGTGTCCCCAGAAAGGGACACTGAGAGGCTGTTGTCATTTCAGTCTGCCTTTGGGAAAGTTCTGCAGGGATGTTGTTGGGATTAAGGGGCTTAAAGCCTTTCCAGCATAACCCTGGATTGAGAGTTCAGTTGGCAGAACTGTTTCATCCTTGGAATAGAAATTGCCCTCCATTCTGGGAAGAAAATAGCCCAGCTTTAACAAGTTTATTTACACTCTGTGTTTTCCAGGCATGCTTTGCACTTGGAGCATTCGAAAATATATGTGAGGTGTATGAGTAATGTAAACCCACCTGGGAAATGGTGGGAGTGTTAAATAATGAAGACTTATTCCTTTTTAAGTGCTGTGTCTTCCTGTTCCA
This sequence comes from Phainopepla nitens, assembly GCA_013400175.1. NCBI lineage: Eukaryota > Metazoa > Chordata > Aves > Passeriformes > Bombycillidae > Phainopepla > Phainopepla nitens. Next base: position 32,281 of record VXBQ01014260.1, on the reverse strand, counting down.
CTTGTTGAAGGTTTACTTGCATCATGAATCATTCCATAAAGGGAGGTGTCGATGGGAAAAATAAGGAAGAAAGATTTTTCCATCTGTTTGTTTTTTGTTCTGTGAAAACTGTAGAAGACATACATTGCTCAAGGTAGAATGGGAATAGAGTTTAAATCCATGAAGGACCACAAAGCTTCTTTAATATCTGGAGAGGCTGGAGTGGAACAGGGAGGCAGATATACCAGTTGCTTCTTGTGTGTACCTTAAGCTTGTGTTTAATTTTTCAGCTGAAATGGGCACGCAGCTTGAAACTAAAAAATGAGAACATCCCAAATCTTTTCATGTCAGCAATTAGAATCAGAAATGTCAGCTTCCTCAGTGAGGTCTTTGCAGTGTGCATGATGTGCTGGCTAAAGATAATAATGATAAGAAAAATTGCAGGGTAGGTTGTTTGCATGTAAGCAGATTAGGAGATGCCATTGACATAAACCCAGAATAATTAGAAAAATTTCAGAGTAAAATTGTTTGTGCAGCCTCTGCTCTGAGGTGGTGCTGAAGCTGCCCCATGTCCAGCCTTGGCTGTGCTCAGGTGACTAAAATCTGGTTATTTTCCTCTGAAACATCCACCTCTGTAGGCAACAGTACCTGTCAGGTAAGTTTGCAAGGCTTTAGAGATTCTGTGTGAAAATGTTATTATAGAATTTCAACACATTCTGTCCCTGAAACTCAAAGGGTGTGGGCAAGGCAGGGAAACAGCAGCAGTCCAGTGTCATCTCACAGCTTGTGTAGCAGGAGAAAATAGCTTTGCATGCAGACTTTGAAATGCAGCATTATCTCGGGTATCAGGATGGTGTTGAACTCTGAGTTGGGCTTTTTTAGTAACTCTTCTCTCATCACTGCAATTCAGTGGGGCTCGGTGACCCCATTGGGAAGCAGCTGTAGAACAATGCCTGAGGCGTTGGGTTGTTAAGTGCTCCCAGGAGATGAGGAGCCTTTTTGTGTGGGTTTGGCATCCTGGCTTAGAAGTAACCATACAGAAAGCAAGGAGCAAAAGTTCTGTGTGTGTGTGAATTCTGATCCTTTGTCATTGGGATGAGTGAGCAAAATCCAATAATAAGGGCTGTCCAATCATTCTGTTCCTACCTGCTGTGAAATACCCAAATTTGATCTATGGTGGCACAATCCATGGGATTTTTTCTCATGAAAGATACTTAACCTTCTTCATATGGCCATTTAAAAAATGTGATATTTAAAAATATTTAGAAGTCTTACCTAGGAATGCCCTAATGTCCAGAAAAATATTAATCTGATTCTAAATATTATGAGAAGGCCTTATGCTTTAAGTATGGGAAATTTAATAACAGCTACCCAAGATTAAAACCTGCTTTTTCCATATTAAGACCTTGATCTCTCAAGTCTAAGGCCAGTGTGTGGGCACAGGTTTGTGCTGGCCCAAGTGCTCCTTTCCAGTCTGTCCAGACCAGTCTAACTCCCTGCTTGAACAGAATTGAGGGACTTAGACCTGCTTGTTTTCCAGGATTGAGGAGCATTTCTGTGGTGTCAGGCCCTTGGCTGCAGTGAGTCAGAGGACAACACCCTCACGAGCACAGCCTGTGTTTTATGGACATAAAATCGGTTTTGATTTGGGTTTTTGCCTCTTGGTGGCTCACGGGGTCGTTGGCATGGCCCCCCTCAGCTGGATGCTGCTGCTGCTGCTCCCTGGGTGCTCCCTGGGTGCCAGGGAGCTGCTCCAGCTGGGCAGAAACAGGTGGGTTTTGGGGGTGGAGGCACAGTTTTCATCCTTTTGTTAAAAGGGAGGAGTATCTCGGAATCCCAAAGTCACTGAGGTTGGAAAAGCCCTCCCAGCTGTGCCTATCCCAGGAATTCCTTGGGCACCTCCAGGGATGGGGATCCAAACCTCCCTGGGCAGTTCCAGTGCCTGACTTCCCCTTTCCATGGGGAAATTCTGGGCTTGGCAGATGTAGGGAGGTCACTGCCAGGGCTGGGCTCTGCTCGGGGCTGGTTCCCCAGCACGAGGCTCAGGCAGCACCAGCATCTCCCCAGGGAGGGCTGGCTTGGCCCAGGTGCCAGATGTGTCACCTGGGAGGTGCTGAGCACACCTCAGGGGCTGGGCCAGGCACTCGGGGCTGTCACTGCTCGGGGAAATGGGCTGGAAGAGCCCACGGGAGAAAACTCTGATTTGCTCCTCAGGGAGAGGGCTGGAGGCTGTGGGCTGGCTGCACTGGTAGCTTATCATTATTCCTGCTGATTAATAAGCAGGAATAATAATGTTATGTTAATGTTAAGTTATAGGAATTTGCAACAACGTGGGGCAAAAGTCAGGGTTTTAAATCGGGGTGTGTTTAATTAAGTAAAGCAAAAGTCAGTAAAAAAATAACTCTCCTTTTCAGAGTTGGCAGTGACTTCAATTTACTTCCAAAAGGCTGAAGATGTGTAATGATATGTGATCTATTGCTAAGGCCGAGCTTGTAGCAATGCTGATTTAGTGTAAAGAATATTTACGTGCAGCCTCAGAACTTGGCAAAGGGCAGTTAAATAATAAAGATTCAAAGCTATGTCAGCAGCCCATATGCTGAGTTCAGGAAATTTGGAAGCGTTAACCAATATATTTCTTGGAAATGCTTTCTTCAAAGTTTACATGGAAATATTTCCAAACAGCTTGGAAGATTTCAGCTTTTATGTTGCTGTGCATTTACATGGCACAGGTCTCAGGGCAAGTGGCAGCCAGAGGTGATGTCCTGCTCAGTGCCAGGCTTCTGATGCTGGTTTTTTTTTTTTTTTTTGAAAATAAATATCCCTGGATGTTTTATCAGTCAACTTTCTTTTGGTTTAGCAGTCTGGTGAAAAACTCCCAGCCAGGCTGTTGTTTTAGTAGCTACATGCATGGCTGTAAAGGCTGTCGTATTTTTTAATGCCACGAATACCAGAACCTTGCCTGAAAAGCTAAAATCCATCACTGAATCTAGGAAAGAATGATCCCACAGCCTCAGCAGAGCAGGCTGGAGTCAGACACTGCTTTTAAGGAGGCTCTGAGGGTTCTGAAGCCTCGGGGAGCTCTCAGAGTCCATACCTGGAGCTGTGCAGGGCAGGTGGGAGCAGGGCCGGGGCAGCAGTGCAGCCCTGCCAGGCCTGGTGAGTCATTCTTCCTGTCACATGAACCCTCCCTGCTCTGCTAATAGGCACTTAGTTCAATTTTAGATGCCTGGAATCATTAAAAAGGCTGGAAGGCATTTGTGTACCTTGTCCATTAGAAGAAAAATACGTTTTCTATAACTGTAACCTCCTACAGCCTCGAGCTCAACTTCAGAAAGTAGCTGCATTTTTTGTGTCATTATCCATTACCTGGATTGGAATGTTTGAAGGCAGCAGTGAATTCAGCTGCTTTCTCCCACGTGACATTGGTGGAAGAACACGTATTTCTTTTTACTATTGAAAGAAGAACCAGTGGTAGGAGTTAATATTCCACTCAATATCTGTGTCCTCTTTTGTTTCATTTCTGCCAGTGTTGTCACATGTGGTGACAGTCACCTCCCTGGTGACTGTGCTCTCAGGCTGTACCTGCCTTCTTTCTTAGAGGCATGAGGGGTTGAATTTCTGCCACCCCCTCACCTGGAGAGCAGGTGACAAAGGGCATGTGGAATCCAGAGTGTCCCAGCTGGGCCAGAGCCTTTCCTCCTGTTGATAGACCAGGTCCTGCACAGGCAGAGGGAGAAAAGTGCTGAATTTTCATGGAGAGACTGAAAATAAGCATGGTGGAGCATTTGCAGAGATTTCATGAATCACAGAGCTGGTGGAATCATGGAATCACAGAATGGTTTGGTTTGGGGTGACCTTAAAGATCTTTTTCTAGCCCTGCCGTGTCCAGGGATCCAGGGGCAGCCTCTCTGGGCAGAGATGGAATCAAGCAGTTTGGCTCTGTGTTTTCCTGTCCCTTCCATTGTCCCCCGTGCTCAGTGCAGGGTGGTTTGGGATTTCTGGAGTAATGCTGTCTTCAAAAAAAAAAAAAAAATCAAAGCATATTAATAGACAGTTACTTCTCAAGTTAGTTTGCATTTACTTCTAATGCTGAGCTCCATGGGGTTCATAAAATGAGGTGTTTTTGGTTCTTGGAAAGGCTTTGAGAAGACTTTGCTGTGGTGGGAGTTGCTGCAGCTCCTCCTGTCCCTGCCCTGTGCCCTGGGGCTCAGTAAAGCTGCAGGTGGGGCAGGTCCTGGCAGCTCCACCCCCAGGGCCTCACACCCTGGCACTGTTTGCTGTGCTTCACATCTGGCCAGGGCCCAGCTGGGGATGTGTGCTGCTGCCAGCTGTGCTGGGAGCTGCTCCTGCTGGAACGTGGATTGCAGTTTCATCTGGGTCACTGATTTCTCCTTCTGCAAGGAGACGGTTCTGCCTTGTCGTGTGAGGACTTCTTATCCACAAAGCTTGGGGCTGACCAGCACCCTTTTTCTTTTCCCACCTGTTCTGTTTAGAAGATGTTCCTGGGGAGCAGAGTGAGCTTCAGCTGACGTGGAACTGGGGTGCAGGGCTGTGGTGCTCTGCTGTTTTGCTGCACCTGGGCTGGCAGACAGTGCTCCTGACTTTGTTCTGCTGCTTTCCAGTGTGGTTTCCTCCCTTTCCCCCCTCTCAGCTGACCCCTTGGACCTGCCAGCAGAACCACTCCTTGTCATCTGCTAAGCCCAGTCAAGACTTCCACAGAGGCTGTGGATGTAGTGAGGTCTGGAACAGACTATAGATGATAGACTTTGACTGGCACAGAGCAGCTCTGGCTGCCCCTGCATCCCTGCAAGTGTCCAGGGCCAGGCTGGGGCAACTTGGGGCAGTGGGAGGTGTCCCTGCCCATGGGATGGGCTTTAGGGGCCCTTCCAACCCAAACCATTCTGTTGATCCTTGATGTTGAGCAGCAAAAGGAATAAAACTCCAAACCACAGAACACTTGGATATCCAAGATCTGCATTTAGAAGTGTGAGCTGGTTTATTTGTGCAAATAAGATAAGAACATCCCCCTACGCCCCCAGCCCTGTGTTAAATGCTCAAGAAGGATGGCAACATGTCTTTCCAAAGAAAAGAAAGCAAAATATCCGGGAGCAAATGTGCAGGACTGCAGAAGGGAAAGCTGGAGGAGACATTGTTCAGTGGTGATTTCAGACGAGGGCAGTGCCCCCTGCTCAGCCCAGTGCTTGCTTGAGGTGAGGTGTTCTGCTGAAAAGCTCAGTGCCTTTGCTGCTGAGGTGATGAGGAATGGAAGGAAGGGAGCCATGAGGTGGCAGCTGGGACCTCCTTTCTGGACTGGTACTGCTGCTGCCCTGCTGGAAGCTGCCACGGCACACCTGCCTCGTGCCAGTGATGCTGGATCTGTGAGGGCTGCTGGTTATTTATACAGAGCCTGTGGGAAGCACAGTGCACAAAATAAACCGGCTCCTTCTCACTCATGCAGTGTGAAAGGTTGAAGGGAAATGGCAACATTTATACTCATGTGCATCCTTATGTAATGTATCCATGGAAAAAAACCTGCCTTAGCAAAGCCACAGGCAGCAATGGAGCCTTTTGTTGGGTGTCTCTTTGACTAAAACAGGTGCAACTGCAGCTCCTCAGCACTGTGAGCTGAGGAAGTGCCAGGGAAATGGAAAGGTACTGGAAAGCTGTGTGCTGTGCTTTGCTGGAGTCCAGGTGTGTGAGCAGAGGATTTAAAAACAACATTGAAGCTGAGATGGAAGACTGATCATTTCCAGTGGGAACGCTTGGGGGGAGGCTGAGCAGCTGCTGAGTGTCCTGTGGAGCTGCAGAACAGTCTGTGGTGTGCAGCTGGAGCTGCAGGGCGGTGTCAGAGCCCTGAGGACCCCCTGACCCCCGGGTGTGGTTGTGTTCAGCTGCAGAATGAAGAGGAGCCGGGCGAGGCCGTGCCCGTGGTGAACGACGCCCCTCCACCCTACAGCAGCATTTCTGCAGAGAGCACAGGTACCTCCCTGGGCAATGGCACACGGCACCTCGCAGTTGCTCTAGGTGGTGGCATGTGTTATTTCTTACCTCCTTACAGTTTCAGGAAGGTGGAATGCATCTTCACAGTCTTCATGGCATGGTCAGAGGTCCCAAGACCTCTAAGTACCGGTGTTTTTAAAGATTTGTTAACCAATAAAACACCACCAGCAAGAATATTTATGTTTTCAGTCCAGCCACTAATTAAGTTATCTTACATATTTTGCCCCAGTGTGGGCTTTTTCAGCCTCTTACATTATGACATGGCCTAAAGTGCTACAGCTCAGAACTTCTTGTGACCTTTGTAGCCACTTCTGTATTTTCTATGTCTTAAACTCTAAACTCTAAATTTTCCTTAGCTTGTCTCTACTTAAACTACAAATTCACATTCTCGCTTCTGGTGAGAAAAAAAAAATTCAAAAATTCCAAAATTCAAGTTTGGAAGCCTTTCCCAAGGTCTCAAATCAAGGCCTGTATTGAATTCTAAGTTTTTAGCTCTCTGCAGTTTGGATTTGCACCTGGGCAAAGGGCTGGGCTTGCTCTGCTGTCACTGACTGCTCTCCTCACCCACAGCTGGCTCTGCAGCACCTTCCCAAGCTGCAGGGATCAGGATTGATCCACACAGCCTCTTGCTACTTGTGGTTTGGGACATGCAATTTGGCTGCACTCATCTGATGTCATCCCATGGAGGGGTGTTCAAGTTACAGTTCACAGTGTTCTCAGTAAATTGGAGGCAGTTAAAAATCAAAGTGCTCTGAGCGTTTGTGGTTCCCCTCTCATTAGCTGGCATTTGGATGATGCTGTTCCCCTTCCTTAAAGGATTCTTTACTTAAAAGGGTTTAAAGAATTCACTTTTCCTGCACTTTCCAATAACTGAGCACTTGGCCATAAGGATGGGACTTGGAATCATCCTCCTGTCCCGTCACTAATAACTTTAATAACCACTTGGATGTGGAAACGTGGCTATTTGTGAGTAAGCCAGTCAGCAGAGGCACAGCACGTGGTGCTGTTTGAGCAGGAGCACAGCCAGCCATGCTCAGTGAGTGTTCTGTGGATTGCTGCCTGTCAGAGGAGCTGCTCCTGTGCCTTTCACCTCCTGCTCTGGGGTGGGAGGAAGGCTGGGATGGATGGATGGAAGGGTGGGATGGATGGATGGATGGAAGGGTGGGATGGATGGATGGATGGAAGGGTGGGATGGATGGAAGGCTGGGATGAGATGGATGGGATGAAAGGAAGGGTGGGATGGCTGGGAGGGATGGATGGGAGGCTGGGATGGGATGGAAGAGTGGGCTGGGATGGATGGGATGGATGGAAAGGGAGGATGGATGGAAGGATGGGATGGGATGGATGGATGGAAGGGTGAGATGGATGGAAGGATGGGCTGGGATGGATGGATGGATG
>VXBQ01014260.1:2571-18365 GCA_013400175.1 Phainopepla nitens | reverse complement strand
GTGACACCCTGTGCTGTGACACCCTGTGCTGGGCGGAGTGTGACACCCTGGGCACAGTGTGACACCCTGTGCTGTGACACCCTGTGCTGGGCATGGTGACACCCTGTGCAGAGTGTGACACCCTGTGCTGGGCATGGTGACACCGTGTGCTGTGACACCTGTGCTATACAACCTGTGTACAGTGTCCTGTCCATCCCTATGTCCCATGTCTGTCCATCCCCTGTCCATCCCTGTACTCTGTGTCCTGTCCTGTCCATCCCTGTGCCCCGTGTCCCACCCAGCCGTGCACANAGCTGAGGTGACAGCTCAGGGTGGCTGTGCTGAGGTGACAGCTCGGGGTGACTCTGGAGCTGAGGTGACAGCTCAGGGTGGCTGTGCTGAGGTGACAGCTCGGGGTGACTCTGGAGCTGAGGTGACAGCCTGGGGTGGCTGTGCTGATCAGCTCAGGGTGGCTGTGCTGAGGTGACAGCTCGGGGTGACTGGAGCTGAGGTGGCAGCTCGGGGTGACTCTGGAGCTGAGGTGACAGCCTGGGGTGGCTCCTGCAGTCCCCCAGCACCCAGGGCCTGTGGAGGAAGAGGGGTCGCTGCAGTCCAGACTCTGAGGTGTCATTGGGAATTTAGAGGTGGCACAAGTATTAACTTTTAACACTTTATTCTCGGTGTTGTAGTATCCTTTCCTTTCGCACCACCAACTTTTTGGGCTCTCCAGGGGTTTTCACAGAACAAATCTGTAGTGTAAAACTGAAAGATCATGTTGCAACTTTGTATGAAAACCATCTTGCAAAACAAAGGCCTTTTTTTTTTCTTTGGCTTGGGACTTTTGAGACAATTCCTAACATACCTGTAATTCTTGCTTTTATAATTTGTGTTAGCAGAGACTCTGATGCATTGGAAATGTAGATTTAATGTGCACTCCTGTGCTTTCTGCCAAGTGGTCATTCACTTCGGAGTTTTACTATGTTCAACCTGTAAATACAGCAGAACGTAAATAAAGGTCACTTCTGTAGCAATTGTTGCTGTAGGATGATGTTTAATTGAGTCTGGATGTGTTGCTGCACTTGGTTGTCGATGACAAACACAGATTATCTGGGGCCATTCCATCACTTTCCATGGAAGGTGTAACACAAATCTCCAAGGTGTCCATCTTTTTGTAACCGAGCCTGTCAGGAAGTGGTGATTCCATTTGGGGGATTTGTTGGGTTTTTTGGTACTTTCATCACTTACCTGACCCCTGAAACTGGTTTTGGTTCACAGCTGAACTTCTCAAATGCACAGTCCCCACAAACAAGCACTTGGGGCTGACAGAGATGAATAGAGGTTCCACAGATTCCTCTTTAAACAGGAATAAGTGAACACAGAATTAGGAATTCTATCCTACAAGGCAAAAATCTGCAGCATTGGGGAACTCTGAATCACATTTGCCCAAACTTGCTCGATCAGCCTCGTGTTTGCTCTCCTGGCATCTGGGCCTTACTTGGGCCTGAATATCCAGAGAAGTGGAACATCTGGCATTCCTGTTCATCCTCCTGTGGTGGCCTGGAGCTGCAGCCACCTCCAGCTCCTGTTCCTGCACAGACAGAGGCTGTGGGAGCACGGGGAGGGTGACGGGCCTGGAGAAGCCAGGATGCCACAGTCACACAGCACAGGGACAAAGTCGGTGGCAGCTCAGAGGAGCCATGGGAAGAAAAGCCCATCTCGGACCAGATTCTGTGTTTGTTTTTGTTGTTGCTGTAACCAAAGTGGCCGGAGCGCGGTAATTAAAGGCTCAGTGGCTCTAATTGGAGTAGGTTTAAACTCGAGGTCAAAATCCCTTCTGGCACTTCCTCTGCCTAATAACCATCAACAGAAATCAAACGAGCCCGAGCGGCTCCAGCCCCTGCTCTGCGAGCAGCGAAGGTCCTGGTGCTGATAAGGGAGCTCAGCCAAACACAGCCTGGGGGACAGGGGGACAGTGCTGGGGGACAGGGGACGGTGCCACGGCCACGGGTGGCTGCTGGGGCTGGGTGATGCTGGGCAAGCCCTTGGCCACGGATTTTGGGTGCTGTGGGGCAGAGCAGGTTTGGGCATCGTGGGCGTGAGCGAGCGGTGCCGGTGCAGCCCAGGGGACGGGAGCTCAGCATCACCATTTCACCAAAACGCCGTTTTCTCTGGGCAGATGAGGGCACCGAGGCTGGGCTGGGGGTGGAGGAGGAGATTTTACAGCCCTTAGTGCTGATTCCCCCCCAGCCCACCCACGGCTGCCGCTTCCTGCCACCGCCCAAGGTCACTGCCCTCGCCACTTTAACTGCTCTGCTAATTACGCCCTAAGCTGGACCTTTAAAGTGATCTGGGAGGAGGAAAAAAAAAATAATAAAAGAAAAAAGGAAAGCAAAGGGGTTGCAGATGTGAAAGGCCAAGCTCAGCAGGGCTGGGATGCAGCGGGAGCGTGGGGCTGTCCCCCTGCCCATCCTCAGCGTGACGCCTCCGGGAGCTTTGGCCTGCACTTTGTGTGGTTTGAGTGGTTTTGGAATCTGTGTTCCTGCTCCTCTCGCTGCCAGCCCCTGTAGCAGCTCGATTAAAGGGACCCGGGTGTGTTCCCTGCCCTGGGTTCCATTTGGAGGGTTTATTCCCAGGCCAAGGCAGCCCCTGGGCTGTGGCCAGGTGGAAGCCGGGGCTGCCCCGGGGTTGCCAAACTCTCCTGCACGGATGGAGACAGCTCCTGGGCTGGCAGCGAGGTGGTGGCACGTGGCTGCTCCTGTGCAGCATCACCCTGTCCCCAAACAGCCCGTCCTGCTGCGGGTGTCACGGCCTGCAGGAGCTGAGGCCATCCCCTGCTGCCCAAAGGAGCCCTGGTGGTGCTGGGGGCTCTGGGCAGATGGGGCTCCTGCCCCCGGCTCTGCCACTCCCAGCAGGAGCACAGAGCAGCCAAAAAGTCCTGGAGTCCCAGAATGATGTGGATCAGGAGGCACCTTAAAGCTCATTTCATTCTGTCCCTGCCACAGGACACCTTCCACGGTCCCAGGCTGCTCCAGGCCCCCTTGGACACCGGCAGCGATGGGGAGAAGGGAGCAGCTGCAGCCACCCCACCCCACCTGAGCCCCTGGTGCTCCCAGGGCAGCTGTGATGTGTTTGCAATCACTTCCCACTCCCTCCCACAGCTGCCAGTGAGTGGTGGTGCCCAAAGGCCCCAGCCCTGGGTGGCTGTTCCTTGTTCTGGGGCTCCTGTGCCTGCAGCAGTTCATGGGAGCTTGCTCTGGGGGAAAACCTTTCTCCCCTGCACCCCAACCCTGCTCTGGGACCCCAAATGAGCTGAAAGCTGGGCCAGCACCATCCTCGGCCATGGAATGTGCTCCTGCTTTGTGTGAGGACTTGCCTGAGTTACTGCTCGATTTCCCAGCTCCTGAGGTAAGTGAGAGCAGCACAAAGTCCTCCTGCTGGCACGGAGCACGGGGATTTGTCCCTTTGGGGGGTGAAGCTCTTGCTGCAGCTGGACAGGTCCCTTCTCAGACTGGCCCTTGGCTTCAGGATTAGACCTGGGGCTGGCCACAGAGGGACCACAGAGCCTGGAAGGGTGGAAGTTCCCTGAGGAGAGAGATGAGGGGTTGGATCTTGCACTGATTAAGTAAAGCTGGGATTGGGAAGCAAAGATCCTGGTGCTGTTTCCTGGTGCCAGGGTGGTTTGGTGGGTGGGCAGTGAGAGCTGGGCAGGGGTTACCCAGCCCTAAGGGGGGTGCCCAGTCTCAAAGAGGGTTACCTGGCCCCACAGGGGCAGGTGTTTCAGTTTTAAATGTCTCCTAGGGAGTGGTTTCTTGTGGCCTAGGATGTAGAACTCTGTACTGGGACTTCTGGATGAGTCCCTTGCGCTTGATTCCTGCGTTGTGTGGGTGTTTGTGCCAGTGTCTTGTGTTGCTTTTAGTCTGTTTGGAGCAAAACAGCTCCTAAATTCTTGGAGGAATTTTACAGCCCTCTCAATCTGTGTCTCAGAGGATATAAAATGGCCCCAAAAACTTGGGATAAAGCTGGAGAGGTGTGAGGGATGCCAGAGCCCTTGTCCTTGGCACTGCAGCGCTGCTGGTTTGGGGCAGGCTTTGGTCGGACCCGGATCTATCACCCCAAACCTCCCCGCTGGAAATAGAGAGGAGGAAGCTCTTTACAGGCCCCAGCTTCCTGAAGCTGCTGGGGATGACTCATCCATACGTTGGCAGAGCCTGAGCCAGCTGCCAGCAGGAGCGAGCAGGCAGGGCTGTGCCCGGAGGAGGAGGAGGCAGGGGAAGGCTCTTCCTGCAGCTCTTCCCCTCCTCTCTGGTCCAGTGTGTGCCCCCTGCATTGGGACAGGGCTCAAATCCCAGCAGGAGGTTTGAAAAGAAAGGACCAAGGGGTTCTTTCAGCCCACCTCACCAACAGCAGGCAGTGGAAGCTCCAGAGTGCCAAGGGATGCAATTAAGGGAGCTGCTTTTTTTTTTTTGGAGATGCAATGCTTCTATTGAGCAACTGCTCCGGTTATGTCCCTGCTAATTGAAGTAAATTGCTTTCTGCCATCAAATTGGGAAGTTCCCCTTCCGATCCTAATGTGAGTTTAGAACATGATTTCCAGTCTTTAGTCTGCTTTTAGTGCTCTCCCTTTAATTAGTTCCCTGGATCCCGCTGATTCCTGCCAGCCTGCAGAGGTGGCATTTGGAGGACTCTGCTTCCTTTGGGAACCAAAGGGAGCAGGAGGGATTTCTTTGCTGTGTGTTGCTTTTCCTCACACCCAGCCTGTGTTCCTGGTGCATGGCTGAGGCAGAGCTGGGATCATTTTGAGGCTGGCTTCATCCAGGCAGTGGCCAGTGCTCCCAGTGTGGGCTGCTGCATCCCCGTGGCCACAGCCTCAGCAGGAGGAGGAATATATTTAATCTGGTCCTGCAATAAATTACTATTCTAGATTAGAAATGAAGACCATGAAGTGGGCATGAGTCACTCTATTTGCTGTGGTCACAGTTTTTCCTCTCATTAATCTTCTGTCCTGTTCTCACTCCGTGTTCTGCATGGGAGGGAAGATGGAGAATGGGAACTTCAGGGCTGTCCACGGCTCCTTGGACCCTGCACAACTGCTGGGATTTCTTATTTCAATTCTTTCCATTCTGTGGAGTATCACAGTGTTGTCCCAAGGGTTTAGCAATAGCTGTGTTGAAAAACCAAGGCTGTATTTGCAAGCAAGCCTAGACCACTTTAATTTAACCAGTGCAAAGCCATGTTTTGTATTGTGCAGAATCCAAGCCTGGTTTGGGTTGGAAGGGATCTTAAACCTCATCTCATTCCACCCCTGCCACGGCAGGGACACCTCCCACTGTCCCAGGCTGCTCCAAGCCCTGTCCAGCCTGGCCTGGGACACTTCCAGGGACAGCCACAGCTGTGCCAGGGCCTCCCCACCCTCCCAGGGAAGGATTCCTTCCTAACACTGAACCTAAATCTGCCTTCCTTTCTCTCAGCTCGAGACCATTCCCCTTCATCCTGTCATTATTAAAACTGATTTCTTTTGGTTAATTTTGAATTGATTTCTAACTGGCATAAAACTTAAGGGAAAAAAAAAAGCCCAGCTGAAATGACAAACAGCTCAAATAATGCTTTGGGAGGCAGGTGAGCTCTTGGTCCACATTAGGAGCAGGTGGTGTGAATTGAGGAGTTTGGCTTGGTCCTGTTTCCAAGACTAAAGCCAAATCCATCCTGGGACAAACCCAGTGCGGGCATTGGTGCTGATCAGGCTCATCCCAGGTTTTCACTTTCGCTTGTGGGATGAGCAGATTTGGGTTGCTTGTGGTGGCTGGAATTCCTGTCTCTGTGGCCAAGAGTCAGCAGAGAGGAGCCAGTTGTGCTCTGGCCTGCAGCTCCGTGCTGTGATGACATGATCAGAACATTAAGGATCCTGCTTCTTGGGGAAATGCAGGAATCCAAAACATCTGGGCAGTTTGTTTGTCTGTGTGTTGCCTTCCTTTGTGCCTTTGTTCATCCTTTCCAATTACTGCTGCTAAGTATAAACTTAAAACAGAGATGAGGCTGAGCTTGTGGGGAGCATATGGACAAATGGAAAATAAACAGCATGAGGAATTCCTGGCTAATGAGCTCTTGGATGATAAGATACTACCAAAAAAAAAAAAAAAGAAAAAGAGCAAAAGAGGTCTGAGCTTTGCTTCTGCTGTAGCATGAGAAGAAAATTTCCCTAATGATGCCCAGCATGACTTTGATGCTGCACTGCAGCATCTCCTTTATGGGCTGCTGGGGACACGATGCTCTGGGTCCACTCCTGGGGGTTCAGCCCAGCTGCACCCACTCACAGGTGGGTTTGGGCCATGCCCTGCAGCCACCAGCTCTGTGGGGGCATGGGGTCACTGCCTCTCCCTGCATCTGTGCCCCCAGCTTGCTCTGTGCTGCCTCTCCATGCCCAGCTCCCGTTCCCCATCCCTCGTTACACGTGTGATTAATTGCTGAACAACAGGAACAGGCCCCTTCCTCCTCCAGTTCAAGGTTTGTGTCTCGTTCTTCCTGGCAGAAGAAGAGAAGCTTCCTTGCTCTTGAGGCCAGAGTTGCCCCACCAGCTCTGCAGTTTGGTCACGGCTTGGTGGCTGCAGGATGATTTGTGGTGCCAGGATTTGGGATCAGCAATTGCACTCTGAGAGTCAGGACAAAGCCAGGGAATCACTTGGGCTGGAAACCTCTGAGATCATGGAGGCCACCACTGACCCTGTCCCCAAGTGCCCCATCCTCGTGGTTTTTGAACACTTTAGGTGTTCATCCCTGCTTTGGTACCTGGATCTGACACTCGGTGCTGCTGGAACTCCCTCGATGTCCTGAAGGGAGAACTGAGGCAGCAGGATCAGGACGGGGTGGCGCAGCACATGGAGAGGGCAAACCCACTGCAAATACAAGTGAATAAAATAAAAAAGAAATAGAAATACCTATCAGTTTAGAAAAGCAGATGGAATGCATAGGAAATAAGAACAGAAATGTTTCTGAGGAGTTTCTGCCCAGGCAGGGCACTGCCAGGCTCTGGTGGGTGCTGGCTGTGGGGCTGGGCTGGGGGTGTTTATATTTCAAACTGCTTTTGTGATCCCAAATAGCCACATCCAAGAAATGCAGCAGTGGAGTGTTTCCTTCCAGAGGGCAGGAACGCAGTTGGAAATGCCTCTATCACACTCGTCTCTCTGGCCAAAATGCTATTTAAGCATCAAACCACATGGATCCAAATGAGGTGGCAGGTTCCAGTTCAACTTGAAAACAATTAGTTAAAAATCAAAGAAGCAAACACATTGTTTATTACTGGTTTGTGTTGGTGGATTTTTTTTGTTTGGGTTTTTTTGGTTTTGTTTTTTTTTTTTTTTTCCAGGGGAAATTGGGATTCTTTAATTGGCTCAGCTGGAGCAAAGAACCCCAGATCAAACAGCAAGTGAGCTGGAACAACAAAGGAATGTCCTGCTATTTCTTTTTCCAAGTTTAGAAATGGAAGTGAGGGCAGCCTTGGGATTTGTGGAAATTCCTCAGCGCATTGTTGGGAGGTAGAGGAAGTGGTTTGGAGCTCCGGGGCCGGTTTCCACTCGCCCGGCTCCCGATGGGCCGGCAGCGAGCTGATCCTCAGGCATCCCCTGCCCCCGCAGCACCTGGGGGCTCCCTGTGCCCTGCCCCGGCTCTGCCGTGGCGCTCAGCCCAGGAAAACACACGGAAACCTTTCTCCATCCCTGCTGGTATTTCTTTCTCGCCTCTGCTCGGCGCAATTGGAGGCGGAAAAGGTTGTTTTCAGTGCACTGTCAGCTTCTGGAAGAGCTGTTCCCGTTTCTGTACAAGCTGTTCGTGTCTAGATCATAATTCTGAGTTTTGGTGCCTGTTTCCCACCGCCGCTGGGGTCATTTGATGACAAAAACGCTTTAAAGACCCAGGGGCAGATCACCAGTGTACGGAGAGGAGAGCGCTCCTGGTTTAAAGCGTGCCCTGTTCGTGTTCCTGTTACAGCAGAGAGGTTTCTGGTAGTTTTTGGGTTTTCCTTGTTGTTTTGGCCAGCACAGCCCTGCATTTGGTGGGGAGAGCCTGTTCTGCAGCCGGAGGCAGGACATGAATGGGATGCGCCGTCCCCGGGGGAAGATCCCCCCGCCGGGCAGGAGGCGAGAGCCCCAGCGGCTGCTGCCAAGAAAAAACCTCTCCAGAAAAAACCTCTCCAGAAAAAAACCTCTCCCGAGCGTCCTCCCGGCGCTGCCGAGCCCGGCTGGTTTTCACCCTGCTCTCCCTCACGGCACAGGGGTTGTTTTCCAGCCAGGGCTGGCCCCAGGGCCGGGCTGATGCTCGGGGTGATGCTCCCAAAAAGCAGCAGGCTGAGGGGCAGGAGGGCAGGGATGGATGAACCACAGGGAGCAGAGGGATGTGCAGAGATCCAGCTCTCCGTGCTGCCCTCACTGCCCCGCGGGCACCCCGGCATGGGCAGGGATGTCCCAGCCCCCGGTGGGGACCCAGCTGGGTGCCAGGGTCCTGCTGTGCTGGTTTCCAAGGCAGGGATGGATTCTGGATGTGCTGAAGCTGCAGCATCTGGCAGCTGCCCACGGGGATGCCCACATGGAGGAGGCCTGGCTAGTGCCCCACTATCCTCCCCATATATATATTTTATATATCTATTCCCCTTTTACATATGTATTTTTTCCATATGTGGTTGATTTTTTTTTCTTTTTTTTTTTTTCTGATGTTTTAATGCCGTTCCTTTCTTCAGTCACTGAAGTGCTTTGGATGCTAATAGGAAACAGTATCACATTTTTGTGTGTTTTGGGTTATTTGTCTCGGCTTTTATTAGGCTTGTCATGCAAGTCATCAGGCAAAAATGCAAAAAAGAAGACATTATGTGTGTGTGTGTTTGTACTGGGGACCAAACCCAAGACCCATCCGTACACGATGCGGGGAATTGTTCTTTGTTTTCCAGGGAAATTGTGTCCCGGTATGAGGAAGCCCTCGGGGCGATGAGTGGTACCTATTGTTTTATTCGTGGCTCTGTCAGCGCTGCCTCCCCAGCCCTGCACGGGCTGAGGCTCTGCCACGGGGGTGATGAGCAGATGCTGAGCGTGAGAGGGAGCAGCGAATCCCACACCAGGGCCTTTCCACGGGGTTTTGTACAAATCTGCCACTCAGGGGCCGGTGGCTCCTGGCCCAGGCTGTTTGAGCACCAGTCTGGGTGCTGGGGCTGCCTCTGCAGTCACAGGTACCCACGGAGGAGCTTGGCACCGCAGGCAGGAGCGACAGAGACTTTCAGAAAGTTGCTCCCTTTATGTCAGCAATGATTGATTCAACCTGAACAGAAAATCCAGGCCCTCGTCTCACAGAGGCACTGTTCTCTCTTTGGGTGCATCTTGGAGATGCTCTGCTCCTTCTGCAGCCACTTGCAGTGGTACAAAATAGCTGCAAAGCTCTGCTTTGGTTCCACTCTTTCTCTTTTGGAGTTCAGAATCCCTTTTTGTTGGAGTTTTTAGCCCTGTTGGCGGCAGTGTCCCTGCCTGTCCCCCAGCCTGGGGCTGCTCTGGCAGGGAGGTGTTATTGGTGCTGAAAGGGGCTGCTGAGACGTGTCCTGTAGTCAGTGCAAACATCAAATTATAACACTCCCAGCTGGCATTTCAGGGTTTTTAACTCCCTTGTTCCTTCCAAAGGATGTAATTTTGGGGGTAGCCTTTTTGTTGTAGCGTGATCGTTACTATAATAATTTCATTTCCAGCGCTTGTGGTGCAGAAACCAAGGAATGCAGAGGGAGCAGGAGCAGTGTTTTCTGAGCTGGCAGATGTGCACTGAGCAGGAATGGCAGCAGAGGTGTTGCTGAGCACTTCCACCTCATGGAATTGCTCCAGGCTGAGGAATCTCCTGCTCAGCTCTTTCCTTCCGTTAATGCTTCAGAAGCCACACAACCAATCCGTGGCTGGTGCTGTCCCCTCAGGAAAAGGGCAAGGAGGGGGCTTTGACAGTAAAGGACAAGATTTCAGCTCCCCTGAGCTTTAGGCAGTGTTTGTCATGCCAAGGTGCTGGGTAGGGTTCTGAGCTGCCCTTCCAAGGGCTGGGTGTTGGGATTTAGTATCAAACACCATTTTAGAGCACAGAATCCCAGTCTGGTTTGTGCTGAACAGTCCTTAAGGATCATCCAGTGTCACCCCTGCCATGGCAGGGACAACTCCCACTGTCTCAGCCCTGTCCAGCCTGGCCTTGGGCACTGCCAGGGATCCAGGGGCAGCCACAGCTTCTCTGGGAATTCTATTCCAGAGCCTCCCCACTCTGCCAGGGAAGGATTTTTATTTATTATCCTGCAATCCTGTTTGTATTTTTATCTCCACATGGGAAGCTGGCAGTGCAAGTCCCTAAGTGAGCCCGTGTGCAGCCAGTGCTTCACTTGCAGCTTGGATGAGCTGTTCAGGGCTGGCCCTGTTGGAGTGAGCCTGGGTGGCTTCTCTTGAAGCCATCTGAGATCCTGTTGTGTGAGGTTTTCACATAAAAATCCCTCAAAATTCGCTGCTCCCGGTTCCCGTTTGTGTGTTCCAGTTTCAGCTGGGATCCGAGGGCTGAGGATCCTTCCCTCAGGGTACAGCAGGATTGCACAGGCCCTGTCTCACAAAGGGGGATGGCCTTTCCTCCTGGGAGCACCTGGGTGCCTGAGGGTGGGACTGGCCCTCCTGCAAACCTCCAGCAGCCTGGAGGGAACCCTTGGCTCTGGAGTGATCCCAGCTCAGGGTTATCTCCGAATCACAGGATGAGACTGGGTTAGGTTGGGAGGGACCCTGAAGCTGCCCTCTGCCATGGACAGGGCCACCTTGCACTGGCTGATGGTGGTGGTCAGGGGGGTGTGATGCAGTGGGTGGTGTCCCAGGGTCCTGGCATGGTGGGGCAGCAGAACAGACACGCTGGGAGAGCCTCAAAATGTCGAGATGAAAAAGAATTAGATTGAAGGGAGAAAATCCTCATTTGCTGAAGGGCGAAACGAAGGAAGATGGGGAGAAGTTGTTTGTTAATAATAAAGAATGGGCTTTTACAAAGACCTCATGTCCAAAGCTCTTTAACTTTTCCTGGCATTTCCCATCCATTCCATTGTTAAGCCCTTTGCTGTCGGAAAACAGCGCCGGGCCAAGGCGCCCGATGATCTCATCCCCAAGGCTTCTGCACTCGCCTCTGTTTACCCATCCCACAGCATTTGCTCCTCAGATTTGGTTTCCTCCTTTGAAGAAAAAAATAAGAAGGAAAAAGGAATTAAAAAAAAAATCTTCCATTTGTGCAGTGTCTCCCCCGCCCCCGGTGCTGGGCTCCGGGGAAAATAGCACCTCGGTGGTTTGCAAGGAGAGGATGGACCACAGTGCATTCCCACAATTTATAAGAGGAGACAGGAAGGCCTCAGTGACTCATAAACACTAACAGATTCTGTGTATGAGCTTCTCTTTGTTGTTTGTTATCCTTAATTTCATGGTTTTCCTTCTTTTGAGCGTGTTTGTGTATTTTAGACGATGCCATCATTTTTGTCAGGACACTTTGTGTGTGGTTCCCACACAGGAGCAATGTTGTCTGCCTGATGGCTGGGCTCACAAAAAATAAGACAGCAGCCAGTGGAAAGGCTTGAGGGTTCTGTTTGGTGCCACATCCTGACCTGAGGACCCCGGGACAGCGAGGCTGGGCGGGAGGGACCCGTCCCTGGCGTGTGTCAGCTGGGGCCCTGCATGGAAGAGGGGCAGGACCTCCTGCCTGGGAGCAGCTCTGAGGGCTGTGCTCGAAGCTCCCCAGCCCAATGACCCTAAATCTGTCACTCATGGTCGCTCATGGCACTGGGAGGGCCGGGCTGCCATGGCCACTGGGGCCTGGGTGCTGAGCTGCCCCTCTGAGGGTGGCTGTGCCCCTCCCTGGCTCTGGGTGCTGCCAGCCATGACTCTCTGAAAGCTGGGTGCGTATCTGTGTGCTGGTTCTTCCAGGAGTTTTTCCTGATTTAGTTAAAACCAGTCATTTTTCAGAGGGCTGGGATGAGTTTCCTTGAGCAAGGAGGTCTTTAGTGCTTTGTGTGGACCTTGGCCTCATCTTGCCTTTGTTTTCCCCTTGCCATCCCACCAAAACCTCCCCTCTGGCTATCGCTGAGGGCAGGAGCTGGCACCCACTCTGCCTCAGAGCTGGAGATGGCTAAATCCTGCTGGAAGCCAGCATGTTGTAAGGCACAGAGAAACCTCTTCAGACAAGGCAGTTCATTCATGACAGGAATTTTTAATTAATCATGGAATGGTTTGGATTGGAAGGGACCTTCCAGATCATCCATTTCCAACTGCCATGGGCAGGGACACCTTCCACTAGACCAGGCTGCTCCAAGCCTTGTCCAGCCTGCACTTTCAGTTTAGTTAAGCCAGGTAACCATCAGCTGTTGGGATTTCTGAGCAGGGATGGATGGATGGATGGATGGATGGATGGGTGGGTGTGCCAGGAGCAGCCCTGCACAGAGATCTCCAAGCCCTCTTCCTGCTCCCCTCTGGATCTGGGGGCAACACCAGTGCAGCTGTTTAAATATGCTCAAAAATTCAGAAACACCAGTAAGCACTAAACTTTCCCAAGGTGGCTGAGTAATCGTGTTTGCTTTAGCATTTTAGTCCCCCAATTACCCAAGCCAAGGCTATTGCCTCTTTAAACAGAGTTCAAAAAGCCCAAGAATTTTTTATAAATAGCTCACATCCTCTTGATAACAACCCAGCTGCTATTTATTGCCCACTTCCCCTCAGACAGACAGGTCAGGGGACTGAAACTCGCACTTCCCATGAAATCCAGAGGAACTGGGGTTTTCAGGTTCCTACAATTGTTTGTCATTCTGGGTTTCCTTTGCAGTTTGCAGCGTTCAGCCAGGCTCCCCTGCAAAGGCAGGATTGTTAGGATATATTGCTGCCTCCCTGGAGCCCTAAGCCCCATTTTCTGCTCCTGTCTTTGGCACCAGCAGGAAATCCCATTGCTTCCCAGCAGCGTGGGGTCCTCCCAAGCCATTTTTTTTTTAACTCCACACTTCATTGAGTCCTCTCTGGTCTTATTTTACACTCCCACCTTCCCATTCAGTGCAAAGCGGTGTGCTCAGAACTTCTCCTGCTGAAAGCAGGTGGGAGCTGCTTCCTGATGCTTCCTTGCCTCTGTGGGGAGGGAGCTGCAGGCACAGAGGCTCCTCAGGGATCTGGGATTTGTCCTGTCCATGACTCACACTGCCCCAGTCCCACTGGCTGTGCAGCAGCCCTGTGCTTCAGCCGCTGTGAAATCACGGAATCAAACAGGATGGTTTGGGTTGGAAAAGACTTTAAAGACCATCTGGTTCTAGTCCTAGCCCCCAGTACAGCTGGAGGGTTCTTAGCAGTGGATAGACACCCATGTAAAGGAAGAAAATTAGTTGTATTCCTAAGGATAATTTAGAGGAATTTTGTCATGGGGCTGCTGCTGAGGAAAACAGAACTGTAACTCCTCATCCTCAGATGTGAAAGATGATGAAAAATTTGCTTTGGTGGGACTCTAGACATGTTGGACCATAGACTCTGTAGGGTTGGAAGTGGAGGATCTGTGTTAATGGTTCACCGTCTCCATGAAAAGCAATTAAATACTGTCACAACGAGGATGAATTTTTAATCAATTCATTCCTTCTTTAGCATCTCTTTGGCCAGGGTGACTTCCCTGAAGGGACACCCTGAACCATTTCCTTGCCAGCTCAGAGCAGGGCGTTTCTGGGTGGAGGATTTTGCTGCTCCACACGTGGCTGGAGGCTCCAGTGCTGTACCTGGAGTGAAGGGATCGTGGTGCAGAACATCCCAGTTTCGTGCTGCCAGCATTCAGCGTTTCTGATGAGGAGCACCCAGTTACACAATGGCCTCAAAATCACAAACATACCTGCCTCTGAGCAGGACGGGGCTGGATGATTTATTTATAAGAGTTCCTTCATGCAGAAGCTTCCATTCATTCCCTGTAGTAAGGGCAGGAAGATGTCACTGGAAGCTGCAGTGGTGTGGTGCTGAGGGGAAGTATGTGGTTCAGGCTTCCCTCTCTTCAGGAATATTGAAGAGTAAATTTTTTAGGCTTTTTATGGAGAAATTCCTGTGCCTTTGAGCTTGGGTTTGCAGAACCCAGCTGGCCTGGGAAGGGAGCAGGAGGTGCTGAGGGGCTGCTTGCCCTGCCCAGTCCCTCGCTGCTGGGGGAGGCTGGTGTGGAAAGAGCCTGGCAGAGTGATCAGAAACCTCAGAAACTTGAAATCCTGGCAGGTTCTTGGCTCTTTTCTGGGTTTAACAGCCTGTGGTGGGGTTGAACTCTGGTCCTCCTGAGCCCTCATCCAGCCCAGGCTGCTGCTGGGGGGCTGCTGAGCCCACGTGAAATAAATGCAGCTCTTTACACCAGGGAGACACAAAGGTTGGTGATTTGGTTTTTGGTTTTTATTATTTATTTATTTTTATAAGCATCTTTTGAGTGTCGCCTCCAGTCATGCCTTTAGCTGATGTTTCTCAGCTCGCTGGCTGTTTTTTACTTGCCATTTACTCACTTTCTGCAGCAGCAGAACCCTTGCTGTGTCCTAGTAGGTTGTCCAGGGCTGTGATGGGTTCTGGTGGCCTGGGCACGGTCAGAAACTTCTGTGAAGCCTCTTCACCTCTCTTGTGCCTCAAAACCTGGTGTCCAGCTCAGACCCTGGGGTCTGTTTGGGCTGCCTCTGTCCCAAAGCCTGTCCAGGGCTGAGCCCCTGCTGAAAGGCTTTGCCTTGACCCTGCAGCCATTTCCTCCTTCCCCCGAAAAGGGAAGTTTGCCCTGTGTGGGAGCCCCCTCTGAGGACATCCCTGGAGTTTTACAGCTCTCAGCAGGAGCCCAGGGATTCAGGGCTCCCACGGGAGGTTGTTGTGGGGAGGAAGTAAAACAAAGTGCAAAGGCAATTTATCTGTGCCCTGGCCATTTGTCTGCTGCTCACAAAGAGGCAGGCTCATCCCTGGGTGCTGTGTGCTGGTGTGGAGCCTTGGGAGGAGCTGGCTCTGTGTCTGCCCAGGAATGGGGCTCTCCCTCCCTCTTCAGCCACCATCACCTGCTTCACACACCACTGATCCCAGTGGGATTTATTTTTTTATTTGTTACAGGGAAATGGTGCTGTGGGAGGTGGTGCCTGTGTAGCAGCAGTGCAGCCCCCTGTGCCGCAGCATCTCCTTGCCATGCTCACCCCAACAGCACCCCTGGAAACCCAGGAGATTAAAGAAAATCTTCTCAATTGCCAGCATGATCTGATGATTTAATAACCCTATTTTTTTTGTTGTTGTTGTTGCTAAAGACAGGCCAGTCCTTGAATCCCTTATCCCGTTTCCATGTAAACACAACACAACTGAGGTGCTTGCTAAGGGACACCAAATAATCCCACTCTGCCTCTGCTTGTGCACCTGTGCACGTGGTGGAAGAATGTGTATAACTGCAAGGAATTGGGAAAAAAATCCCTTTCCTGGAGAAGCTTGAGAAGGTTGCTGTTTGGGGCCTCTCTGAGCCCCTGCCATGGCCAGGGCTGAGAGCTGTGGGGCTGAGCACGTGGGGCTGAGCATGGGGTCTGGGGTCCTGTCCTGCTGGCCCCCGTGGCAGGGTGCTGGGATGTCCCTGTGCTGGCAGAGCCCCGTTTTGGGGCTGGGGGATGTCCCTGTGCTGCCAGAGTCCTGTTCTGGGGCTCTGGGATGTCCCTGTGCTGGCAGAGCCCCGTTTTGGTGCTCTGGGATGTCCCTGTGCTGGCAGAGCCCCGTTTTGGTGCTCTGGGATGTCCCTGTGCTGCCAGAGCCCCGTTTTGGGGCTCTGGGATGTCCCTGTGCTGCCAGAGTCCTGTTTTG